>CM066035.1:32121175-32620582 GCA_033557465.1 Ichthyophis bannanicus | reverse complement strand
TCTAGCACTACAAGATGTAAGCAGCGCTGCGTAGTCTAGCGGGCCCTTGATACCACCCCCCTCCCCCATCCCCCACTCCAAATTCAAAATAAAACAAACCTTGTGGTCCTATTGGGACTCTGAAACCCCACCCCAAATTAACCTAAAATAAAATAACCTGGATGTCCCTAGTAGCCCCTAAATCCACCACCCCCCACCGGAACCTTAAAACAGTGTAGCACTGACTACGCACTTCTGCTCCGAGTTCGCCATCTTGAAAAATTGTGGCGTCTGAATCTTGTGCCATGCATCCTGGACATGCCCCAAGCAGAGTTAGGCTTGCCATATAAGGCATCATTCTAAACTTTATATGGTAATATGAACCTCACCCCCGGTTGATCGCAGATGCACAAACACAGGGTCAGGCAACAGCCATTTTTCAGAGATGGTGGGACCCACCGCGGGGAGCATGTCCACAGTGCTCCCACGTATTTTAAGGTAGCGGGTGGGAGGGAAATTTATTGTAGGGCGCTGCGATTAGACCACCAGTTTTTTATTTTATTTGTAATAGAGGTCGGGTAGGGGAGCAAGGGCCCGATAGGCACTAAAGACCAGGTTATTTTATTTTAGTGGGGGGTGGGGTTTCAGGGGACATTTGGTGTTGGGAAAGCTCCTACAGATGGGGTTCAGCCGGAGGTTGGAGCGTGGGCAGGTTGGAGGCATGACCCTGACCCCAGACGTATACAAGGGCCGATTCCAGACTCAGTCCCCCCCGCCACCTGTATCTTCGGGACTTCGGAGTTAAATGGGGAGTTATTACATCTCCTGAGGTTGGAATAAAATCCCCCCCGACATTTCCGGACAGACATGTGGAGGCATACCCAGAATAGGTGAGCAGCCCACATGGGGTGTCCCCTAGCTTGGGCCCAAACCCAGCCTTGGCAGACTTCTTCGTGGATCGGGGGAAAGTGAGGGAAAGGCACATTTAGTCCTTTGCGGCCAGTTGGGGCTCCTGCATGGTGTTCTGGTGCCATGGTGATGGGACACCACAGCACCGGGCTCCATGCAGGATCATTAGGTGGCTTGCATGGGGAGGGGCTGGACTTGCACCGGGCCAGAATCGGGGCACATCCTGCCCTCCAGGCCTGTGCTGCTCCTGATTCCGATTGCTCCCAAGGATTCAGAATAATAGGCCAATCCAGCCTGTGCAGATTTTGGACGTCCAGTTAGGCCACGATTGGAATTGGGACCTAACAGTGCGCAGCGATATTGAGCTGCTGTCCAGTTAGTGATATGAGGTGAAAGCTAGGCCAGGTTCCTGCACTTGACTTTCACTGCCGATCACAAACCGGGCAGTGGCTCAATATCGCTACTGACTGGTTTGATATCAGCACCCCTGGCATGCCCTGCTGCTAAGCACTTAGCTTGGTGCATATAACAGTATTGTTTGGGGTTATTCAACAGCAGTAATCATGTTAGTGCTGCTGAATATTCCGCTTAGGGTCCTATATATTTAGTTTAATTTAATTTAGTATCTTATATCCTGCTTCAACCCTACTAAGAGTAGAGCTCAGAGCAGATTACAAATAAATTATTAGAACAAATGACATAAGAACATAAGATCTGCCATACTGGGTCAGACCAAGTCCATCATCCCAGTATCCTGTTTCCAACAGTGGCCAATCTAGGTCTACGTACCTAGCAGATTCTCCAAAAGACACAGGTTCCACAATGCTTGTACTGGGTCAAGCATTGATATCCTGGGTCCCTTCTTAATAATGGTTTATGGACCTTTCCTCCAGGAACTTGTCCAAACCTTTTTTAAACCCCTCTAGACTAACAGTTTTTATTACATCCTCCGGTAACAAATTCCACAGTTTGATTACATTTTCTCTTATTTGTCTTGAATAGTTTACCCTGTTAGCTTCATTGCACGTCCCCTAGTCTTTCTATATTCTGAGATGTAAACAATCAATCTACAGTTACCCGTTCCACTCCGTTCATTAATTTATAGACTTCTATCATATTGCCCCTCAGCCGCCTCTTTTCCAGGTTTAAGAGCCCTAAATTTGGGAGCTGTGAGTGAGGAACAAGGTGAACGATTCCACCAAGACATTAAAGAGATGGAAAGGAGATACCAGGGAAAATGGAGCATTACAATGATGGCAGAGTACTGTTGGATGCTTCAGAGAGACATTCCAGATGCTACTCACAAGCGTAAATGCACCAAGAGGAGCCTCACAAGGAAGAAGAATTGAGTTTAGTGTGTGTAGGTGAGCTCATTTCAGTTCAAAAAAGGATTTTCATGAAAATATTGTAATAAACTTTAATTTTATAAGTCTATTTCCATTTATTTTGAGGTATTGCCTTATTTAACATAGTTACCTAAATTGTCAGGAAATGTGATGTCCTATGACAAAATGGAGGTCATTTTCGGATTCAACGCACCAAAAAACCTAAAGATTACGTGGAATAACCAAAACAGCTCTCGAAAAAAAATTTTTTTGCAGACCTGTGGGAAGGGAAATCCTCTGCTTACCACTGGGATCTGTCTAGCTTCTGGGAATCTCACAGTTCCTTGAGACCTGGACTGACCACTGCTGGAAAACAGGACACTGGGCTTGATGGATCCTTGGTCTGACTCAGTATGGCACGTCTTATGCGCCTATAAGCTTGTTTTCTGGTTAATGTATATTACCTGTTTCCTTGACATATAGAATGCTGCTAATGGTACCTATTTTTGATATCAAGATTATATTCTGTTATAATTGGGAAAGGCTAGGACCTGTTGGGATTCACAGCTGAGTAACAAGCTCTACAGTGATAGAATATAAGGCAGTGTGAGCATCCCCTGAGTTAATGGAAGCTGTGGGAAGTTACCACAGGAAGGGAGCTCCGGCTGTTGGCACAGGATTTTTTGGTAATCTGTTTTAATAATGGATGCATTATTTAAGGCAGCTTGATTATTAAGATGATTTCATTTGAATATCAATTACTGGCAAATTTAGAAAAACAATGCAGTGGTGACGGGTATTATTTACTCAAGCTCACTAAACAGAAGATTTTGCTTATAGATGTGTCTGAATTATTGTGCGTGGTTATGGAGTGAAGGTACAATTGCTTCTTGTCTTGCTTATATGCACAGCATGAAGATACAGTAGTGTCACAGCCTCCAGACCGTTCTAAATGCTGGTATCTCGATCCAGTTTTAAGGACTATATTACTTCAGTTGTATAGGGTATTCTCTCATTGCCTGATTCTTTAAGAATTCACATCAAAATGTTGTTGTTGTTGTTAAGTGCCATCGAGTCGGTGGTCGACTCATGGCGACCCCGTAGATAGTTGTCCTAAACTATGATTGTTGACCGAGTGACATCCATAGCTGCTGTTTCTAATTGTCTATCAGATAACTTCCTTCACTTAAACATCGCTAAGTCTGCAGCTGTTTGGTTTACCTTCAATAGTCCTATTGCCTCCCTGGTCCCCTCTTTCCTGGGTTCCCCATTTCCTCTAGTTCGCTCCCTTGGGGTCACCCTGTACTCATCCTTGTCATTTCAGGTTCATCTTTCTTCTCTATCTCGTTGGTGTTTTTTGTCTCTGAGGCAAATGCGTGCTATATGTTCTTTTCTCTTACCTCAGTCCATTGCCACTCCACTTCTTGCCCTTGTCATATCCAAAATAAACTATATCAATATCATTACTTGGGTTTACTTCAATATCAGCTTCAGTGCCTTCAGCTAATTCCAAATACTGCTGTTCGCATTTTGTCCCACTCATCTAGATTTGACCATGTCAACCACTGCTCATACATCACCACTGCCTTCCAGTATGATTCAGACTCCAATTCAAACTACTTATTTTGGGTCACTGTGCCTTTCACTCCGGTTTCCTCTATTACCTCTCTGACTTCCTTATTCCTCATGTCCCTCACTACACCCTCAGAGAGATTCATTCCAACCGCCTGCATATCCCATTTGTTTCACAGGCTCACTTATCATCTACTCATTCCGCTGCCTTCTATGTACTTGCCCCCGCTCTCTGGAATTCCCTGCCCCCTTACCTCAGACGTGAAGTCTCTTACACTATCTTCAAATCCCACTTCAAGACTCGCCTTTTCAACCTGGCTTTTAATTCATTGCCCTCCTGTACCTCCTTTCTTTACTTCAGAATTACTTACTCCTCCTCTTGTATGAATGTTCCTGTCTCTGTCCTATGATTTATAGAGTTCCTTTTCCGTTTTCTTTTAAAAAAAAATGTTGTATATTGTATACCGCTCTGCTGCTTCTGTGAAGGGTGGTTAGGAAAGTATTAACAAACATAAACATTGTTCTGCATTAAATCTATCCAGGATGTTAGGGGGGGGGGGGGGGCACTGTGGTAAAAGCTGAGTTATTGCATCTAACAAGGATGATTTTATATGGGGAAACTTTGTTAAAGCTCTATTCTACGTGCCCATGTCAAGCCTATTTTATAAAAAACAGTAGGCCCTTACTTGTTTTTATAAAACACTAGCATAAATGGCAGAAATCACACCTTGAGTTTAGGCACAGAGCTTGTGGAAATGCTCATGCCTATATTTTTCAAGAAGATGCATCAATTATAGTGTTTTATAATCTATGAGTGTACGTACTTATGCACTCCACCCAAAGTCCATCTGTACACATACCTACCAGTAAAGTATGTACCATCATTCCAAGCACAAACTTTTACAGTGTCAGGTATTTTATAAGATTAAAATATCCCCAAAACATGTACTTAATTTACCATGAAAACCATGATCCCCAATGTCCCTCAACTTCAGCTGTTAATGAGCATTAGGTGCCTGACCCTAGCACAGGTTTATAGACCTAGATGTCTTCTTACTGAATGACATATGAACCTATCCTTAAGAATTATTGAATTCTTAGGAACCCAGGAGTTCACCTTTTCATGGGCTGCATCATCAGTGATCAAGAAAATCGGATTGGAAAATAACTTGTTATCCCTTCATGGCCTCATTGAAAGTTGGTTGTGAAAGGCATCATCTGGTGTTTAGGGGGCTAGTGATTTTATTGCATTAAATGAAGACTTAGGTTTCTGGACCCCAAAAAGCAAGTTTAAATGCAAACACATTGTTTTCCTGGGAGAATTTTGCAAAGCGGAAAAACACATCGAGGTAGATTCTAGATAGGCTGGTTATCTCTGACTGACACATTTAAATCCTTCATAGGCACGATTCCATGCTAATTCTGCATCCGCGGATATAGACACGCCCATGTTTCCGGCATTGGCTTGTAGACATGTCCAGTGTGGCTCATCCAACATGCTGTTCAGTTGACCCGTGCATGTAGTCGCAGTGAGAACTGTGCACTCATGGAGAGCATGCATAAATTTGTGGAGCGGGTGTAAATCTGTGCATCGGCTGTTGCACACATTTAAGGCACCACTGGAAGCTTCTTTTAGCAAGGCACTTAGGCACCTACTCTATATTACGTTTAGGAAATAAGCGTATAGTAAATTCCTTTTTGGGCTTCTTGCATAGGTGTCATATTACACCAAGGCAGTGTACAGTATGTATTCACTGTGGCTGTTTCGGCATGTCTAGTACGACTACTACTATTGAATATTTGTCATGCATCCTGTGGCTGAGGGGGGAACTGTTCTGGTAATTGGTTACAGAACCCACTTATGAGGGGGAGATTCTGGACCTGGCGCTTATAAATTAGGAGAATAGTTATGATTTCAGAATAGCGAACACTGAGTTCCAGTGATCATCAAATTTAAGGGTCCCTAGACTTTAGGGTCCTTAGGTGAATGTTTACTAAAGGGCATTAGCTGTCTTTGTAGGGCTAACATGGGATAATCACACCATGAAGACAGCTAATGTGGGAGAAATTCAGCTACTGTGGGCCTTTTTCCATGGTAACTGCATTTTGCGAGGTGTCTGCCCCAATGGGCGAATTGTGGGTGTAGAATGGACGTCCATCCCCACTATTCGTTCCCCATCCCGATTCCATCTAACTTCCCGGCTCATTGCACAGGGAAGTTAGATGGAGCAGCGTAAGGGCGGGCAGTGAGCGGTCATCGACCCGGACGTACAGGGCCGATTCCAATGTCGACTCTGTATGTCTGGGGCCAACAGCTTGGATGGGGAACTTATTCTACCTCTGAGGTGGAATAAGTTCCCCGATGCGGCAGAGAATGGCAGGCCCGGGGCTGGGAAGGGATGGCAGGGGGTGTTGCAGCCAAGCAGCTGAAAATGCTCTCATTCTCTCACTCACCCACAGAAGGAAACACACAGACAGGCTGGAATGCAAACAGGATCTTTTAATGTGCACACAGGCCCAGACAGAGAGCCGGTACCCTCCACAAAAAATCTGAGCCCCGAAGGACGTCCTACATTATATACAGTACATTTTTAAACTCATTCTACAATCTCATTCGTCTCAGGTATTTCCTGTCCACCAATCAGCAGCCCTGGGGAAGGTGCCTGGGTGACCTGTCCAAACCGGTATGCTCTGGTCTGCTGATTTCTGGGCAAGGGGGTATTGTGCTCAGGCCTGGAGGGGGGAAGGGTGCCTACTGAAACCTTTATGTCTTCTCTTAGCAAGCTGATCACTATGTAAAACCTCATGGCTTGGGGGAAGGGTTACCCACAGCTAAACCTCATGGCTGCCTCACTCCCCCCTTTTTAAGTGAAACCTCAACCGCTAGGGGCGGTAGAGGGCAGTATTACTGGAGGCAAGCCGCAGAGGGGTGTATTGGGTCTGGGCCATGAGTTCCGCCTTCTGTGCGGAAGTTCCAGGGGGCAAAGGCTGAGCTTCGGCTATTACTTCCATCGTCACCACCGCGTACCCCGCACACCTGCAGCCCTCCAACACCAGACTGCGTCCATCTACGAAGTAGGTCTCATCCGGATTGCTTAACGGCACATCTGTCAGTTCAGGGCAACTGGAGAAGATTGTATCCATCACTTCCAGGCAGTCGTGATCAGGTGGTCCCGGGCCAACAGGCAGGAATGTAGCAGGCTGGTAGTTATCTGCACTCTGGGATTTCCCCATCCGGGAGCTGGTGAACCAGTGACTTCTTTTATGCTCTAGTAATGTTTGGACCAAATGTGGGACGGTGACTAAAAGGTCTTGGCCCATGGATAGTTTATCAGACTCTTCCACCAACAAGGCTGTTGCTGCTATTGCTCTCAGGCAAGGTGGCCATCCCTTGGCCACTGGATCCAGCAGTTTAGACAGGTAGGCGACTGTCCGCGGCCAAGACCCCAGTTGTTGGGTCAAGACCCCCAAAGCTGTTCCTGCTGCTTCGTGTACATAGAGGGTGAAAGGCTTGGTAACATCCGGAAGGCCTAGGGCTGGTGATGACAGTAATGCCCTTTTCAAATGTTCGAAGGCCTCTGCAGTTGGTCTCGACCCCATTCAAGGGGGCTCTTCTCTGGGCCCTTTGTGGATTCATAGAGGGGCTTCGCAATCTTTGCGAAGTTGGGAATCCAGATACGACAGTAATCAACGGCCCCGAGAAAAGTGCGTACTTGCTTGCGGGTTGTTGGCACAAGGATCCGGCACACTGTTTCCTTCCTCTCGCTCCCCAACCATCGGCTTCCTTTTGACAGATGGAATCCCAGATACTTCACTTCCAACTGGCATAACTGAGCCTTTTTCCTTGAAGCTCGGCAACCCGCATCGTGCAAGAGTTGGAGAAGCTCTGTGGTTGCCAGTATACATTCAGCCTCAGAGTCAGCAGCGATTAGCAGGTCATCGACGTACTGCAGAAGTACTCGTCTGCCGGGCTCCCCCGGGGAAAACTAGCAAGGTCTTGGGCCAGTGCTGTGCTTAAAATGGTAGGGGAGTTCTTGAATCCCTGTGGTAAGCGAATCCAGGTAACTTGGGACTTCCTGCCAGTAGCAGGATCCTCTTTCTCGAAGGCAAACAGGTGCTGGCTTGCAGTAGCCAGGCGTATACAAAAGAAGGCATCTTTTAGGTCCAGTACTGAGAAGTGTGAAGCAGTCCCCGGGATGAGGCCCAACAGTGTATAAGGGTTTGGTACTACTGGATGCAAAGTCACAGTGGCCTCATTGACACGACGGTAGTCGGTGGTTCCAGGTTTTCGGACTGGCAGCAAAGGAGTGTTCCATGCCGATTGGCAGGTCCGCAGGATACCATGCTGTAGTAGCTGCACCAGATGATGATGAATTCCTTCCACAGCTGCCTGCGGCAGCGGGTATTGTTGCACATGTACCGGGGAAGCTCCCGGCTTCATTTCAATGCATACGGGAGGGATGTTGATGGCCATTCCGGGGGGGTTTCCTTCAGCCCATAATCCAGGAGGCACTGATTCCCACGTATCCAGGGTAGCCACATCAGATTTGGGCCTGTCCTCATATAACCGCCATTCTTCTTCTCGGGGGACGGACAGTACCAAAACTGCTGGGCCCAGGCTGGGTATTTCGAGCTCAGCCTGGCCGTCAGGCCCGAATGAGATTTGGGCCTGGAGTTTTGCCAGAACATCCCGACCCAGCAGGGGTATAGGACATTCAGGCATATACAGGAACTGGTGAGTGATGGTCCGTCCCCCCAACTAGCACGTGCGGTTTTGCAGAAAAGGTCTCTGGGTCCTCTCCCCCGTGGCTCCCACAATAGTTACTGATTGGGAGGAGATTGGGGCAACTTGTTGGGTGACCACTGAGTGTGTTGCTCCGGTATCGACCATGAATTGCATTTTCCGGTCCCCTAAATTCATTTTGACCATAGGCTCCTGGGGACCCAACAGAAACTTGTAGCCCGGTCTGGCCTAGTAGCCATCTGAGTCATAATGTTCCATAGTTGCAAGGCCTTCGATGGCTGGTCCCGGTGGAGGCGGGAAAGCATCATGCTGGTCTTGCTCCCGTGTAGGAGGCATAGTGGGTTTTCCAATTCAACAGGTCTGTGGTGGAGAAAGGGACATAAATCAAGCTGGATGGTCCCACTGCCACACGCCCAGCAGCATCAAGGTACGGGAGCCCCTGTACTTGTCATAGTGGCATTTGGAGATCATGCGACGGCAGGCAGTGGGCCACCGGGGTGGATGATCCAAGCTCAGCCTGTGTGCTCTCAGGGGAGGAGATGGTGGCACTGGAGATGGTACCAGGAGTGGGAGGGGTGGAGGATGTGGGAGGGGAATCTGAAGATGAGGGGCTGGAATCCGCAGAATCTTCCCTAAATCTGGCATCACCCAACCCAAGAGGAGGTCTTCTAATCTAATCTCAATTCAGGAAAATGCAATATTACAATATAGATCTTCTAATCTAATCTCAATTCAGGAAAACACAATATTACAATATAGATCTTCTAATCTAATCTCAATTCAGGAAAACGCAATATTACAATATAGATCTTCTAATCTAATCTCAATTCAGGAAAACACAATATTACAATATAGATCTTCTAATCTAATCTCAATTCAGGAAAATGCAATATTACAATATAATCCAGGTAACAGGCAGAGTTTGGTTGCACAAAACACACAGGCCACAAAGGGAAAAAGAAAGAGGGAAAACAGAAAACAGAGATGTCTCAGCAGCTAATACTCATACACTCTCTTTCCTCAGTAGCCGCTGTTACAAATACACATTACACACACTCTCTCTAGCTGTAACATAGGATTTAACTTTTACCATGAGGATAATAGTAATATGAGAAATATAGCTAGCTATTTTTCTAATGTCCACTAGATGGAGATCCAGGATCACTAGCACACTAGAAGCCCCCAACACTAGAAGCACATGGCAGCACAAGCACATGGCGCACAAAAAAAACAACAACACTAGAAGCACATGGCAGCACAAGCACATGGAAGCACAAAAGAAGCCCCAACACTAGAAGCACATGGAAACACAAAAGAAGCCCCCAACACTAGGAGCACATGGCAACACAAAAGAAGCCCCCGACACTAGGACCACATGGCAACACAAAAGAAGCCCCCCAACACTAGAAGCACATGGCAGCACAAGCACATGGCAGCACAAAAGAAGCCCCCAACACTAGAAGCACATGGCAACACAAAAGAAGCCCCCAACACTAGGAGCACATGGCAACACAAAAGAAGCCCCCAAGTTTAAAGCTTTAAAAGTTTAAAACTTCACCTCTTCCTCCAGTTTTACCCAGAAGCCAATGTGGACGCTGCACCATCCTCACAAGCCTCTCAGAACCCCCTTGACTGAAGTCAAAAGAGTTCCCAATTATGTCTTAAATTGTAAATAGTTACCCTGTTATCCAAGTTGCTTTACCTGTTCAACTGTAAACACAAAGTACCATCGGAAATGTGTATTTTATTGTTCATTGTAAACCACACTGATGCTGAATAGCGCGGTATAAAAGAGACACTAATAAATAAATAATAAATAAGTATGCTTCATTAGAGACAGCGTGTGTAGGCTCTAAATAAATCGCCCCGATCATCGGAGAATTGCGATCAGCGCAATTATTAATAAACAGCTTGAAAGGCACACTTAAGGGGGTCAAGTGCTAATGTTTTTGGTCATTTTAAGAAGTTTTGGCAGCGCTTTAAAATGCTTTAAGGTACCCGAGGTTACTGCGACCATTTTTGGTGCTCACAAGCGCCCCCCCCCCCCCCCATTTTCCCCACAGACTGGACGAGCAGTGGTTTCAGGGCCTCTGGGGCCCTTACTTGGACTGCTCGTGCAGGTGATTAAGCCACTACAGATTACAGAGTTTACCAGATTTACCAGATTTTACCAGAATTTCCAGATACAGAAATACAGAACTACCCAAAACAGTAAAACAGTAAGGCAGTAGTACTCACCAGACCTCTGATCAGAGAGAGTTTGGATGCCAGTCTATCCAGCCGGTTTTCAATCGGGGGGGGGGGGGGTCAGCCGCAGGGACCGACCGACCAGACGAGTCAAGGTGTCCTTCCGGAGCACAAAGGGGGCCCGGTGGCGCCAAGGACCGTTAATCACCTGGAGGGGCCGGTCCCTGACCGGTGGAGGCCCGATGCTGCAAGAGCAGAAGTCTTCCCACCGTGGGTGTGATGAGAGAGGCTTTTTGTTTAACTTAATAGGGTCCCATCTGGGGTGCCAAATGTTGCAGCCAAGCAGCTGAAAATGCTCTCATTCTCTCACTCACCCACAGAAGGAAACACACAGACAGGCTGGAATACAAACAGGATCTTTTAATGTGCACACAGGCCCAGACAGAGAGCCGGTACCCTCCACAAAAAATCTGAGCCCCGAAGGACGTCCTACATTGTCTTATATACAGTATATTTTTAAACTCATTCTACAATCTCATTCGTCTCAGGTATTTCCTATCCACCAATCAGCAGCCCCTGGGGAAGGTGCCTGGGTGACCTGTCCAAACCGGTATGCTCTGGTCTGCTGATTTCTGGCCAAGGGGGTATTGTGCTCAGGCCTGGGGGGGGGGGGGAGGGTGCCTACTGAAACTTTTATGTCTTCTCTTAGCAAGCTTATCACTATGTAAAACCTCATGGCTTGGGGGAAGGGTTACCCACAGCTAAACCTCATGGCTGCCTCAGGGGCAGAGGGCATTCCCCACAGCCCAACCCTGGCTTTGGGAGGCCAGATCGGGGGTCAGACTGGGGAAAGCACTTTGGAAGCCAACAGCCGGGGATCACAGCTTTTCAATGGAGCCACAGTGCCATGACAACCGGATGCCGTGGTGCCGTGGCTCCATTAAACTGCCCTGACCGAGTCAGCCGGGGAAGGTCTGTAGGTGCAGGCTGGATGGATTCAAGGTCCAGGCTTGCACCTAGAGGCCTGTTCACAATTCTTATCCCGTGGGGCTAGACGTGCCCTGCGGGATCAGAATCGCGACTCCATCTGTTCATTCGATTCTGGATGGATGCACAGAGGGTCCAGGAGTGCAGATCAGAATTGGGTCCATAAGGTCTGATTCTGAATGGGGAACGTCCTGCCCTCTCAGACGTCCAGGATCTGGACAAGCCAATCTAGACCCCGATTCTGAGCCTGCGGGAGCTAGATGTTCCCACAGGATCAGAATTGGGCCTAGATGGCTGGCCCGTGCCTGAATTGGCAGCCCGTCTCCCGATTCTGCTGCCAGATGTCCAATCTTCTCCCACACAGGCCTGCCCCAGTTCCTGCATGGAGCCACGGTGCAGTGACATCCTGTTGCTATGGCACCGCAGCTCCATTAAGGAACCGCGATCTCCAGCCGCAGCAACAAAGTTCTTTCCCCACAGCCCGACCCCGGTCTTCTAAAGGCAGGGTTGGGCTGCGGGAAAGCTCATGCATCCCCTTGCCCCACTTACCTGACCCTGTGCCACCGCCCCCTGACATCACAGGGTCAACTTCAGGATCAGCCCTGTTCATCCAGGGTTGTATCACTACCCACCACCCACCCTCGCTCCTCCCACAGTCCACACCTTTCCACCCCCATTCCAGAGCACACAGGCCCAAAATGAACAAGAGGGAATTAAACCCTTGTTCCCTGCTTATGGAGGACATTGCACTAACCAGTAAGCTGTACATCCACATCTCTCTGCACAGCAATGTCTGGATTCAAAGAGACTGCAGATCACTGCCTAAAATGTCTGCCTGTATAGGTTAGTCCCTCCAGTACCCATGATGCTCTGCACAGGTGGGACAGCAGTCTGCAGCTGATCACCAAATAGAGAATGCACTGATGCATCACATCAAGTCAGTATGATGCACTAAGAGTGTGTGCTACAAGCACAGGACAGCTACAGACCATGCTACTGGGCCCTGTGCCCTGCCCCTGTTAGACAGGAATCCTCCTAGAACAGGGCATGGCAATGCCCAGTGTTGCAGCAGCTAATGCCATGGACGCCAAATGAAGTGCATCTTCTAGGCCTTCATGGGGCTGCTGCTACCATCTTGTTGGTCTTGCCATGATCACAGGGTGGAAGCCAAGAACCATTGTTGCCCCAACCATCTAGAAGAGCGGGACCTAGGCGTGGTTGTGTCTGATGATCTTAAAGTAGCTAAACAGGTGGAAAAGGCGACAGCAAAAGCTAGAAGGATGCTTGGGTGCATACGGAGAGGAATGGCTAGCAGAAAAAAGGAGGTGATAATGCCTCTGTATAAGTCTTTGGTGCGACCTCATTTGGAGTATGGTGTGCAATTCTGGAGACCGCACCTTCAAAAGGATGTGAACAGGATGGAGTCGGTGCAGAGGGTTGCTACCAAAATGATTAATGGGCTTCATTATAAAGCATATGAGGACAGACTTAAGGATCTTAATATGTACACCTTAGAGGAAAGGCGGGATAGAGGTGATATGATTGAGATGTTTAAATACCTCCGTGGCATAAATGTTCAGGGAGAGAGCCTCTTTCAATTGAAAGCAAGTTCTGCTACGAGGGGACATGGGATGAGGGTGAAGGGAGATAGATTCAGGAGTGATATGCGGAAATATTTCTTTACGGAAAGAGTAGTGGATCCGTGGAATAGTCTCCCAGTGGAGGTGGTAGAGATGAGGACAGTAACTGAATTCAAGAAAGCATGGGACCAACACAGAGGATCTCTAAAGGCAAAAAGTGGACTGTTGTAGTTGTTATGGAAGGACAGACTAGATAGGCCATGTGGTCTTTTTCTGTCGTCTTATTTCTATGTTTCTATGTTTCTAAATACAAATCCACCACAGCAAGCACAGTCAAACTGCAGCTGCTGTCCACCACAGGGTGCTTCAGCCATGCACATACCACTTGTTGTCCGTCAGCACACCATTCACGTGCATAGAGCAACCATACACCCCGACTTAGGACAAAAAGCATGGTCAGCCAGCATTTGGGCTCCCAGAACAAGGAGGGCATCTGCATCCCTGGAACTGGACACCATATAGCACAAAGTGGATACATAGCTGTGCCATGGTTGCAGCTTGGTCAGAGGGAAAGTGCCCTCGCAGTGTGAACTGCTGTGGCTACTCAGGACATGAATGTTGCAGATGGGCATTACGAAGTCTCAGCCATTGACCCTATCTCTGATGCAGACACATCCTGGGCAAACACCTCTGTTTCATGTTATTCCCCAATCCTCTGCTCTTCATCATGCACATTTGCAGACTAAGGCTGGGAACAGCCTAGGCAATGTGTGGAGCAGTACAGTGCAGAAGGCCAAAGAACTCTGGGGAGACAGACACTCACAGCTATGCACTGTGCAAAAGTGGGGATGGTTGTCATTCCTGCCTGCCATTTTAGTCTCTATATCAGCTCAGGCATTATTAATGCGTGCAGGCACTAGTAATACAATCTGACATTCATTCCCATTGTTAACCCCCACTTAGTGTTAACCCCCACTTAGCCAGTGTTATCAGTCTGCCTTTTCATCCAGCTGTGGATGGTGGAGCCCTCTCTATGTAGCTGATGGGTGTTGGAACCCTTGCTGGCCAATTCATTGGGAGTTCCACATTCCAGTGACTATTTACACTGTAAACTAATGTCTACCTCCAGGGACATGATCCATGGTCAGGTCTTGAACCTGTGACTCTCCACTTATGTGCATACTGACTTTGTGTGTTGCACCACAGAGCTTCCCTATAAAGTCAGCAGTTTCTGTGTGGAGCTGTGGTCATTGACGGTGAATGTGGGCATGAGTGGGGTCTTCCTATGTCTGCAGTAATCTCTGCATGCCCTGTGCCATACCTGTCTCACAAGGTGTGTTTGATGGGTCTTGGAGGGGGACATGTTGTCCAGTCTGTATGTTGCCATGACTCTGTATGCTGCTGGCAGAAGACACTGCACTTGCCACCAGCACCCTCATACCATGCTGACATGGCAGCATTCTGTCAGTGTGGATGGGGTGCAGTCCCGACCCATCCACCATGAAGCTCAGGCTTGTGGCTAATGCACCAGTTCTGAATGGGGAGGCATAAGCACACATGGGTGGTCATGCTGCCCCCTCAAAAAAACTTATGCCAGCATAACACCATCCTCACCAGCAGCAGATATGTCTCGGGGAGAGGTGGACATCCACAGCAGTGGTATTTCCCTGGGTGGCTGCTTTTTGCAGCCCCCTGTAGTGCTATAGCTGTTGGCGCTATCGGCCTCTTCCTCCACAGCCAGCATAAGCAGCAACAGGAGGGGGGGGCAGCTGGGGTCTCTGCCTAGGGTGCCAGGATCCTTGGACTGCCCCATGTTGCGCACCACCTTTTCGCAGCAGCAGCATGTTTATGTGCTGTCACTGTCACTGTGGCATCATGGAGGACATCACAGATATGAGACCTGGGCAGCTGCCTGGTCTGTCTTGTGCACCAGCAACCCCCACTGCATGACCCATGTGCCACACCCTTTACTCCATTTGCACCATCAGCATAGTGCCCTTTCATACTTGGGCACTATGCTGCTGCTGCTAATGGAGCACTACTATCACCAACTTGGGCTCACCTGTGGAACACATTTCAGACGTTTAAATAGGCCCTCTCTCCTCAAAATAATCCCTTTCCACGAGGTTTTACTTGGTGTTAGGGTTCCTAGAAATAAAGGGTGCTAACAAAACAGGCATTAACACTAGAAGCCTCAAAAGGAATTTTACCTACAGTAGAAACCCCAAAGTGCGTCAATTGACGCATTATCACGATGACTGCATTTAGCAAGAAATGCAGATGTGAATTAATGTGAAGCTACTTATTTGTTAAATATGTGCAGTATGTGACATCATTACATGACGTCATCGTGTGTTTATTGTTTGTAATGTCGGAGTAAACTGGAAACAGTGATTGAGATGCGCCACCTAGTGGGAACATGAATTTATACCTAGAAGCCCCAAAGTACGTCAACTGACGCATCCAAGACAATTGAGTGTGTCAGTTGACATACTTTGGGGCTTCTAGGTATAAATTCATTTTCCCGCTAGGTGGTGTATCTGTCATTAATTTTCAATGCACATATTTGAACATGACCTTGCTAAGAATGTTATGGAACATGATTGACATGGTTTTAGCAGTGGCGTTGATATACAACTTCAAAGATGCATTTGCGTCAATTGACGCACTTTGTAGCTTCTAGTGTTAAGGAAACACCTGCTATTAACACCCACTCTCCACGCTGTTAATGTCCACTCTCCGTCTACTGCTCCCTTAATGCTGCAGGAGCTTTTAACTCTTGTAAATGCAGCTTTTGTGCAGTGTTATAGGCGTAAGGGTGCCAATAACAGGCATTAATTAATTAATTAATTAATTAATTAATTTAACAATTCTTATACACCGCACTATTTTGTTATCAGTGCGGTTTACATTTAACAAAGAGTATTCAGATCAGAGGAGACTGATTGAATTTACATTATAACAGGGAATAAAACTTGGAGAACATGGGAAACTATTTACATATTGACATATATTAGGATGGATGAGAAATACATGAAACTATATACATAAAGATATGGCATAATAGTTGATAATAGTTGACAAGAGAGTGCTTGGGGCTTGAGCGTTATGTTGTGTAGGGGGCTCTAGTAGGGGAAGGGGGATGGTTTCTTGGAGTCGGGGTGGCAGCTTGGGCAAAGTGGAGCAGAAAGAGGTGGTGTTTTATTGCTTTCCGGAATTGTAGAAGGTCTCGGATCGCTCTGATTTCTGGGGGGAGGTCGTTCCAACATTTTGGTGCGTAGTGGGCAAAGGTTCTTCTCCTGGTTGTTTGTGAGCACTTTATGGAGTCTTTGGGAATAGTCAAAGTGTTGTCTGTTGTTGTCCTTCTGGTTCTAGTTTTTGGAGTAGGTGTGATAAGTTCCTTGAGAGAATTGGGGGCGATGTTGTTGATAATCTTGAATGTTATTAGCAGAATCTTATATGTTAGCCTGGAGTATATCGGTAACCAATGGAGATCCTTGAGTATTGGTGTGATGTGGTCTGATCTGGCTAGACCACAGAGGACACGTGCGGCGGCATTCATGGCTTGTTGGAGAGGATTGAGAGTGTTCTTTGGTAGGCCGTATAAGATTAAGTTTGCATAATCTAAATGTGGTAGTATGAGGGCCTGGAAGATGGTTCGGAAGTCGTCAGCAGGTAGCATAGGTTTGAGATGTCTCAGTGTTTTAATTTTGTTGTAGATGGACCTGGTGATGTTTTTTATGTGTTCCTTGAAATTGAGATGCTGGTCAAGAGTAATGCTGAGGTAGCGTATGGCATTACGGCTTGGAAGCTCCGCATCTCTTACTCTTAGGATGGGGGGAGGAGAGAAGTTTTTGTTCCTTGATATGAAGAGTACCTCTGTTTTCTTGAAATTAATGTGGAGGTTTTGGGTAGTTAGCCAGTCTGTAATTGCGTTGAAGCAGTTGACAAGGTTGGTGAATTCCGGGTGTTTGACTTTGAACGGGGTAAATAGCAAAACATCATCAGCGTAGATTAGGGCAGAAATATTGAAGGATCGGATGATGTTGCATATCGGCTGCATATAGATATTAAACAGCAGCGCCGATAAGGAGGAACCTTGCGGGACACCTTGTTGCTGGTAGAATGGTGTCGAAGTTTCAGAACCAACCTGGACTTGTTGCCAGCGATCCAATAGGTAAGATTTACACCACTCCCAGGCAAGGCCGTGAATGCCTTTTTCCAAGAGGCGGGTAAGTAGCTGGTTGTGATTGACGGAATCAAAGGCAGCTGAGATATCCAGGAAGATGAGGGCGAAACCATTTTCAGCGTTGTCAATTCCTCTATTAAGGGTGTTGGTGAGGGTGGTGAGCAGGGTTTCTATTCCATGCGATTCTCTAAAACCGTGCTGGCAGGGGTCGAGGGGGGCTGCTATGTCTATATGTTGTTGGATTTGTCTGTAGACGACCTTCTCGATTATTTTAGCGAGTAGAGGAATGCTCGAGATGGGTCGGTAAGATTCTTTCTTTGATGGGTCGAGTCTGCTATTCTTTATGAGGGGTCTTATTGAAGTTTGTTTGAGTAAAGAGGAGAATGAGCCAGTAGCAAAAGATAGACGGATGATGTTTAGTAGAATTGGGCTGAGTTCAACTCGGAGGGTCCGGATCCAGTGTGCTGGGCAGGGGTCGTTTGGAGCTGTTGAGGTGTTGATGCTGGCAATGAGGTCTTGGATATTCTTCTCATCAGGAGGGGTAAAATGTGTGAGTGATGTTTGTGAGGTGGGAGTTTGGTAAGGGGGGGATGCTATTGATGCTGGCTGATTACTTGCTGTAAGTGATTTGGATTGGAGGAAGTCGGCATATGACTGGGGGGGAATTGGGGCCAGTTGGATGGGGGAGGGTTCCTTGATTAGGGATTTCGATAGGTTGAATAGGTCTCTCGGTTTATTGATTGAGTGTTGAAGGAGCTGGGCGTGGTATTCACTCATTCTGAGATAGATCTTCTCATGGTGAGACTTCAGGAGTCCAAGGTAGGCTAATTTGTGGGTCTGGGATCGGGAGCGTCTCCACTTCCTCTTGTGCTTCTTGAGTTTGATGAGGGAGGCACGGAGTTCTGATGAGAACCATGGAGCATGCTGTCTTCTACTTTTACATCTGTTGTGGGTTTCTGAGTTAATGGAGGATGTTGGGTGGGCGAATTCTTTCAATGTGTTGTTCCAGATGGTGATTGCTTCTTCAAGGTTGGTAGATTTCTGATGTAGGGTCGGGAGAACTTTTTTGGAGAACTCTTCTATAGCAAGAGGTCTGGGGCATGGTGTGGCTGAGGGTCTAGTGGCTTCACTATGTGGTGACGGAACATGTTGTGAGGGTATTTGGAAAGTAATCAGGTTATGGTCGGACCAAGGGACAGGACTGATTGAAATGTTGAAGTCTGATATGTGGCTAACTGCAGTGCTAGGGGCAAAGATTAGGTCTAATAGGTTTCCTTTTTGGTGCGTTGGGGCCGTCACCAATTGTTTGAATTGTAAATCTTCCATTGCATCCAGGAAGGCCGTTGCTTGGTCGAGTTGCAGGGATGGTAGTTTGAAATCACCGAGTAGCCAGTTGGGATTGCGTGGATTGGCTGGGTTGCAGGCTATGTCAATGAAGGAGGAGATGTCATCTGGAGGTGAGGAGGGGTCTCTATATATGAGATTTATGGTGATGAATTTATTTGCTATGGAGACGATGTCGGCATGTGTAGTGCTCTTGGAGGAGTTGAAATTTTAGATCTGTTTTGGCTAGGATAAAGACCCCTCCGCCTTTGCGGTTGGATCTATGGCAGGTGTAAATGGAGAAATTAGGTGGGATAAGTTGATTTATTAGAGCAGCATCTGAAACAGACAGCCAGGATTCTGTCACCATGAGGAGGTCTAAGTTGTGCACAGCTTTAAGATCAGTGATGACAGGCCATTTCTTGCGATATACTGGCACATTTGCTTCCTTAACGCCCTTTAGTAAACATACCCCTAAAAGTGTCTCAGTGCCATGCTTGGAGTGGAATCCAAACCGATGCCTTTCTAGTATATCATTGCTGATAAAAGTCAATAAATGAGCAAGAACAATCATTTTGATTACTGTAGCTAAGACAGTCAAAGAGGAAATGGAGCAATAATTCTTCATATCCTGCAATGATTTATTAACAATAATAGACCTGGGCAAAGATAAAACCGTACTTACTGGCTTCATTACAGACTGAGCAAGGGCTAAGTCTACAAGAAGAATTATTTAATGCTAAAAATCATTTTCTGAGCCTGTTCTAGATTAATAAGTTAAAATGAGTTCTAAAATGGCTCATTAGTTATGTCCATCAGCAAATCAGTGAGCTTAGTTGAAAAACTAGAGGTCATCTGTGCCATTTTATCAATCAATGAATTAAAAGAAGGCTGTAATGGTGTTCATGTCTATGAGATAACGGTTGATTGAACAGACTTCTTGACAGTCTCACCTCCCGCCTTGATTACTGTAACCTCCTTCTTGCTGGTCTCCCTCAGTCTCATCTCTTCCCTCTTCAGTCTATTCAGCACTCCGCTGCCCGTTTGATTTTCCATCAGCCTCGTTTTGCCCACATCACTCCTCTCCTCAGATCTCTTCACTGGCTCCCTATCCGTTTCCGTATTCACTTTAAGCTTCTCCTTCTGACCTATAAGTGCATTTACTCTGTGGCTTCTCAGTACCTTTCTTCTCTCATTTCTCTCTATTTCCCCCTTTGTGTACTCCATTCTTCTTCCCAGTTGCTTCTTGCTATGCCCTTCTCCTCTATTGCCAACTTCAGATTCCGCTCTTTTCACCTTGCTGCTCCCTACGCTTATATTTATTTAATATACATTTTGTATACCGCTACTTCCAGCGATCAGCAGCGGTTTGATTACAGATTGGAAATTGTCAAATCATGACAGGAAATTTTTTTTGAGGTATAAACACATTGATTAGACAGGAAAGCACAGCACACAGAGAACTATTTTACAGGGAACATGGGCTATGGAGGGTTAAGTGGCTTGCCCAAGACCACAAGGAGCACCTGTGGGACTAGAAACCCCAGTCCTTCCGGCCCAAGGTTGCTGTTCTCTAGTGGGATTTGAACCCCCGACCTTCCGGCCTGAAGTACCTTGCCCCAACCACTAGGCCACTCCTCCACTCCTTGGAAAAACTATGCTTGGAAAAACTTCCTTTGTCTATACGTCAGGCATCTTCTTTGCCCCTCTTCAAACTCAAGTTAAAAGCTCATCTTTTCACCTCTGCCTTTGGCTCTTGATTTTGCTGTTCTCGTTCTTTCCCCTCTTTTATTTTACCTTTCTTCCTCTTACACTTGTTCTTACCTCTTTCCTTTGTCCTGTCTCTCCTGCTCTTGTCTCTTTGCCCTTGTTCTTATCTTTTTTCTACTCCTTTTCTTGCTTTGTCTTTTTAGATTGTAAGCTCTTTTGAGCAGGGACTGTCTTTTTGTGTTTTCATTGTACAGTGTTGCGTTGCCTGGTGGCGCTTATGATTAAATAAAAGTTATAAAAAAAAAAAATTTAATAAAAGACCAAAAAAAAAAATGCTTAGTAGTAGTAGTAGTAGTAGAGTGTATTTGGACCAGAAATATCAAAATGGACCAAATCATCAAAATAATCTCTTTTTACATGATAACAGTAACTTGGTAATTCCTTAATAAATCAAAATAGGAGGTCATTGTGAAGGCAGCAGGGCATTTACATCATTGATGAGGACAGTAACTGAATTCAAAAAAGCATGGGACCAACACAGAGGATCTCTAAAGGTAAAAAGTGGACCGTTGTAGTTGTTGTTATGGAAGGACAGACTAGATAGGCCATGTGGTCTTTTTCTGTCATCATGTTTCTATGTTTCTATGTTTGATGCTCAATTGAAGGACTTTGATGGTAAACCAAGGGACAGTGTATAGTCATTTTAACTACCACTGTCTTTAAAGGAGAAGCCTCATCCAACATCTTTTGTAAGGTGGTTAATTAAACATCTACTATTGAATTACTAAAAAATCAGTTCAACTTCAGCTCTAGGAACACATTAACAAATATGTACTTCTGGACAATAATCAACATGGGTTCTGCACTTTTCACAGTGCCAAAACGTTGCTCATTTCACTCATATCAACACTCATCTCCGGAATAGAGAAAGCCTCCACTGGTTATGTACTGCTCTTCCTAGACATCTCAGCAACATTTGACACAGTGTCCCACCAGATTCTGCTCAACCAGACCAACAACATTGGGGTTCAAGGCAAGCCACTAAAATGGATCCATTTCTACTTCTCCCAAAGGACTCAACAAATAAGAATTGGAAATCATTCCTCAGCACCTTACACTCTTTCCCAAGGAGCTCCCCAGGGTTCTGCACTCTCTTCATTACTCTTTAACATCTACATCAGGCCTCTCTGCTACTCAATCCAGAAGTTCAACATTGGCTACCAACTATACGCAGATGACATAATGATCTATACTCTATTTCACACCACTGCTCCTGACTACTTAAATCTAACTACCTACTTCAAAGAAATTGTCTCCTGGCTTCACACCACTGCTCCTGACTACTTCAATCTAACTACCTACTTCAAAGAAATTGTCTCCTGGCTTCAACTCCACAACCTATCAGTTAATTTCAGTAAGACTGAGATCTTCCTTGTAACCAAGGATCCCAATTTCACACCATCTCCCTTCATGAAAGTTGAGGACACCGAGCCACAGGTCAAGTCACAAGTCAAGTACCTCAGTGCCATCCTGGATCACCAGCTTATCTTCCAATCACATACAAAGAACATCGCGAAAAACATTTACTTCAAGCTATGAACCCTCCGAATTTCCCCCAAGAGCATCCGTGCAGTCTGTCATGCTTCTATTATACCCTTACTTGACTACTGCAACTCCATCCTCCAAGGACTTCCCAAAACTACCATCACCCCTCTACAGCTAGCCAAAAACACAGCAACATGCACCATTCCCAGAGCCCTCAGATATACCCACATCAATCTCATATTGAAATCCCTCCAATGGCTTCCCATAGCATCAATAATCAAAAACAAAGTCCTCACTATTAGACATACGGCACTTATCAAAAAATTATCTGTGCATCTTCAAATGCTTATCAGACACCCAAACTCCAATAGACCATGTTCAACCTTCTTCTCCCCACTCCTCAGATACGTAAGAGCTTACAACGAGCCTGTACGAGAGTCTTTGAACTTTACGCTCCTACCCTCTGGAACTCTGTGCCTCCTATATTACAGAACATCTGATCTCATAAAGTCTTCAAAAAACATCTTGAAACACACTTGTTTAAAGAGCACTACGGATTATCCCCTACAACTAATTGCCAGCAGGATCATCCGCCATTCACACCAATCGTCCCCATCTCCCCTCCCCATAATCATTCCACCTGATACCTAGCCCTACACTAAGTAGGGCAACCTCTTGTTCACTGTATCATAAACTCTTTGTTTCATATTCTTTTTGTACCATAAGCTCATTGTATAATAAGCCCATCTCTGTATCATAAGCTTATTATCATAAGTTCTAACCTTATAACAATCCTACATGCTCCCTCAATCCCCTGGTTACTAGCTGTTTTATGTTTTTTTAAGTTTGATGTAACTTTGCATACACCATTGTTCAATGTAAACCGTTTTGATTGTCCAATGCAAACCATTTTGACTGGTAGAAAAATTATATATTAAAACCAGTTAATAATAAACTAATGTTATCCTTTAATTCAACTACATCATAAGGTTTTCTAATATGTGGATGACCAGTTGTTTCACATAAGTATTGGTCTTGGGCAGGGAAAGCCTTAATTCAATAATCCAATGATTTGACCAAAGAACATCACAAATAGAGGCTGAGGGGATGAATTTAGAAGCCCTTTTCACATTTTAAAGATGGATATACCTGCACAATGATGTTTTTTTGCTGTGTTAAGGTCACCAAGGTGCCGATAACAGGTGTTAATGGCACACTAGCTCCCTTAATGCTGTCCCAACTAGCACAACACCTAGACTGAAGGTGAGGATATTATGTCTGAGAGCACATACAAGCAATAAGTGAAGGACTAGCCTAGTTAATTTATTTATTTATTTAACATATATTTATAACCCGCAACTTCCAGAGTTCAGTTGCGGTTCACAATAAAACAACAATCTACAAAGCATAAGCTTAGTTTTACATCGAACATTTTATAACAATAAAAGTAATGGTTAACAGCATGAACTAGTGCAAAATAGCAAACTGGCTTGTAAACTATGTACAAAAAACTATATACAAATACATGTTGTGGGTACTTTGGAATTGGATCATAGTGTTTTTATAATAGTGTATTGTCTGTTAAATTGTTGGGATTAGTATTACTCTGTCATAATTTTTAACCTTTATCTGAGTGTATCCAGGGGTTATCTATGTTGCCGTAGTGCATGGAGAATAAATAGGTTTTTAGTTTTTTTCGGAGTTCCATGATTTCAGTTATGGTTCGTAGGTCCTCCGGAAGGGAATTCCACATAGATGGGGCAGCATGAGAAAAAGCTCTTTTGTTAGTTAATTTATTTGCTTTTATGAAATCATTAGGAGTATTTAGTTTATTTGAGTATCCTTTTCTGTGCGTGGTTTTTTGAGATTCCATGCTAATTAGTTTGCTTAATGGGATTGGGGCCGTGTTGTTTAAAGCTTTATATGTAGTTATTATGGTTTTATATATTATCCTACTTTGAATTGGCAACCAGTGTAGGGAGGCTAGTATTGGTGTTATGTGCTGGATAGAGTGTGCTTTCATTATAATTCTGGCTGCTGCGTTTTGTGCTAATTGGATTCTTTTTATGTTTTGTTTCTTTATACCTAAAAGAATTAGGTTGGCAAAATCAAAGTGCGGTGTTATCGTAGCCTGGATTATATTAATGAAGTCTAGTTGGTGTACTAACGGGCGTAATTGTTTAAGAATTTTAAGTTTAAAGTATATTTTCTTTATGGTGTTTCTGATGTGAGTGTTCATCGTCAGATGAGTATCTAAAATAACACCTAGGTATCTTATTTCATTTTTTATTTTAATGTCATGGTTTTGTAATGTTATATGGGTTGGGGGGATATATGATTGATTTTTTGTTACAATTAGGACTTCTGTTTTTGAATGATTAATGTGAAGGTTTTGTGCTTTTAGCCATGTAGTAATTTCATTGAAGCAGTCTGATAGTAGTTTTATTGGTAGTTTTATTGGTAGTTTTATTAGCCTAGAGGCTAGAACATTAGATTGATAACCAATAGAAAAGAGTTCAAGTCCCACTAACATTCCTTGTGCTGTTGGGCAAATCAATTAACCCTTGATTGCCTCAGAAGGAAGGCCTGGCAATATACTTCTGGTCACACTGTCATGAAAACCCTGGGGTTGCTGAGCTGCCAGGAGTCAGCCCAGATGCAAAGGCACCTGTTGCATTTGCTATAAATGTCAGTGGGCATTTTATACATATAAATCATGACTCAACCCAATGCTCTTCCCAAATTCCAGTCCTGTGCGGGCCTACTGTACATGTATGTACCAGCTGCCGATGCATATGCTTTTAGGTGTGATTTAGTTTTATAAGAACTCATTTATACACATGAAATGCTATTATATGTGTGCAAACACTAGCTGCAAAATGACCCTCTATAGAGAGAATTTTAAAAGAAGCCTCCGTGACCATGGGTAAGTCAATGACTTGTGCATGTGGATAAACCTTTATGCACTTACTTTTGTTGGACACTGTTCTGAAAGTATGTGCATCAGGCCAATGGCACGCAGTTTTGGTATGGGCATTCACATGTTCTTGACTGAAGCATGTCCGTAGCTTTCTGTTTTCTTACAAGGACCCCGTAACTCAATAATAATTATTTTTTTCTATAGGGACAGAATGGGGACAATTTCTTTCTGAATATTGCCCATAGTTGTGTAGACTGAAGGATGAGTGAAAATTAGTTCAATCCAGTTTTTGTTGAAACCGAGCAGTTCCTCGGCAAGTCATTCATGTCATATCAAATAATGCTCCTGAAAGAAGTTCATTAGCAAGCATGCTCCTTAAGACTAGCCATTCCAGTGTTTACTATGAAATGATGGGATCAGCAAATGACCATAACAGAAGAGCTTTATATTTCTTTGCATGTGCTTCTCGATCATTTCTAGTATTAGCCTTCATCCTTTGACTGATGTTTTATAGCTCCCATTTCCTTCCTAAAGGCTCTATCACCACGTGCAAGTGTTCTGAATCTATGTATTGGCCAATTAGGTGAATATTGGACTGATGAAAACTAAAACCCTGGTGAAGTGTCTTAAGCCCAGTTTTGCATAGGCATCTAGGTCAGAGATGGAACGTCCAAATTCACGATTTACAGCCTATTTTACAAAAGGCCCACCAAACACAGAGGGGGTCATTCTGATACTTGTTTAATGGGTCTGGATGTCCTATCTGGATGTTCAGACATGCTAAATGTCCAGATTGCACTGATGGTCACAGAGCTCCCCACACATACAGCTGACTTGTGCGGGAAGCTCTGTTCGTTGGCAGGAGGGGGTGGGCTGGGGGAGGAGCAAGGGCAGGCGGTAGGTGGGAACATGACCCCAGATGAACAGGCCAGTTCTGAGTTTGCCCCTGTACATCTGGGGTTGGCCATGTAGATGAGGGACCTATTCAACCTCGGAGGTGGAATAAGTCCCCCTGGCCATCGGAGGATCGAGGAGCCTGGCAAAATCAAAGAGTTGAGGAGGCACAAGGTGTTCCCCGCAGCCCAACACTGGCCATGGAAGGCCAGATCGGGGGTCAGGCTACAGGGAAAGAAGTTTATACTTTGCAGATGGGGATTGTGACTTGTGATAAGGAAGCTTATCATAGCTCAGGAAGGAGCTATAGAAAAGGTGAAGTGACTCTGAACAAGCAACCTGTCAGTTCTGGTAGAAATAAGAAAACTGAATTTTCCCATAAAAGACTACCAGTCCCAGAATGCACCAGGTTTCCAACAGCCATTAGAGGAGCTGAAGTGAGGAAACGTGTGTTCAATCAGGAGGGCTATGAGGTAATCCCTAAGCACTCATCTCAAAGGGCAGGGCCTGATTCAGCACAGCTGCGCTGTGTTAGGGAGGAGCACTCATCTAAGCAGAATAAGGTAGAGTTTATTCTACAGAGAATTATCCTCATCCTCAGTTTCATCTGGGAGATCCTTATCCTGAGAATCAGCTTGAGCTTGATCATCAGTTTCATCTGAAGGATCATCGGAAGCAGAAGCCAAACCGGACGGACAGAGAGGGAAAGAAACCCTTTGGAAGAAGGAAGAGAAAAGCCTTTGAGAGGTCTAGAAGAGTCCAGAGCAGTACGTATACTGGGAGGCATTTCAAGGGCCAGCATACACCATTGGACTGGGGAAAGCCAGAGGAATGGTGCTGCAGAGCTAGGAATCTCCAGACGCTACCTGTGAGGGAGACGGCTGCACGTGGAAGGGACCCTAAGACCCTTGCCAGAAGGTATGTGAAGAGAGATCCAGTGTCCAGGGATCTGGATTGGAAGGCTGGACATAAAGCACAGCAGCCATCACAAAGAAAATATAAATTTGTTCTTTATTCCACTAAGAAAAGCTCCTGAAGCAGGATTTGACTCACACAGTAGAAAGCCAGCCTGCTAAAGGGTTTCAGCTGGATAACTGCTAGCAATTGAGCCTTACCTAATTGCTTGTGAGCTAGGAGAGAATCACTTCTGAATCTATGTGGGAAGTTATCAGAAGTTAACCTGAAAAGAACAGTTTTTTTCTTGCTTTGTGGCTTTTGGTTTGTTGTTTGATATATGCTAAGAAAACATTAGCTAATGCCTGACAAGTTTGAATGTTGTTTTCCTGATTTTGATTTTGTTTTTCCAAGTTAAACACTGGAAGCAAGTAACCTGATTTATGTGCTACCAAGCATATCTGTGTTGGGAGAAATAACCCCATAAATAAATATCTTATTGGCTTTACCCAAAAGCACAACTAATTATTGTGAGCAGCTGTGTCTGGTGTGAATGAACTGCATTGCCCACAATCCCTTGCAAATCATATAGATATGCACTTGCCAAGACTGTGAAGATTCTCACCCAGGCAGCCGTCTGACAAATGGCGTAGTTTTTCGGATTGCTTTTGCACAAAGGGGATTTACTTGCTGAGGATTACAACTAAAGTTCAAGTTTAAAGCTGGAAAAAAAGATTTTCCCTCAACTTCACTTTGGAGGAGAAGTGGAGGTTCAGGTAGCTGTCCCAGGAGGAAAAGACCCTGTGCAGAGCTGGATTCATCACTGGCGCAAGGTAATAAGTACCTGGGCATGTCTAGTGGTGGATGGGAGTAAGGCACAGGGGTAATTGGAAAAAAAAAAAGTAGAAAAAAAACACACCTGTTTGGAAGGTGGTGCACTTTGGGGTTTTTTTCTTTGTTTCTTGCAGGGATCAAGATGGATCCGAGGGAGATGGCTAGCTGGATGGCAGCCCAGTTTAGCAGGCAACAGGAGCTAGCACAGCAGGCTCAGGACACTGCTATGAAAGCCTTAATGGAACAGCAGAGGCCAGTGCTTGATCTGGTGCAAGCCCTAGTTAAGCTGCGGAACCAAAGTGGAACAGATGCAAGACCAGCAGTAAATACTGGTACACCACATGTGGACAGTGTGGGACTCAATAAAGGGATTGGGGCATTTAGTTTTGGGAAGCTAACTCCAGATGACAATGTTGATGATTTTCTAGAGTCTTTTGAAAGAATGGCACAAGCTTTAGCATGGCCAGAGACCCAGTGGGCAGTAAGGCTGTCAGCCTCATTAACTGGAGAGGCGCTTGCAGCTTATAGAGCAATGCCAGCAGCCCAGGCTTTGAATTATAAGGATGTAAAGGCTGCTATTAGAGATCGCCTAGGGTTGTCTATTTCAGAGTATAGGCAAATGTTTAGAGCTACTACAATGAGAGTGGGTGAAACACCCAGGGCTCTGAGTCAGAGAATCAGAGGTTTAGCTGTAAAATGGTTGGAGCCTGAGCAAAAGACGGTAGAAATGTTATTAGACATTATAATGCTTGAACAGTTTATGTCTGCGGTCCCTAAAGATTTGCACACTTTCCGTATACAGCAAAATTGCCAAAATCTTGGAGAGGCAACCATGCTAGCAGAGAGATTCTTGGAAGCCACGCAGGCTTGCCATAGAATGGGTGGCCCTCTGAAGATTGGTGCTGAGGCAAGATGTGCTGTATCAGAAAAGAAAATAATTAAAAATGTTTCTGAAAATGAATGTACTGTATCAAACCAGATGACACAGTGGAGTAGAAAGAAATGTTTCAAGTGTGGAAATTGGGGACATTTAGAAAAGAGATGCCAGACACACACTAGCTTAATGGGGGTGGATTTAAAACAGCCCAAAGAAGGATTTATTTTGATGGTTGATGTGCAAGGAATTACCATAAATGTTTTGTTAGACTCTGGGGCAGACCAGAGTATGATGTCAAAAAGGCTTTGGAAGAGGATAGAGGCCCAAGAAGGATTTGTGACTAGAACCCCTGAAAGCCAAGTTCACATCAGATGCATTCTTGGTGCTGCAACATCATATCCCACCTATAGGCTAAAGGTTAAGTGCCTGGGGGAACAAGAGGCAGTCCTGTTAGCAGTGGTGCCTAGGCTACCCTTTGATTTGGTTCTAGGAAGAGACTGGCCAAGATTTAAGCAGGGTCTAGTGGAAGGACTAGGAAAGAAGGAGGGAGAAGGATTAATGGTAATAGCTCCCGGGCCTTTATTTGGAAGTCCTCAGACCCCAGCTAAAAAGATGGTTAAGCGTCCAGAAGACCAAGCTACCCCAAAGCAGACATTCGTCCTAAAGTACCATAGGGTCACAGAGAAGGCCCAAGCTCCTAAGCGGGCAACCCCTCAAGCTGCTGGGTTTGACCTGTGCAGCATAGAAAATGTGACGGTACCTAGCCAAGGGAGAGCCCTGGTTGACACCGGTCTCCAAGTGGAAATACCTATTGGATGCTATGGGAGAGTAGCCCCAAGGTCCGGATTAGCCCTTAAATATTTCATCGATGTGGGTGCGGGAGTAATTGATCCCGATTACAGGGGCAATATTAAAGTTCTGTTATTTAACTTTGGACAGAATGATTATCACGTGAAGACAGGAGACAGAATTGCCCAATTGATCTGTGAGAGGCTGGGTTTTCCACCTGTGGAGGAGGTCACATCCCTGGAAAATTCTGAGCGTGGAACCAAAGGCTTTGGTTCTACTGACGAAAAAGGGGTTAAAAGCCTAGCTGCCACCTGTGCCCGAGAGAGGGAGGTGAATGAAGAGGAAGATTTGGGACCCCAGGTATCTGATTGTAAAGAAAAATCAGAGCCCCAAATAGGGGAGGACCTGACAGTGGTACAACAGGAAGAAATTAGGAAATTGCTCAAAGAGTTTCCAGATGTGTTGACACCCATACCTGGAGAGACACATTTGGTTGCCCATGAAATAATAACTCCACCTGGGAAATTAGTTCGTCAAAGGCCATACTGCTTGCCTGAAGCCAAGAGACAGGAAGTAGTGGCACAAGTCCAGGAGATGTTGGACATGGGAGTAATAGAGGAGTCAAAGAGTCCCTGGAATAGCCCATAGTCCTGGTGCCGAAGCCTGATGGATCTTTAAGATTTTGTATTGACTTCCGGCAGGTAAACGCCATATCAGTTTTTGATGCATATCCAATGCCAAGAATTGAAGAGCTGTTGGACCAGCTGGGACAGGCTCAATACTTAACCACCCTTGATATGACAAAAGGATATTGGCAAATCCCTCTCACCAGGGAGTCGAAGCCGAAGACTGCGTTCAGCACCCCCGTTGGCCTTTTCCAGTTCAAGAGGATGCCTTTCGGACTGCATGGAGCAGCGGCTACCTGCCAAAGGTTAGTGGATCAGGTACTTTGACCCCACCAAAATTATGCTTTTGCATATATAGATGATGTCATAATCCATAGTAACACCTGGGCGGAGCATCTGAAGAGGATCAGGGCAGTCTTGTGCTCCATGAAGCAAGCGGGAATCACTTTAAACCCAAAGAAGTGTGCCTTTGCAAATAGGGAGGTAAAATACCTGGGCCACCTAGTGGGAAGAGGAAAAATTAAGCCTCTAATGAGTAAAGTAGATAGCATCAGGAATTTTCCTCCTCCAACAACAAAGAAACAACTAAGAAGTTTTTTGGGACTTATTGGATACTACCGCAGATTTATACTGCAATTTGCAGAGAAAAGTGCCATTTTCACGGATATGCTGCAGAAGAATTGTCCAAACCAGCTAAAGTGGACACCTGAAGCTGAAAAAGCTTTTTCAGTCCTAAAAGGAAAATTGTGTACAGGACCGGTACTGAAAGGGGTGGACTTCAAGAAACCCTTTCTGGTTCAAACCGATGCATCGGATGTAGGGCTAGGAGCGGTTCTATCCCAGTGTCATGAAGGGGAGGAGCATCCTGTGATGTACCTGAGCAGGAAGTTGTCACCAGCTGAACAAAAGTATTCCACAATAGAAAAAGAATGTTTAGCTATTAAGTGGTCAGTGGAGGCGTTAAGGTTTTACCTTACATGGAGGAAGTTCCAGTTGGTCACAGACCATGCCCCACTTAAGTGGTTGCAGCAAATGAAGAACCACAATGCCAGGTTGACACGCTGGTACATGGCCTTACAGGCATTTGATTTTCAAGTTGAACATCGTGCTGGGAAGTTACACAAGAATGCGGATGCCCTTTCCCGTATTACGGACTGTAGAGAAGAAGTTTCACCAGTGACACCAGTCCGTAATAACTTAAGCAGGGGGGTATGTGATAAGGAAGCTTATCATAGCTCAGGAAGGAGCTATAGAAAAGGTGAAGTGACTCTGAACAAGCAACCTGTCAGTTCTGGTAGAAATAAGAAAACAGAATTTTCCCATAAAAGACTACCAGTCCCAGAATGCACCAGGTTTCCAACAGCCATTAGAGGAGCTGAAGTGAGGAAACGTGTGTTCAATCAGGAGGGCTATGAGGTAATCCCTAAGCACTCATCTCAAAGGGCAGGGCCTGATTCAGCACAGCTGCGCTGTGTTAGGGAGGAGCACTCATCTAAGCAGAATAAAGGTAGAGTTTATTCTACAGAGAATTATCCTCATCCTCAGTTTCATCTGGGAGATCCTTATCCTGAGAATCAGCTTGAGCTTGATCGTCAGTTTCATCTGAAGGATCATCGGAAGCAGAAGCCAAACCGGACGGACAGAGAGGGAAAGAAACCCTTTGGAAGAAGGAAGAGAAAAGCCTTTGAGAGGTCTAGAAGAGTCCAGAGCAGTACGTATACTGGGAGGCATTTCAAGGGCCAGCATACACCATTGGACTGGGGAAAGCCAGAGGAATGGTGCTGCAGAGCTAGGAATCTCCAGACGCTACCTGTGAGGGAGACTGCTGCACGTGGAAGGGACCCTAAGACCCTTGCCAGAAGGTATGTGAAGAGAGATCCAGTGTCCAGGGATCTGGATTGGAAGGCTGGACATAAGAACTGGACTACATACTGGCCAGGCTATATAGAGAGGAACTCTAACAGCAATGGAAGCTCAGGTATGAACACTGATCTATGCCCTAGCTATAACCTTGAAAGACAGCAGGGAAACAAGTATTCTCCTGAAAGTGCTCCATTGGGACTTTCATTTGTGCCAATCCATGATATTGAACCCATGCTTGTTGAAGAAGGGGGAATGATAGCAGATGAAGAATCTGTTTACATGGACTGCTCTCTGTCTAAACTCCTTTGGTGATTTTCTGTTATAAAGTACAGCAACCATCACAAAGAAATACAAACTTGTTCTTTAATCTACTCAGAAAAGCTCCTGTGTAGGATTTCTGGCCACGCTGTAGAAAGCCAGCCAGCTAAGGGGTTTCAGCTGGATAACTGCTAGCAATTGAGCCTTACCTAATTGCTTGTGAGCTAGGAGAGAATCACTTCTGAATCAATGTGGGAAGTTATCAGAAGTTAACCTGAAAAGAACAGTTTTTTCTTGCTTTGTGGCTTTTGGTTTGTTGTTTGATATGCTAAGAAAACATTAGCTAATGCCTGACAAGTTTGAATGTTGTTTTCCTGATTTTGATTTTGTTTTTCCAAGTTAAACACTGGAAGCAAGTAACCTGATTTATGTGCTACCAAGCATATCTGTGTTGGGAGAAATAACCCCATAAATAAATATCCTATTGGCTTTACCCAAAAGCACAACTAATTATTGTGAGCAGCTGTGTCTGGTGTGAATGAACTGCATTGCCCACAATCCCTTGCAAATCATATAGATATATGCACTTGCCAAGACTGTGAAGATTCTCACCCAGGCAGCCGTCTGACAGACTCCATTCAGGAACCTGGCTCAGTTAACCAGGTAGGCATGTGTCCGATCAGAATTGGGGCCCGGCCTGCACGTCCAGGCCATTAGACCCAATTCTGTTCCTGTGGGCACACCAAGCCCCACGGGATCAGAATCAAGTGCTACCGTTGCACTCCTCAATACTGACTGGCTGTACAGGGGCAGGACATGCAAAACAGAATTGGCCTCAGAGCCATTTGTAAATACAGAGAGGACAGCAAGGGCATACACATGTATCTTCATAAATATGCAGTGGGAACAAGCATTGTAGGTGATGATTTTCCTTACCTGCACATGTATGCACTGGCATTTACATGTATAAGCAACGCAGTCTACACATTTCCAGTTAAAGAGCCAAGTTCCTAAAGGACAGTGTGTACATTTTTAAGGACATTCAAAATGATAGACAGCGAATCCCAATTGCACCATCATTACTCTTCCAAATCCCTAGGCATAAAGATACGGATAATTAGGCGTGGTGAAAAAGCCAAAAGGGAAATTTTTAAAAATATATATGTACTCCCATGCAAAACTGAGAATATTTGTATTTTATCTTGCACATCCCAAACAATGCTCTGAACGTGCTCTCTTAGAATCTATGAGCCAAATATTCAGTGGCAGTGGCTAGCCGTTGCTGCTGAGTTCAAGACCCAGATATCCAATGCCGGGGGACTATCCAGGTCCGCTGGATATCAGAAAAGCTAAGTGTCGATATTCAGTCGCTGCCCGGGTAGCTTCTGTGGTGAAAGTTAGACCGTTCTTTAAGGTGCCGAACTTTCACCGCTTAGCGATAACGGGCAACGGCTGAGTATCTCTGCTGCCACGCATTGAATATTGGGCCCTATTTGTCCTGTCACCTCTACACATGTAAACAGCACGATTGTGAAATTGGCATTTACACGTATAAATACTGCACAAAGTTCTGAAATGATCTCCTCTACTGTAAAATAAATTCAGTGCTTTAAAGACAGTCTTGTTATTTTTTTCACAGGTGTTTCCTCATGCTACACGGATTTTAGTAGCAGATGATGACGTCTCTCAATTCTACTATCATGTACCCATCCATCTTTATACTAATTGGGATCCCAGGCCTGGAAGCTCTTCATCACTGGATCGCCATCCCTTTCTGTGTCTTCTACATAATTGCACTCCTTGGAAACACAGCAATTGTGACTGTAATCACCATCACTGGAAGCCTTCATGAGCCAATGTTCATATTTCTTGCCATTTTGGCTCTCAATGATGTATTCTTATGCACTTCTATCATACCAAAAATGTTAGGAATCTTTTGGTTTAATTTCATGGAAATTAAGTTTGATGCATGTCTTGCTCAGATGTTCTTTATTCATGCCTTCACAACTATAGAATCAGGGATTCTTTTAGCCATGGCTTTCGATCGTTACGTTGCGATCTGCAACCCCCTGAGATATACTTCCATATTGACCAATCATTTGATAGCAAAAATTGGAATAGTGCTTTTAGTCAGAGCAACAGCTCTTGTAGCCCCCTTGCTGCTCCTCATTAAACGATTCTCAGCTTATAAAACCAATGTTATCTCCCATTCCTACTGTGAGCACATGGCAGTAGTGAAGCTTGCAGAAGCAAACACAAGAATCAATAGTACATATGGTTTGTTTGTAGCTTTCTCGACATTGGGATTCGATATTATTCTTATCAGCTTATCTTATGTTATGATCTTTAGAACTGTCTTCAGCCTTCCATCCAAGGAGGCACATCTCAAAGCCTTAAACACCTGCACATCACATATTAGCGTCTTTTTAATGTTCTATAGTCTGGCCTTCTTCTCTTTTTTATCCCACCGGTATGGTAAACATATTCCTACTTATATTCATATGATTTTATCGGACCTGTACCTCCTTCTTCCACCCACACTAAATCCCGTGGTCTATGGTGTGAAGACCAAGCAGATTCGTGAGAGGATTTTCATGCTCATCTTTTAATTTCATCTCATCTTCTGTGTTATGACTGGCATGTAGGTAGAGAAGCATATGGAATGGAATTACTTTCATAAGAAAGAGGCTCAGTTAATGCCATATATGGTGACGATAGACTATAGCAACTATTCTACTGACTTATTATCAATATTTTATTTCTTTACCGATGTTTGTATGGGTTTCAGTTATTTATTATATTGATTTTGTATTTGAAAATTATATAGCTTTGTCTTGTATGTTATTTTAATATGTTCTAACCCACCTCTGAAGCTTGAATAGGGAGAAGGGTATATGAAAAATGTAAATAAATACTGTAAGTGTGAAGCTCTATCACAGCATAGCTTTGATCTATTGGGGGCCTGTGTGTTTATAATATTACTACGAGGCTTTAAGTATTTGAACAACCACTTTCAAGATCAGCTGGAAATATTTATGATATTTAAGTTATGATGTTACCGTTGATATTTGCAAGTTCTTTGTATAAGTTAAAGTTTATTGTAAACCGCCTTGATTGAATGAAAAGGCGGTATAGAAAAATTGTTAAATAAATAAATAAATTTAAATCTACATTAATTATAGAATATCCAGCTGTGTGATGAACATATAATTTGAAATGTCTAACTGAGATATTTCAAATCATGACTATATTTAGTGGCATTATCCCTGTCTTCATATGGGCATCTCAGCAACAACGTAATGTTCTTTCTAAAATGTGCCCTCACAGATATAAGTTGAATGGTCAAGTGGGCAGCAGAACATCTCAAGTAATACCCACTATTCTGCTGCCTACTTGGCCACTCAACTTATAGAAACATAGAAACATAGAAAAATGGCGACAGAAAAAGACCACATGGCCTATCTAGTCTGTCCTTCTGTAAGGGTACATTTTAGAAACATCTTTACATCTTTGCTGAGACCCCGGGTTGCTGAGACCCCAAAATGAAAACATTTCAGTCTATGCCAGTTTTGAAGAGAAGGGTGGACATGGGTTAGTCCATTCTAAAATCACCGTATCTCTGCTCCTTGCCGTAAACGTGTCTGTTGAGAAATACCAGAGGCTTGCATTTGAGCATGCCAGTATTTTAGAATCTGTAAGCCTAAGGGATCCTTTTACTATACATCACTAATGATTGCAACTAACACACCAGTAGTGTCAAAACCATAAGAACATAATATATGCCATAACAGGTCAGACCAAAGTATATCAAGCACAGTATGCTATTTCCAGCAGTGGCCAATCTAGGTCACAAGTACCTAGCAGGTTCACCAAAAGACACAGGTTCCACAGTTCTTGTATTGGGCCAAGCAGTGGATTTCCTAAGTTCCCTTTATTAATGGTTTATGGACCTTTCCTCCAGGAACTTGTCCAAACCTTTTTTAAACCCAGCTACACTAACAGCTTTTATTACGTCCTCCGGTAACAAATTCCAGAGTTTGATTACATGTTGAGTGAAAAAGATTTTCTTATTAGTCTTAAATATGTTACCCCATAGCTTCATTGCATGTCCCCTAGCCTTTCTATATTTTGATGGTGTAAACAATCAATCTACATTTACCCCTTCCACTCCATTCATTAATTTATTGATCTCTATCATATCTCCCCTCAGCCGTATCTTTTCCAGGTTGAAGAGCCCTAATCTTTGTAGCCTCTCTTCATAGGAGTAGCCTTCCCTCCCCTTTACCATTTTGGTGGCTCTTCTCTGTACCTTTTTTATTAACGCTATTTCCTTTTCAAGATATGGCGACCAGAATTGCACACAATATTCAAAGTGCGATCACATCATGGAACAATACAAATATAATATACTTTGTTTTATTCTCCATTCCTTTCCTTATGATTCCTAGCATTCTATTTGCTTTCTTGGTACCGCTGCACATTGGATGGTTTCAACATGTCATCTATGATGACACCCAAATCTTTTTCTTGGATGGTGGTTCCTAATGTGGAACCTTGCATTATGTAACCATAGTTTGGGTTGTTCTTTCCTAGGTGCATAACTTTGCACTTGTCCACATTAAATTTCATCTGCCATTTGGATGCCCAGTCTTCCAATTTATCAAGGTTCTCTTGAAATATTTCACAATTCTCCTGGGTTTTAACAATTTTGAATAATTTTGTGTCATCTGCAAATTTGATTACCTCACTCATTATTCCCATTTCCAGGTCATTTATGAATATGTTAAAAAGCAGCGGACCAAGCACAGATTCCTGGGGTATTCCACTGTTCACTTTTCTCCATTGGAAAACTGACCATTTAGCCCTACCTTCTGCGTTCTATCTTTTAACCAGTTCCTGATCCACAATAGTACACTGACTCCTATCCCATGACTTTTTAATTTCGTCAAGAGTCTCTGATGAGGGATCTTGAAAAAGGCTTTGTGAAAATCCAGATACACTATATCAACCGACTCACCTTTGTCTACCTGTTTATTCACACCTTCAAAAAAACATAACAGATTAGTAAGAAAAGACCTTCCTTGGCTAAAGCCATGTTGGCTGTCTCCCTTTAAGCCATGACTATCTACATGTTGTGACACAGTAGCTCCTCAGGAACAGATGGATACAAGTGAGCAGCCGGTGGTAGAAGCCGGTACTGCAGGAGAAAGCAGGGATTTCTCTGCAGAAAGAAAAAAACACACTTTCAATCAAGCAAAACAGCTCACCTCGAGGGAGGAGAGTAGGAAGGCTTGTGATTGGGCACGCCCCAAGGGGAGGCGGGCAGTGCAGGCTAGAAGCACCTGGTTAAATACACAGGAACCAGGAAGTGAAAGGGAGATGCAGAGGGAGATCCACGGGCAGACGCAGATCCAGACGGGGATCCAAGGAGAGATCCAGAGAGAGAAGACAAGAGAGCAACGGAGGTTTCCTTGCTGTGATAATTTCCCTAACAGTCTGCAGCTGGAAGATAGCTTGGAGCAGCATTCAGATGAGGAAGGAAACTGCTGGAGGCAGAGCTCCTTTAGAACGCTGAGAAACCCAAGGCTACAGGACCAGGCAGAGCGGGGGAACAAAGGCAGAAGGATAACGAATCCTCCAAGAGAGAAGCTCCTGTATAAGGTACCCAGAGAAAGAGGAGTTTATGCTCTAAAGCCAGAAAGTCTATGTTCTGCTTTTAAAAGCAAAGCCAGTCAAGATGGTGGCAGCTGGTGTCAGAAAAGAGAGGCTTTGAATGACAATAATTATTCTTTTAAACTAGCTGAGTCACCTAGCCAGGACAGGGCTGATATACATGCTTTTAAATATTCTCCCAGCACTGCTAAGTTTGAATGTACAGCACCCATGTGCAGGGAAAGGTGGGGAGCTAACGAGAGCCCAGCACATGTTTGTTTTCCAAATGCAAACAAACCTGATAAGGAGCCTGAGATAGATAGGCTCAGTCAATACCTATTCACCGAGGGGACAGGAAGACAGCTCAATGAAGAAAAGTTTCATGCTGAATCACTTCTTAAAGAGTTCCAGGATTATTTAGAACAGAAGAAGAGTTTTAACCACAGTGTTCCAGTTACTGGCTGTAAGGAAGAAAACTCTGTTCATAATTCTGTGTTTTCCCCTGCTGATGATGATGAGATGATGATGGACTGTTCTACCTGTTTAATTGATAGAGGCAATTAAGCAGAAAGAGGATTGTGCTGGTATATGAATTAATATAACAGTGACGTAACTTTGACCGACACAAGAAAGCTTGTGGAGGGAAACTGAATTAGAGCACTACTAGTGATTGATAGAACCTGAGCTTTATTAGTAAAGGACTTTTCTGTTATCAGCCTGTATGTTAAAAGCACATGAAAGGAATGTGAAGAAATACAGCATTTAAAGCCAGCTAGGCAAAGTTTCAGTTAATCCTGTTTATTTGGTTTAAACTTCTGCACCGTCTGTAATCTTCTTTTGAACTGCACAATGGCAATATGAGCCACATGAAAAAAATAAAACTCATGTAAATAAATAACTCTTGCCAGCCTTACTGCTCGAAGCATAACACAACTACAACTAACTGCCTCAAGGGCATAACAAGGCAACCCCTCCTTAACCCACAAGGTTAAGGGGCGGGCGGTGTCATAATGTTCAGTAATTTTGTTCTTTATAATGGTTTCTAACATTTTTCCCTGTACTGACATCAGGCTTACCGGTCTGTAGTTTCCTGGATCACCCCTGGAACCCTTTTTTAAAAACTGGCATTACATTGAACAACCTCCAATCTTCAGGCATTACTGATGATTTTAATGATAGTTCACAGACTACTAATAGTAGATCTTCAATCTCATATTTCATTTCTTTCAACACTCTTGGATGTATACCATCCAGTCCAGGTGATTTGCTACGCTTCAGTTTATCAAATAATTTTAATACATCTTCCCGGTATTTCTTTCAATGCTTCTACAGCACAATCTTTAAATATCATTTCAGTCATGGGTAACATTCCTACATCTTCCTCAGAAAAAAACAAAGCAAAGAATTCATTCAGTCTCTCTTCTATGGCTTTCTTCACTCTCAGTGCTCCTTTTACACCTCTATCATCTAATGGTTCAACTGACTCTCTCACAGGATATTTTTTGCTACAAATGTACTTGAAAAAGTCGTTATTATATGCTTTTGCTTCCACAGCAAGCTTCTCAAATTCTCTCCTTGCCTGTCTTATCAATGCTTTGCATCTAACTTGCCACTGTTTATATTGTTTCCAGTTTTTGTCATTTGTCTCCTTTTTCCATTTCCTGAAAGATGCTTTTTTGGCAATAACAGGCCTCTCTGACCTCACCTTTAAACCGTGCTGGCAATTTTTTGGACTTCCTTCCACTTTTCTTAAAGCATGGAATACAGCTGGTCTGGGCTTCCAAGATAGTATTTTTAAATAACACCCATGCTTGATGTAAATCTTTAATCTTTGCAACTGTTCCTTTTAGTTTTTTCTTAACTACTTTCCTCATTTTATCATAGTCTCCCTTTTTAAAGTTAAAAGGTAGTACTGTGGATTTCCTTGCTGTCCTTCCTCCATCTATTAAATCAAATGTGATCATGCTATGATCACTATTGCCCTTATCTCTTGCACCAGATCTTGTGTCCCATTAAGGACTAGGTCCTAAATGACTAGTCAGTTCATGAACCAGCTGCTCCAAGAAGCTGCCATTTATTTCATCTAGAAATGTTATCTCCCTAGCATGTCCTGCCGTGACACTGACCAAGTCGATATCGGGGTAATTGAAATCACCCATTGTTATTACTGAACTGTAACTTTTGCTAGTTTCCCTGATTTCTTTGAGAATTTCATTATCCGTTTATTCATTCTGGATAGGTGGTCATTAGTACACCCCCACTCACATCGCCTTCTCCTTCCCCTTTTTATATGGAATTTCAGTCCATAGAGATTCTACAGTGAATTTTGTTTCCTGCAAAACTTTAATCCTTTGTGACTCAATGCCCTCTCTAACATAGAGCGCAACCCCTCCACCTATTTGATCAGCTCTATCATTACAATATAGTTTGTACCCAGGAATCACAGTGTCCCACTGGTTGCCCTACTTCCACCATGTCTCTGATATACCAATCAAATCTATGGCACGTTAAATGCTGCTCCTCTGCATTAACTATCAGGAATTTGGAAAGTATGTTTATGACTCCTCCTTAGAATCCATGGCTGAGTTCCCTACTTTCCAGGTGATTCTGGCTAGAATCAGAAGGGGAACTCTACAAATTAGTGCAACCACTTGTAAATCCCTTCCTGCAGCGCTTCTGTCATTGTTAAGAAAAAAATTCTCGGTGTGTGAGTTTTTTTTCTTCCTTGCCCTGAGTGAGGGAATCGGGCCAAGAGTCAAGGAAGGATTAGTGCCCGGTCACGATAGAGCACGCAAACATAATGTTTACATGTGGATAGGGATATAAACATGGGGTCTCGGGGTTTTGAGGTGGATGTTACTCCTTTTCCTTTCTATAAAGGACTGGTCAAAATGAGAATTTTATAAACACCTCAACGTGCCACAGGGAAAGGTATAAATATAGGCATAGATTACTTCCATTGCACACATGCCAACCCTATATGAAATCGGAGACACACATGTATCTTGTAGTTCCATCCAAACCACGCCCCTGACATCCCTGACACTATTCCAGCAGATACGGGCATTTTCAAATCACTGTTGAGGCATGCATGTGATTTGGACGTGTGAAGGTTACATAGGGATATGTTTACTAAAGAGCGTTAAGGGCACACTGGTTAGCAAGTGGTAAAGGCAGCAGTAAGGGTGTCACCGTGTGGTAAAGGCTGGGGCAGAGAGTAGGCCTTCTGGTGGTAAGGGCGCTTGGCTCCATTTATCAGGCGCAAACAGGACAGCGGACGTTAAGATGTCAAACCTGCACCTTAATGCCTGAAAATGGCAGTCACCTTAACGCAGGATAAGGGAGCCCTTGTGAAAGTCACATTTTAGGTGATGGATGGAAGGAAAGATAGAAGCTGTTGGACCTGTCAGATTCATGGATATCCTAAGTGTCAGTCAGTAAGTGGGATGTGCATGTGGGAGGCAGCTGTACTGTATCAGTGAGGGATGCCTACATAATATGCTTTAATGTCAATGTGCGGCATAGGATTGTGAAGAAGTGTCTCCAGCAGAGCCAGAATCACCACAATGTGGGCATCAAAAGGATGACCGAGCAGGAATGGTGACATACAGATCATTCACAGGAAGGTTGTGATACATCCAAATGATGAAAATGTTCCTATGCGGGCCATAGTATAGCTGCTGGCAGAAGAATACATGACTGTACATAATGTGCATATGCCGATGGAAGGGCTGAAGGATGGATGGCAGTAGATGAGAGTGTGGGTATGGCCTTGTTGCCCTGATGCCAGGCACAAAAAGAGCAACAGCTCTTGCAGAACCAAACAGAAGACACAAGAAGCAAGAGCGATGATGACACAGCAACTTTAATAAGTAGTCCCCAACGCGTTTCGGCAGATTGCCTTCCTCAGGGGGCACAAAACACTCACAAACATGTAATAAAAACAATATATTAAAACCTAGATAAGAACATGGAAACATCAAATACATTAAAGCTAACCGGGCAAGGAATTGAAATGTCTTAATCTTATGACACTCAAAATGGATAAATAAATAAATAGATAAAATTATAAAATTATAAATAATTAAAAACAAAGCATATAAAAATATAAATAGTTAAAAGACTATAAATAATTAAAAATATGTATATAAATGTTAAATAATGATATTGATTAGTGTAGCTAATAATAAATATAATATGAACATAAAATGACTAAACCATAGTGATGAGGACATATCCATAAGCATTTAAAACATGCTTAAAAACATTAAGAGTCATTGTAGAACAACGTAGGGCAGAAGAAACCATAAAAACAAATAATTAAAACCAAGAAATAAAGAAGAACTTGGTGCTGGGCCATGCAAGCAACATTAAAAGGAGAAAAGGATGGTGAATACAATTTTTGCTCACTGCACAAGTACTATCAGCAGGTCATCCGAAAGGAAATTTTAGAGGGGCAAATAGCCAGAGACTCACTTGTTAAACATCCTGATAAGAATCAATAAATAAAACGTAGAGTGAGGAGAATCATCTCAATACAGACTAAGATATGTGGGTATTATAATGGGTGTTAGAGACAGAGTAAGGAGGATGGACACACTTTTATCACCTTAATAAAATCAAACACCATGAGGTTAGAAATGTCTTGGTTAAGTAAATGCGTGTGTACAAATTACATGGGGCTTAAAAACATGACTTAGTAAACTATCAATGATCTTATAGACTAGTGCTGTGTTAATATTGTGTTGTAAGAAACATCGGGTTAAAGTGCTGTTGAAGGGTAGAGTGAGACTGAGACAAACCGAATAATACAATTGTAAACTGAAGGCTAATGTCAAAGGACTGAGCCGCTGCTCACTACATCAAATCGCATTGTTTAAATTGCAGACGCGATGCTGTGTTGAGGATTATAACGACAGCATAGCAATATATTAATTATCCAAACATCTGGGAAAAAAGGAATAATAAGGAGAACCAGCAATGAGACTGACATTCGTCCATTAAATTATTCATTAGACCTAAATATTGCAAATCAATATAAAAAGGCTCAAAACAGAGGAATATATGAAATAGATGTGGACATCCAAAAAATGCCACCAAAAAACACCTATGATGCAGATGAGACGCATCTGTAACACTAAAAAACAACACTGAGATGTTAAACCCACGTGCGTCACCGAGGTTTTTAAAGGAGAGGAGTCAGAGACTAGCATAGGTGGTAAAATCGGTAAATTAGGCTAATAAAATCAACACTTTTATATAAAGGAGGACGAAGGAACAGGGGCATCAATTATTTATAAGCAAAAAAGGAATGGTGCTGTCTAAACTCCAACGTGACTAAGCCGGAGGACATACGGTGTGCAGGAAGAAACTCTTGAAGTATCCTGAGGTAATTTTGAAACTGATCTGATGAAGTATCGTTGGATCGTACCTGTTGCCATCTGTCCGAAAGGTAGGATTTACACCACTCGAGTGCTTTATCGGTAATTCCCTTCCCTTTGAGACGTTCTAGGAGGCGTTCATGGCTCACAGAATTGAAAGCGGCTGCGATATCTAGGAAGACAAGGACAAACCCTTGGCGGATGTTATCAATACCTGATTTATCCCCTTGGTTTTTATCCTGTTCTGTCACATTATGTACAACCTGGAATGAAAATGGAGGTTCATTTGGATATTAGGTAATGGATCTAAAAATATAGTCCAAATCAGTGAAGTGAAATGACAATAAAATACCTTCTATATATATAAAAAAAAAACAAGTAAAACCTGAAAAGTTGTGAGTGCATATGTATTCATCCCTTTTGTTATGAAACCCCTAAATAAGAGCTGGTCCAACCAAGTAACCTCGGATGTCACATAATTAGTTGATTAGGGGCCACCTGTGTGCAATCAGTGTCACATGATCTGTCACATGATGCCTGTATAAATATACCTGTTCTGAAAGGCCCCCCGACACTGCAACACCACTTAGCAAGCAACATGAAGACCAAGGAGCACTCCAAACAGGTCAGAGACAAAGTTGTGGAGAAGTATAGATCAGGGTTGCGTTACAAATAAAACAAAATCCCAAATTCTGAATATCCCACAGAGCACCATTAAATCCATTATAACAAAACAGAAAGAATATGGCGTCTTTACAAACCGGACAAGAGAAGGCCGCCCACCAAAACTCACAGTCCGGGCAAGGAGGGCATTAATCAGAGTTGCCACAAAGACACCAAGGATAACACCGAAAGAGCTGCAAAGATCCACAGCGGAGATGGGAGAATCTGTCCATAGGACCACTTTAAGCCGTACACTGCACAGAGCAGGGCTTTATGGAAGAGTGGCCAGGAAAAAGCCATTACTTAAGGAAAGAAATAAGAAAACACGTTTGGAGTTTGCACAACAGCATGTGGTGGACCCCCCAAACACATGGAAGAAGGTTCTCTGGTCAGATGAGACAGAAATTGAGCTTTTTGTCAATCATGGGAAACGCCATGTGTGGTGTAAACCCAACACTTCCCATCACTCCGATAACACCATTCCCATAGTGAAACATGTGGATGGCAGCATCATGCTGTGGGGATGTTTTTCATCGACAGGGACAGGAAAACTGGTCAGAATTGAAAGAACGATGGATGGCACTAAATAGAGGGCAATTCTTGAGGAAAACCTGTTTCAGTCTGCCAGAGATTTGAGACTGGGATGAATGTTCACCTTCCAGCAGTACAATGACCCTAAATATACTGCTAAATCTGGTTTAAATGGAAACATTTAAATGTCTTGGAATGGCCTAGTCAAGGCACAGACCTCCATCCAATTGAGAATCTGTGGCATTACTTGAAGATTGCTGTACACCAACACAGCCCATCTAACTTGAAGGAATTGGAACAGTTTTGCCTTGTGGAAAGGGTGAAAATCTCAGTGGCTAGATGTGCTAAGCTAATAGAGACCTACCCCAAGAGACTTGCAGCTGTAATTGCAGCAAAAGGTGGCGCTACAATGTATTGACTTTGGGGGGGGGGGGGGTGAGAACATATGCACACTCCTGCTTTCAGTTTTTTTTGTCTTAATTATTGTTTGTGTCACAATAAAGGATATTTTGCACTTTCAAAGTCATAGGCATGTTGTGTATATCACATGGTGCTAATCCCTAAAACTCAATTTTAATTCCAGGTTGTAATACAGCAAAACAGGACAATCACAGAGGGGATGAATACTTTTGCAATACACTGTACACCCAGTCTGCTAGTTACCACATGTTACATGTCAACATAACTACCAAGAAAACATTGGCTTTGTGCAAACAGCATGAACATCTAACAGCTGGTCTAGTGACTAGACTGGCATTTAAAAAAAACAAACAAACACATATCTCTACAATTGCACCCTCTTATAGTACCATGTGCATACTGTATATAGCCGTGACATGGTCACAGCTCGGTCAAAGTGAGAGTCGCCTCTCAGCATGAACAGAGGTGTGCACACAGGCCAAGCTTGTGATAGACCCATGCTAAGATGGGTCAGCCATTTGCCTTACCTCCAACTCATATACATTCTGTGCAAACGCTCTGTTTTAAGTAATACCCAGAATCCTCTGCTCCTCATTATGTACCCTTTAATCTTGGGCTTGGGGACAGCTCATACAATGCAAAGCACAGTGGAAAGTGGGCCAGAAACAGGCTGAGACTACATGCTGGCCCACAGGGGGTTATGTCTGTCACATACACAATTGCTGTGCCCCCCCTACACAGCTCTTGGCAATGTCATTGTGGGAGGTAAGTGTAGAGGAATGCTGTGAGGATGGGCCTTGTTGATGGTGTAACTGGGAATGCATTGCAAACATAACAGCCACAGGTTGCAGCTACTTACTGAAAACTAAGCTTCTGCTTGGTATTGGTGTATCACACAGTATGTGGGGTGCTGCATGTTGTATGCACAGCCATAAAGCCTGGACCCCACATGTATGCACAGTGCATTGCTGAGGCTCACACAACTCTGGAGACACAAACACATACACATACACACACACATGAGCTTGTGTCCAAAAGTGGTACAGGTTGGCATTCCCACCTGCCTCTTAGATGTTCTACCATTGTCAATATCTGCTCAGTGTGCTAGTGCTATTAGCATCCTTTGCCATCCAGCCATAGGTGGTGCAGTTAACATACCTGAACATACTATTAACTGATCCACAGGCTGGTCTTGATCTTGTAATCCTTCTACTCATATACACACTGACCCTGTGTTTGGAGTCACAGAATAGGGTCATCAATCCATCAGTATATCTGTGATCAGTGTCTGGATGCATGCAGGCATGAATTGGGGTATGCCTATGTCTGTTTGGATCTCTGCAATCTTTCTGCCATAGTTGTCTGAGATGGTATGTCAGGCTGCTGTGGGAGAAGGACATCTTGTTAGGTTTGTATGTAGAAGTTCATTGATATGCTGCTGATAAAATTGACATTCATGTCATACATATGGGATCTGTCCTGCCAGAGGGGCAGGGCATGATACATGAACACACATGCAAGATCTTGACAGATATGATAGAAGTCTATAAATTAATGAACGGAGTGGAACGGGTAAACGTAGATCGATTGTTTACGCTATCAGATTATAGAAAGACTAGGGGACATGCAATGAAGCTACAGGGTAAACTATTTAAGACTAATAAAAGAAAATATTTTTTCACTCAACGTGTAATCAAACTCTGGAATTTGTTACCAGAGGATGTAGTAAAGGCTGTTAGTGTAGCTGGGTTTAAAAAAGGGTTGGACAAGTTCCTGGAGGAAAGGTCCATAAACCATTATTAAGAAGGGACCCAGGATATCAATGCTTGACCCAGTACAAGCATTGTGGAACCTGTGTCTTTTGGGGAAACTGCTCGGTACGTATGATCTAGATTGGCCACTGTTGGAAACAGGATACAGAGCTTGATGGACCTTGGTCTGACCCAGTATGGCATAACTTATGTTCTTATGTTCTTATCTTGTGTGACCTAGCAGAGTGAGCAACATAACTATTTCATGGAGTGTGCTTGTGGGCCACTCCTGGAATAATCACATGGTTGACAGGCCACAGTAAGCAGCTTGAACTCTCATGTGGTACAGACGGGTGTGACACCTATATGAATGCTTATTCATAAAAGGGTCACTGGTTCACATACAGATACTGGTCATCATTTGGCAACTGAGAAAGCAGTGTGGATATTTTTCCTCTGAGATGGGGTGTTATGATATTGCCTAATCTTCCTTCCTCAGTGGCATATTTTCCCCCCAGCTGCACATATCCATAAGAACATAAGAACATAAGAACATAAGACATGCCATACTGGGTCAGACCGAGGTCCATCAAGCCCAGTATCCTGTTTCCAACAGTAGCCAATCTAGGTCATACGTACTTAGCAATATCCCCAAAAGACACAGGTTCCACAATGCTTGTACTGGGTCAAGCATTGATATCCTGGGTCCCTTTTTAATAGTGGTTTATGGACCTTTCCTCCAGGAACTTGTCCAAACCTTTTTTAAACCCAGCTATACTAACAGCCCTTACTACATCCTCCGGTAACAGATTCCAGAGTTTGATTACACGTTGAGTGAAAAAATATGTTCTCTTATTTGTCTTAAATAGTTTACCCTGTAGCTTCATTACATGTCCCCTAGTCTTTCTATACTCTGATAGCGTAAACAATTGATCCACGTTTATCCGTTCCACTCCATTCATTAATTTATAGACCTCTATCATATCTCCCCTCAGCCGTCTCTTCTCCAGGCTAAAGAGCTCCAACCTTCTTAGCCTCTCTTCATAGGAGTAGCCTTCCATCCCCTTCACCAATTTGGTGGCTCTTCTCTGTACTTTTTCTAATAAAGCTATGTCCTTTTTAAGATACGGTGACCAGAATTGCACACAATATTCAAGGTGCGGTCGTACCATGGAGCGATACAGAGGCATTATAATATCCTTTGTTTTGTTCTCCATCCCTTTCCTTATGATACCTAGCATTCTATTTGCTTTCTTGGCCGCCGCTGCACACTGGGCGGAGGGTTTTAACATGTTATCCACAATGACTCTTAAATCTTTGTCCTGGGTGGTGGTTTCTAATGTGGAGCCTTGCATCGTGTAACTATAGTGTGGGTTGTTCTTTCCTAGGTGCATAACTTTGCACTTGTCCACATTAAATTTCATCTGCCATTTGGATGCCCAGTCTTCCAATTTATCTAGATCCTCCTGCAGTTTTCCACAATCCTCTTGGGTTTTAACAACTTTAAACAGTTTTGTGTCATCTGCAAATTTGATAATCTCACTAGTTATTCCCTTTTCCAGGTCATTTATGAATATGTCAAAAAGCAGCGGACCCAGTACAGATCCCTGGGGTACTCCACTATTCACCTTTTTCCATTAGGAATATTGGCCATTTAGCCCTACCCTCTGCTTTCTATCTTTTAACCAGTTCCCGATCCACAATAGTACACTGCCTCCTATCCCATGACTTTTTAGCTTCGCCAAAAGTCTCTGATGGGGGACTTTGTCAAAAGCTTTCTGAAAGTCCAGATACACTATATCAACCGACTCACCTTTGTCTACCTGTTTATGCACACCTTCAAAAAACATATCAGATTAGTAAGACAAGATCTTCCTTGTCTAAAGCCATGTTGGCTGTCTCCCATTAGGCCATGACTATCTACATGCTGTGTAATTTTGTTCTTTATGATGGTTTCTACCATTTTCCCTGGTACTGACGTCAGGCTCACTGGTCTGTAATTTCCTGGGTCACCCCTGGAACCCTTTTTAAAAATTGGTGTTACGTTGGCGACCCTCCAATCTTCAGGTATTACAGATGATTTTAATGAAAGTTCACAGATTACAATAGCAGGTCTGCAATCTCATATTTCAGTTCTTTCAACACTCTGGGATGTATACCATTCGGTCCAGGTGATTTGCTACTATTCAGTTTATCAAATAGTTGTAATATATCTTCCCGGTGTAGCGATATTTCTCTCAATTCCTCTGCAGTATCACCTTTAAATACCACTTCAGTCTTGGGTAACATCCCTACATCTTCCTCAGTAAAGACCGAAGCAAAGAATTCATTCAGTCTCTCTGCTATAGCCTTGTTTCCTCTTACTGCCCCTTTTACCCCTCTATCATCTAATGGTCCAATTGACTCTCTCACAGGCCTTTTGCTACGAATGTACTTGAAGAAGTCTTTATTTTGTGTTTTTGCTTCCGTAGCAAGTTTCTTCTCAAATTCCCGCTTTGCCTGCCTTATCAATGCTTTGAATTTAACTTGCCAGTGCTTGTGCTGTTTCCAGTTTTCATCGTTTGGCTCTTTTTTCCATTTCCTGAAGGTTGCTTTTTTGGCAGCAACAGCCTCTCTAACCTCACCTTTAAACCATGCTGGCAGTTTTTTGGACTTTCTTCCACTTTTCTTAATGCGTGGAATACAGCTGGTCTGGGCTTCGAGGATAGTATTTTTAAATAACACCCAAGCTTGCTGTAAGTCTTTAACCTTTGGAACCGCTCCTTTTAGTTTTTCCTAACTATATTCCTCATCCTATCATAGTCTCCCTTTTGAAAGTTAAAAGGTAGTACTGTGGATGCCTTTACTATCTGTCCTCCACTAATTAAATCAAACATGATCATACTATGATCACTATTGCCAAGTGGTCCCAACACCCTTATTTCTTGCACCAGATCTGGCGTTCCACTAAGGACTAGGTCCAGTATGGCTTCCCCTCTGGTCGGTTCATGAACCAGCTGCTCCAAGAAGCAGTCATTTATTCCATCTAGAAACTTTATCTCTTTAGCTTGTCCTACTGTGACACTGACCCAGTCGATACCGGGGTAATTGAAATCACCCATTATTACTACTCTGTTGTGACTTTTGTTAGCTTCCTTGATTTCTTTGAGCATTTCATCATCCATTTGTTCATTCTAGCAAGGTGGTCGATAGTATACTCCCACTGCCATCACCTTCCCCTTCATAAATGGAATTTCAATCCATAGAGATTCTACAGCAAATTTTGTTCCCTGCAAAACTTTAATCCTTTCTGACTCAATGCCCTCTCTAACATAGAGCGCAACCCCTCCACCAATTTGATCAGCTCTATCATTACGATATAGTTTGTATCCAGGTATCACAGTGTCCCACTGGTTATCCTCCTTCCATCATGTCTCTGAGAGTGCAATCATATCTAACCTCTCATTTAGTGCTATATATTCTAACTCTCCCATCTTATTGTTTAGACTTCTAGCATTGGCATACAAGCATTTTAGAGACTGTATTTTATTCATATTAATCTGGCTATTGGTAGGCAGGGGTAATTTGGAATCTTTATGCTCTGTCTGCCTCTTACTCAAGGGCATTTGGGCTACTATACTCCCTTTTGGAACCTCACTGCTTTTGGTAGTATCCTTCAAGGATACCTTCGTCCGAACCATGCACTCCTGGGTGACTGTCGGCTTTCCCCTATTTTCTAGTTTAAAAGCTTCTCTATCTCTTTTTTAAAGGTTAATGCCAGCAGTCTGGTCCCATCCTGATTAAGGTGAAGCCCATCCCTTCGGAAGAGCCCCCCCTTTCCCCAGAATGTTCCCCAGTTCCTAACAAATCCACAACACTCATCCTTGCACCATTGTCTCATCCACGCATTGAGACTCCGGAGCTCTGCCTGTCTTTTGGGTCCTGCACGTGGAACAGGAAGCATTTCGGAGAACGCTATCCTGGAAGTTCTGGATTTCAACTTCCTACCTAAAGCTTAAATTTAGCCTCCAGAACTTCCCTACCACATTTTCCTATGTCATTGGTACCAACATGTACCAAGACAGCAGACTCCTCCCCAGCACTATCTATGATCCTATCTAGGCGGTGCGTGAGGTCCGCTACCTTCGCACCAGGCAGGCATGTTACCAGGCGATCCTCACGTCCACCAGCCACCCGGCTATCTACATTCCTAATGATTGAATCACCAACTATAACAGCTGTCCTGACCCTCCCCTCATGGGGACATGGCCCTGGAGAAACGTCCTCAGTGCGAGAGGGTTTTACATCACCTGGAGGACAGGTCCTAGTTACAGGATCACTTCCTGCCACACCAGGGTGATGCTCTCCTGTCATGTGACCTCTCTCCTCTATGGAAACAGGGATGCTGCCAGACTGGAGGTGGGACTTCAGGACTATATCCCTGTAGGTCTCGTCCATGTACTTCTCTGTCTTTCTTATGTCTTCCAGGTCTGCTACTCTAGCCTCTAGAGAACGGACTCGTTCCCTGAGAGCAAAGAGTTCTTTGCACTTAGTGCATACGTAAGACCTCTCACCAACTGGAAGAAAATCATACATGTGACACTCAATGCAAAAGACCGGAGAACCCCCATCTTGTTGCTGGACTTCTGTCTGCATCTTAGTTTAAAGCTTGTGTTTAGGTCTTTTAAATTCTGTATATAATAAGGATTGGTGTAGATGCTTATACCAATAAAAGTGTATCTAATACCCCTAATACACCTTGTGTACCTGAAGCTTAAGTAATTAATCTCAGGTCCTCTGTGTATGACTGATTTGGATAACGAGCTGCACCTGAGAGCAGCCCCTTTCCTCTAAGATGTGCAAGTACCTATAAAACTACAATTACCCCAGGGGTGGGTGGGTGCCGGGGAGGCACCCACTTAATATGTGCATGTGGGGGGCATCCTGATCCCAGGATTAGCACATCCACTAGGATTACTAGCTGGGTGCCAGGGTCCAATGATCAGGGTGGACAGCATGCCAGCCCATCCCTCCCTCCCTGCCATCATGGCACAGCCACCACTTCAGTGCCTCAGGTGACCTCATTGATGTGGCACACATGTCGTTTGGCACACCTTGCCACTCCTGACCCCCTCTGCTGGGGGCTGTGGGCATGTGTGCTGCTGCCTTCAGCCTCAGTAGGGAGGGGTACCCTGTGCTCCGCTATACCTATTGCTGACATGTTTGCAATCCCACTCACAGTGGCAACTGCAGCATTGCACCAAACACCCAGGGCTGGGACAATGTCTCGTCTGCATCAGGCTTCATCTGCTGTGCCCACCTTCCCCATCCTCAAACAATGCTGACATGGCAGCATAGTGGCAGTGGGGGTGACACAACTCCTTTTTGACTGCAGCAGCATGTATTTGTGCTGCCACTGTCACAATGGATTCATACCAGGCATCACAGATGTATGTCCTAGGCAGCAGCCTTGCCAGTCTAGTGGTCTTGCCAGTCCAACAGCAACACCCACGTGGCACCCCCTTTACCAAATTGGCAACATCAACATAGTGCCCTTTCTTAATAGGGCACCATGCTGTTGCCCTATTAAGAAAGGAAAGGAATGGAAAGATAGAAAGGAAAGAAAGGGAAGGGGAAGGATGGGGTAGGGGACCAGGGGACCAGGGGAGAGGGCAGTGGATTCAGAGTAGAGGGGGTAGAATGTGGGACTCAGACATGAGGATGGAGAGAAGAGGGCAGGGCAAGAAGAAGAGGGAGAAGAGCGGGGAAACCAAAGGGAGAGAGAGGGGAATTTAGGGGGGGGGGGTCAGTGCAGGAGGAGACCAGGAGACAGAGAGTATGGGGAGCAATGTAAAGTATGTGCGCTCACTCGGCGAGGTGTGTGCGCGCGCACACGCGCACAGCTTAGAGGGAACAGTGATGGGGAGGGGTAAAAGAGAGGGAAGACTGCATGAGGGTGGAAGGTTGAAAATTTGAGTGTACTTGGGGAAGGGGCCAAAGTGCCTATAAGCCAAAGGAATGCAGTCTACACACATCCCCCAGGCCCTCAACTACCCAGACACACACCCATGCATAAGTCCACTCCCCAACAAAAACATACAGAATTCTCCTCACACAGCCACACCATGAATGTACACACAGCTGCTCACCCCACAGAATACCACCTCAGACCCTCTTACTCATGCACAGACACACTCACACTCACACATACACCCTTACCCCACTCCCTACGGAATCCACTTACATACTCTCTTGCCATTCTCCATGGATGTGCTTAGATAGCCCCTCACCTCACTCCTTCCCCTCTCATACATGCACATATATTTCAGAATACCTCTAAAGACACATCTGTTTCAACTATATTATGAACTTGTCACATAGAACACTGCACTTAATCAAATCCACAGCCAGACCCTCAAGCCATCCTATGAAGCTCAAGGTATATAAAGTACCCAACACTAATAATGTAAAAATCACTGGCCTTACCTTGTTCCGATCTCACCTCAAAACCTACCTATTCATCGATCACTTCAGTCTTGGTGATCACCCTCCATAAATTTCTTCCCGCCATCACATACGGTTCTTGACTAACCGTCATCTACCTAAACAATTTAAATCCCAACTCTCCCCTTTTTGAATCTTGTAAATTAACTGATCTTTGTTGAGCAGCTGTTACATTGTTAACTTCTTTTAATGTACGAGGGTTGTTCAGAAAGTAATGCCCCACATGTTTTTTCTCAGTCCAGAATGAAGATATAGGTGTGAAATTGAAAGGGTAGTAACTTGGAACTTCAAAGAACACATGTAATTTTACAGTCATCTGACAAATAGTGAGGCGGTAGTGATCCTTCAAATGGCGTCTGTGAGTGACACATGGTACAAACAATGAGTTGTAATTGAATTCTTGGTGGAGGAGAAAGAAAGCGTGAGAAACATTCACAAATGGTTGTGTGCTGTGTATGGAAGTTCTGCGGTAGACAGGAGCACCGTTGGACGATGGGTGAAGAGAGTAAAAGCTTCAGGAAGTGGTAAAATGGAACTGGAAGATCAGCCGCGGTCTGGGCATCCTGCCTCAGCCACCAGTCCAGACAAGTTGCAGCATACTGATGACATTATTCGTGCGGATCGGCGCATCACGAGTTGGGAATTGTCCGTACAGCCTTCCGTCAGTAGAGGTAATGCAATGGCAATTATTGACTCTTTGGGATATTCAAAGGTGTGTGCAAGATGGGTTCCGCGAAGTCTCACAACCGAACACAAACACCAAAGGAAAGACATCTGCTCTGATTTGTTGGAGTGTGGCCGATCTTCCATTTTACCACTTCCAGAAGCCTTTACTCTCTTCACCCATTGTCCAACAGTGCTCCTATCTACCACAGAACTTACATACACAGCACACAACCATTTGCGAATGTTTCACACTTTCTTTCTCCTCCACCAAGAATTCAATTACAGCTTGTTGTTTGTACCGTGTGTCACTCACAGATGTCATTTGAAGGATCACTACTGCCTCACTATTTGTCAGACGACTGTAAAATTACACACATGTGTCCTTTGAAGTTCCAAATTACTACCCTTTCAATTTCATGCCTCTATCTTCATTATAGACAGAAAAAACATGTGGGGCATTACTTTCTGAGCAACCCTCATACCTGTTGTTCCAAATGTAAACCGCTATGACTACCTGAAATAGCGGTATATAAAACTCACAAATAAATAAATATATTGTTTCCCTATTATGACCTAAGTTTACTCCCCACCTAATTTATAAATTGTTATATTATTAACCTTTGATGTTGCTGTTATTCTCTAAACCTGTACTATGTAATTTTTTGTTGTTCTGCAAACTTGTTCTATGTAATTTCCGTTCTTGTTCCTTGTAAACTGCACTGAATTCTAAATAGTGCGGTATATAAAATCAAATAAATAAATAAATATACATGCAGTCCCTCATCCCATCCTTGTATGCAGACACACAGAGAGCCCCTCACCCCACATCCCATCCTCCCATTCATGCACCCACATCCAGCTCTTCATCTCATCCCCAACCTCCCATGTATATACACACTCATACATAGACAAACCCTCATCCCATTCCACCCCATCCCACATTCTCTGACATACACACACATAGGCCTAGTCCCACACCACTCTCACACACACACACACATCCAGCTCTCTACTCCTCTTCCGATTGTGCACACATACTTCTGGTTCCTCACTACAGCCTCCAGCCATCCGCCCATGCATGTACACAAACACATGAACAGCCCCTCACCCTGCCTCCTATCTTCGACCCTTTCATGTATACACATACACCCATCCCCTCACTACATCCTCACATGCATGCACACATACATAAAGACCCTCATCCTGTCTACTTCACCCCATGTCCTCTCACACAGGCACGTGCACATCCCCACCCAGTCCCTCGCCCAGCTCTCCACATGGTTGCACATATACACATTGAGCCCTAGGGATGCACTTTAGTTTGAAACTTCATTGGAAATATCAACATTTCCTATATCATTTTTAATCTGAATGCAACATTGAAAAATCCCCAAATTTGTCTATAAAATTCTGAATGGAGTGGAACAGGTAGACATGAATTGCTTAGTTACTCTCAAAAATAAAAAGACTAGGGGACACATCATGATGTTACAAAGTAGCACATTTAAAAGAGATAGGAGAAATTATTTCTACTCTCAACATATAATTAAGTTTTGGAATTCATTACTAGCAGATGTGGTAAAAGCAAGTAGTGTTGTGGGTTTAAAACAGGTTTGGACAAATTCCTGGAGGAAAAGTGCATAAACAGTTGTTAAGGTATCCCAAGAGAAAACCACCTGCTGATCCCTGGGAATAAGTTGCATGGAACTTGTTACTTTTGGGATATTGTTATTTATTTAGTGGGAATTTGTTATACCGTTATATGCACAGAAATTGTCATCATAGTGGTTTACAAAAGAATAATGTACCAACCAAACAAAAAGTACAAAAGACAAGACAACAACCAGATCCAATAGGATAAAGGTGGAAGTAGCGCAGCAATAGTTAACCAGCAACAACCAATAACTGTACACTATCAGGGAGCGAGAGGGAGCCTGAGTACCTGCATTATAGATAGGCAGCAATTTCTCAAAAAGCCAGGTTTTTAATAACTTTTTAAACTTTTTATGAGAGCTCTCTCCCCGAATCTGAGGGGAGGGGGGAGAGTTTAATAGGGAGGGGGCATGACATGAAAAGTTGGCTACTCTGATCCATCCATAGCAAAGCTACTTGTAAGAAGGGACCATGAGGAGGTTGGCCTGAGATGAACACAACAAACAACCAGTTGTCTTTTGGCTTTATACTGATTGTCACTGTGGCATTATAGGGTGTGGCACTGACCAGCTAACCTCTGACAACTCTGCTGTGTGATGCATTCACCTAATAGTATTCCGGGATGAGATTCCCGCATCATGAAGTGAACTTCTCACTGGAGAAGGTTAAACATCAGAAAAAAAAATGATGCGGGCTGTCACAGCTATGAGCTGTTGTCATATCAGTTCATTTCAATGAAATAGAGAATTGAGAAAAGCGGCAGCACCATGAGCATCCAGTAGTGATAAAGAAATAATAAGCGCTGGGAAGAATCGCGGTTTATCAATGTGACATTTTAAGTAACATTTCAAATATTACAGCAACCTATCATTAAGGTTGTATCCTGACTGAAATGGTTTTCCCATCTAATCATGGCAACTCTAAAATAACGATTACATTTCTGGAAACGGGTAGTTCTACCAGTATGTTCTTTGAGGAGCAATCAGGACCCAATAAACATGAGAGTTGGTCAGCCACCTCTGCTGGGAATCTCATCGCTGTGCATAAAAGCTAATGCCAGTGTAGCCTCAGCGAACAGATGCTGTTTGAAGTTAATGCAGGAAGAGAGCTCTTACTCGTATTTACCACCAGGATTTGGTAAGCTGTACTAATTATCTGTGCATTACGCAAGCAAACTTTGCCTGTTTGATATGACTTTTGCATTAGTGGTAAGCCTGGGGTTTGGAGCGGTACAATGCAGAATATTTTGTATTTATGCAGACGTTAGATGCAGTTTGCTTTCCCAAAGGGGACAAGAGGTTAGACATGATCAAATTTGGTTTATGTTTGTTAAGGTACAGAGAGGCATGTCCCCTTCTAAAATGTAAAAGGAAGCTGCAGGCAGTCAATGGGGTATCAGAGGTCTCCCAGGTGCCTAGGTTGACTGTGTCATTGCTCATGCACTTGCTTCCAATGAGTTAACAAAATATACAAGTTACAAGGAAGCTGATGCGATATCTCAGTATTACTAGACACATGTGTGTTTCTTTCATGCATCTATTTCCGTTTCTTCACAACATACCTAGGTGCAGAGAAGTAGCATAGAGCCCGATATTCGAAAGGCATTTACACGGTTTACATCCCAGATATTCAATGGCATTTACATGGTGAACCCCACTGAATATCCCCCTCTAAGTCCCCTGCTCGTCACGATGCTTTCTGGTTAGCATTGGGGCGTGTTGGGGGTGTTCCAGGATGGAGCGGAGGCGGAGAATAGCACTAACCAGGAGGCAGCGATATTGGATGCTGCCCGGTTAGCAATTGGTGCCTTAAAGGTAGGCAGGAAAACCCTTGCCTATCTTTAAGGCTCAGGAGCTAACAGGGCAGCATCCAATATAGCTGCTGTCTGGTTGGCTTCAGCGGCTTCCAGCTTTTGCAGCGATCACGGATACTCAACGCCATCGCCACAGCATTGAACATCTGGTTTAGAGGTCGGTGGTTTAGAGATCGGCGACACATAGCCCTTCAAAGATCCAAACAGCTGCAAATCGCGCCCATAGTGATTAGTACAGAAGCCTAATATCCAAAAGTATCAGGGTTTGATTCCCACTAGCACCCCTTATTACCTTGGACAATTTGTTTTATCCTCTGTTGCCTTGGAAGAAAAGACCTGGCAATCTACTATCCATCATATGTTGCCATGAAAACCCAAGGGCTGCTGGGTCACCAGGAGCCAACATTAACGATGACACTTAAAAAAACCCTGCATGTCTGGTAAATGCAAAGTATAGAAAATGAAAATAAACCATCAGCAACGGTAAAACTATTGCCTTAATCCATATTAAATAAAAGACGGTATGAGCAAATTATTTATTGATTTAATAGGTTTTTTATACCACTCTATCATTAATTTAGAGCAGTTTACATATAACATGATAAACAAAATGAGAGTGTTAAACTTGGATGAATATATGAGGTTCAAATAGTTACATTTTTTGAGCGGCAATTAGCATAATGTGGCAAAGATTTAAGGAGAAAGTGCTAGGGAGGGCTGAGGAGGGGGAATGAGGTGCAGCTGTGATGGGAGCGGTGTTGGCAGAGTATGGGATAGGATGGGAATTTGTATCGGTAAGGATGGGACATGGTGGAGATGAGCTGGACGGAAGGATGGATTGTGTTAGAAGTCGCTTTCACAGTCTGGTGGTTAGATTTGTGGGTCCATAGGATTCAAAATAATGTTCTCAGATCCTTTCTAAATGTTCTGAGGTCCAACTCGCCTCGCAGCCCCCGTGGCAAACTATTCAACTAAACTGAAACAATCACGGCAAAAGATCCCTCACAGTACCATACTCTTCTCTCACTTTTTATTTGCTGCACTCCAAATGCATCCTTATCCTGGGATCGCGTCGTGGGAATCCACAAACCAACAGATTTTCTTTTGCAAATGCTTTGAGTCCAGGATATGCCCAGCCTTCATAGTCAGTAACAGTATCTTAAAGTGGATCCTATACATCGCTGGCATCCAGGGAAGTTACTTGAGCACTCGGATAATATGATTCCCTTCTTCAACCCCTGTTTATAAAGTCGTTTTTGTACATGTGGGGCTCCGTACTCTACATGTTTAAATGGCTTCTCATAAAATATCTACTGGCCTGCGCGTAGGTGGAGTTTGGGCAGAGCATGCAGATATTCATTAAGGTTATTACATAGAGTAATCTACACAAGTACTGGGAAATTATAAGTGAGGAATTTACATCTGGTCCAGGACGGGTGCAAGTGTACATGTCTCCAATATAGGCGCACATCATGCCACATATGCTGTTATTTTACAGAGACATAGAGGCACCATCTGTGGTCATCCCTCATGGGTTCTGAGCTCTTACCTATAGCTCTACTGCATTCTGGGAGGCAGAAAAATCTTTGTTGTGGCCACTAAAGAGTTAATAGAAGGCATGGCTATACCAACGCGCTTTGCAAGCTGGTATTGGGAGCTGTGTGTTTGATGTTAAGCACAGTAGGATTCTGCGTCTTTAGTCAAGTTTCACAGTTCTTAGCGTAGGGTTAGGTGATTTCACAGCGTTTCTTTGCACCACTTCGTCAGGAAGCCATTCCGTAGAGCTCATCCAATCTCAGCTTTAACTTTACACGTACAGATTTCCTGTGCTTATTCCATATTTTAGGAATTCTGTTTTTGTTTGTGCCTCCCCCACCTCTTCTGGGGAGGGAAGGATATTCTCTGCATCCCTCGCCGTTTCTGTGGAGAACTATCTTGCTGTTATATTTCTGAGACTACCCTCTTGGTTTATGTTATTACTTTTGCTTTTGTATATTTTAATAATCAGAAATTCTATAAATGATGTCTGCATTCATTCACTGTTTGTCTGATGGTTCTACACACTTTTCAGGGCAAAGGCTTCATCTCTACGATTCAAACTTACACTGATGTGACTGAGCACTATTAATCAACTTCTTATCCAATGTAGAACCCTATAAGACCATGTTTCGGCTTGGCCATCAGGGATTGAAACTTCAAATGAAAACACACATATAGACAAATGATAAAGTAAAACATACATAAGATACATAGAAACATAGAAATACATCAGTAGCAAAAGACCACATGGCCTATCTAGTCTGCTCTTTCATATCAAATGCTACAGTCCCTTTTTTTCCTTTAGAGATCTTCTGTGTTTGTCCCATGCGTTCTTGAATTCAGATACGGGGTCATTCCAAAGCATGGATAGTGGGGATGGATGTCCCATTGGGATGTCCATCCACGCTATTCGGGCCCCCTCCTAACCCCAACTAACTTCCCTGCTTGTTGTACAGGGAAGTTAGATGGGGGCGGGAAAGGGGAGGATCGGGGAGGCATTAGGGCAGGCAGTGGGCGGTCGTTGGCCCCAGACATAAAGGGCCAATTCCAATGTCAGCCCTGTATGTCTGGGGCCTGCGGCTTGAACAGGAAACCTATTCCACCTCTGAGGTGGAATAAGTCCCCGAGTCAGCAGAGGATGGCAGGCCTTAGGCTGGTAAGCGGCGGGAGGGGGCAGAGGAGATTCCCCGCAGCCCAACCCTGGCCTTGGGAGGCCAGATCGGGAATCAGGCTACAAGGAATGCACTTTTCAGCACAGCAGCTGGGGATTGCGTCTTTTGAATGGAGCTGCGGTGCCATAGCAACCGGATGCCATGGCGCCGCGGTTCCATTCAAAGGCCTGGATGCGATTCTGATCCCGTGGAGCTAGACATGCCCCATGGAATCAAAATCCTGGTTAACTCTATGCATCCAGTTCCGACAGGGCACACAGAGGGACAGGATGTCCATGTCTGAATCGGGCTCATCTCTACTACCTTCACTGGGAGACTATTTCACAAATCTACCACTCTTTCCATCAAGAAATATTTCTGCATATTACTCATGAGTCTATCCCCTTTCACCCTGATCCTATATCCCCTTGTTGCAAAGCTTACTTTTAATTGAAAGAGGCTCTCCTGCTGTGCATTTATGCCATGGAGGAACTTAAACATCTCTATCATATCTCTTCTATCCCAGCTTTCCTCTAACATACATATTAAGATCTTTAAGTCTGTCCCCACATAGTGTTTAATGAAGACCATTGGCGATGTTAGTAGCCATCCTCTGCACAGACTCCATACGGATTATATCCTTTTGAAGATGTGGTCTCTAGAATTTCCCACAATACTCCAAATGAGGTCACACCAGAGGCTTATACAGAAGCACTATAACCTCCTTTTTTCTGCTGGTCATTCCTCTCCCTGTGCACCCAAGCATCCTTCTGGCTTTCAATGTCACCATTTCTACCTGTTTAGCCACTTTAAGATCATCAGAAACAATCACGCCCAGGTTCCACTTTTCTTTCATGGACAGTATTTCACCATCTACATTATACTGCTCCCTTGGATTTTGCAGCCCCAATGCAAAAGGAGTGCAAAGGTCTATGTGTACTTTCAATCCACAGTAGTTTTCAAAGAGAAATCATGCACAAATTTTTCCTTTGGAAATTAATGCAAAATACCCACAAAGTGGGTCCCAAAGTGGTCACTCTAAATTGCCCAAAGATGTCTACTTCTCTGTTGTTTTCTTTTAATGACCTCAGGGACTGTCACATGAGTAATTATACCTTCCAGAGACCCTAACAAGATATTTTAGCAGCTGTGAGAAGAGCACGTTAGTATGGTTGGTGATTGATATTCCTGCTATTACATGAAGATACATAGAACCTCAGATAGTAAATTTACCAATATTTCAATGACATGTCCCCATAAATTGTCTCTATAAGGTATATCGCTCTTAAAAGTCATAATCTGTAATAAATTCTGATTGGTTAAGGACTCTTTCTCATTGTTTATTTGCAGAGATATACAACTTTTTATGATCTTCCACTGGGCTTCAGCAGCAGTAGATGTCGTTTCTCAACTCAACGATGATGTATCCATCCACATTAATCCTAATTGGGATTCCAGGCCTGGAAATGATACAATACTTGATTGCTGTCCCTTTTTGTTTCTTGTATATCTTTGCACTTTTTGGAAACACTACTGTTGTGACTATCATCATCAGTACCCCGAGCCTCCATGAGCCAATGTTCATATTCCTCTCCATGTTGGCCCTCACTGATGTCTTCTTGTGCACTTCTATAGTACCAAAAATGTTGGGCATCTTTTGGTTTAATTTAAGGGAAATTTATTTTGATGCCTGCCTTGTTCAAATGTTTTTTATTCATTTCCTAACAGGCGTAGAATCAGGTGTACTCTTGGCCATGTCCTTTGACCGTTACATTGCAATATGCAACCCCCTTAGATACACGTCTATCTTAACTAATAATTTGATTGCAAAAACAGGGTTCATGCTTGTGATCAGACCTGCCCTACTTTTAGCTCCTTGCATCTTCCTTATTAAGCGATTTTCATTCTATAAAACCAATGTCATCTCCCACTCTTACTGTGAACACATGGCAGTAGTAAAGCTTGTGCAAGCAGACACTAGAATCAATAGTGCATATGGCTTGTTGACAGTTGTGTTTATTGTAGGGTTGGATATATGCCTTATCAGCTTGTCTTATGTTATGATCTTTAGAGCTGTCTTCAATATTTCCAGCAAGGAAGCACGGCTCAAGGCATTCAATACCTGTATGCCACACATCTGTGTCTTTATAATGCTCTACACTTTGGGCCTTTTCTCGTTCTTATCCCACCGGTATGGTCAAAATATACCTTCTTATATTCACATTATCCTGTCAGACCTGTATCTCCTTATTCCACCTGCTCTAAATCCTTTGGTGTATGGTGTGAAGACCAAGCAGATTCGTGACCAGGCACAAAGGCTCTTATTCTCTCAGAAGAGATTCAGTTCTATAAACTTTCCCTGACATTTCATTGTGGTCATTAAGACTGAACACACTGAGACTAGATAGTCACTAGTTACAGTGTGAACTCTTATACTCTGGAACTCATATTCTGATTGGAGGACAGGTTTCTTGAAGACTTAGGTTAGCAAGTATTTTAATGGATCTCAGGTAACCCCCCCCCCCCCCACCACACACACACACACACACACACTTGCAAACTCATAATTTCCAGAGTTGAGACTTCAATAAAACCAGACCATACAGGCAGTGGTGTTTCAACTTAACTTTAATTACACAGAATTAGTAATGTGAAGGCACATTTTACAAATGATGCCCAAGTGTAATCTAGGTTGTCCAAGTCAGAATGTATGAAAAAAAGCAGGCGTGACTTCACAAACATGGACAGGCCCGATATGGTTGCCTACAGCAATGTCTACATAGATGTTCCTGCAACAGTATTCATGAGTGTGGATGTCTAATGATTAGAGTAATGGATTAGGACCATGGAAAACAGGCTTGAAATCCCATTGCTGTTACTTGTGATCTTGGGCAAGTTACATAACCCTCCAACTCCTCTGGATGTTTTACATACAAATGCCTATTCATGTCTGGAGCTTGTGCAAGCAAACACTAGAATCAATAGTGCATATGACTTTTTTTATAGCTGCACTTACTATAGGGTTAGATATATTCCTTATAATCTTGTTATGATCTTTAGAGGTGTCTTCAATATTCCCAGAATAGCAGCACATCTAAAGGCATTCAATACCTGTATGCCACACATTTGTGTCTTTATAATGCTCTACACTTTAGGCCTTTTCTCATTCTTATTCCACTGGTATGATAAAAGTATTCCTTCTTATTTTCACATTACCCTGTCAGACCCGTATCTCCTTTGGTGTACGGTGTGAAGAACAAGCAGATTGGTGACCAAGCACAACTGTTCTTACTCTTTCAGAAGAGATCCAGGTCTATGAACTTTCCCTGATAATTCTATAGTGCAGTGTGTAGCAAATTTCATTATGACCACTATATGGACTCATAAAGGTTGAACATTAGGACTAGACAGTTATGGCCACAGTGAGAACTATTATACTCAGGAGCTCTTGTTCTGAGGTAAGATCTGATTGGGCTGACAAGGTTCTTGAAGGTTTTGGTTAGCAGTAAAACCAGACTATACAGGCAGTGAAGTTTTAACTTAAATTTAGTTATACAAAATTAGTGACTTAATCTTCATTTCATATAACCAATTAATTTAACAGTTCTCAAGTATGAAAAAGTTCTATATTTTCCAGAATTGAGGAGAGAGAATTAGGAGAACTATGCCAGTTTCAAATGCCCACTTTTGGAACATAGGGGGTAAATGTAGTGGTGGAAGGAAACTATTTATCCTGGTAGATCAGGTTCCATGTCAACCTCTTTAAACGGGTTCATCACATTAACATCACCCTGGCCTTGGGTAATTTCTTCCTCCATGTACTCCAGCCAACAAATGACTTTCCGGAATTTGACTTGTTAGGGCATCCAGGGTGGAGATTCCACTTGGGTAGTTCTCATAACATCTCTAGGAGCACCATGCAACTCAGCTTCATGTCCATTCCTGGCTCCTCCATTGTCTATAACTGGAGAGCACCCCGCTCAGCCATGCGATGGACCACAAATTTTCCATGAGGAAGTTTAATGGAATATATGAAGGGGCCAAAGTTACAATTGTACCTCGTGATTCAATTAACTCCGTTATCTGCATGATTTAGATCAACCCTGGCTGGTGAAACTGTGAATGAGGAACAGTGAAGAGTCTACATTTATTCTAGGAGTATGTGAAAACAGATAAAATGCAGCAAAGTAAAAATCTGATTAGGTTTGTCATTTGTGCCCAATTTACTAATGTGAGGTGAAGAGAGCTCCCAGTCATTGGGAAAAAACCCCAAACATTTTGTGCTGCAGGAGAGCAGTAAATAAGAGAAAATATATATTAGTACTGTTAACTACAAGGTGAGCGAGATAATTTCTTGCAAGGAAGCATGCTATTAAATAGGCAATAAGTGGGTGTTACTATGATTTGAAGGGTCCAATATTCATCTGGGCAGGTTTTGCACTGCTACGGTACATAGCCCTGCCCGCTGAACCCTAAGACCCGATAGTCAATGCCACAGTGATGACAGTGACTATCTGGGTTTGGCGCACAGAGGAAACCGCAGAGGAGCCTAACTGAGTAGCGGCAATACTGCACCACTGCCGGGTTAGCATCCGCGGCTACCTGATTAGTGTCAGTCGCTGCCTCTGCTCCACCCTGGAAAGCCCCTAACTTGCCCTGTGCTAACCGGATAGCATCGGGGCGCAAAGGGGAGATAGAAGGGGATATTGAACGATACTGTGTAAGCGGCATTTAATTTCCTCATTTCAGGCATTTATACGGTTCACTGGGCTATAAATCGTGTAAATGCCTTTTGAAAATCGTGCCCTAAGAGAGTAGGCATTACTGGTCAGTGACAAGTAAAACACATTTGCATGAACAGGAAATATGGGTAACCGGCAAGCAAGTTCATTCACAGTTCTTCATGTTGGTGCTATCTACAGTACGACATGTAATGTATGCGTTCCAAAGTTTGAAAAAACATTTTTTTATTCTAATCTTTTTATTATCTATTATTCTGATACATCTAAAATGTTAACATAGCATCAACTTACCAGTGTCATTGTTATACGGCATAAGGCTCAGTATCATTTTGCAGTTAAATGAGCACAGAAGTAGGATTTCTAGGAAGACTGACAGCCCCCCTCATAGAGCAGTGACTGGAGAAGGGCCGCTCTATAGAGGATCTTCACTGGCCAAGTTATTGATGTCGCCAAAAGAGATTGGTATAGGGGCAATTCTGAACATTGAATTATACAGCACATTTTCAATTTATTTATTGCTCCAAGGGCTTTAAATGTGGATATCGAAAGGATGATTTTGATTTGATGTCTGATTGTCTGAATGACTTTACGAGGGAAGGATAATGCTGTTAACGTTCATATCTACAGGAAAATGGCGCTGGAACCTGAGATCAGGCAGTTGCTATATGAAACACTTTAATTATAGAAGCTAGATACTGCTAAATTAATTGGAAGAAGATACAGTATTTCTCTGAAGCTGATATATTATCAAACTTCAATATTGCATCGGAGGACCATTGATCCTTATTTCCTTTGAGGAATGCTAAGCTCTTTAAGAGACACCTACTCAATTAAGATAACTAATTTACATTATTTATTTAATTTTGAGACTTTAAAGTTATTTGAAGCTGATATAACCTGTTTAACTAAATGGTTTATACATGGACCAGTGATGAATACAGGTATTTGAAGATTGGATATCTTCTTGAAATTAAAGCACAGAGGTGCACTTTCAAAATTATATTGAATCTATTGATATTATATGATATCTAATTCATAAGGAAAGTTTTTTTTTTAAGTGGGGGCTTGCAGTTTATAATTTTTAATATCGACCATCTAACTCCTGTGGAAATATTTTGTTGCTTTTATAAAATGTTCAGAGGAAGATGACCAAAATGATTTGGAGTCTGCATCAGAAGACATATGAGAAGAGATTTGAAGACCTAAATATGTACACTGTAGGGGAGAGGAGGGACAGGGGAGATATGATTCTAAGACCACTATTACAAGACGAAGACTTTAGAACCGTCACACAAGCTTTGATTATACCACACTTCGATTTTTGTAATAGCATACTACATGGTATAACTAAGAAGAACATCGAAATCTTACAAATGGCCCAAAACGTAACAGCAAGAGTTATATTTAAAGCCAAACTATCTGACCATATTACCCCTATTCTATACACACTACACTGGTTACCCATATTCAGTAGGATCCAATACAAAATACTGTTAACCACTTTCAAATTAATTAATAATATTGCCCCATCACACTTAACTACTCTCCTTCACAGTCCACTCGATAATAGGATAAGACGGAGAAAAAACCTTAATACATTAGCAGTCCCAGATCTAATAAGGAAAACAAAACACTCAACAAGTAACAGTGCCTTTTCCCTTGTTGCTCCAATACTGTGGAACAATCTTCCAGATCAACTAAGAGAAACTAAAGATCTACTAACATTCAGAAAAGATCTAAAAACTCATCTATTCACACAACACTACACCAATGGTGAAACAGGTATAACTTCCCAACCACCATAAACTGAATTTATTTACACTATCCAAATGTATATCAACAACTGGAACAACGACAACTGCAAATGATATTTAACATGATATTAATTCTTCTTACATATACATATGTAATATATTTATTGTAATATAGTTCAATAATGTTCCTGTTATATTTTAATACATTAATGATGTTTCTACACAATTCATGTTATAATGTAATATAGTTCATAAAGTTCTATGTACCTGTTTGATTATTGTTGTAATGTAAACCGCTGCTGATCCTTGGAAGCAGCGGTATATAAAAGCTGTTCAAATAAATAAATAAATAAATAAAATAAATATGATTCAGACCTTTAAATACTTAAAGGGTATTAATGAACAAACAAACCTTTTTCAAAGAAGGGGAAACTGTAAAACTAGAGGTCATAACATGAAGCTGCAAGGAGGTAAAGTTAAAAGCAATGTAAGGAAAGATGTTTTCACTGAAAGGGTGGTGGATGCTTGGAATGCCCTCCCGATGGAAGTGACGGGGACAAACACAGTGATGGAACTGAAAATGGCATGGGACAGACACAGTGAATCCCTTTATAGCAAGAGGTGGAAATCAATTCATACTTACATTTACTTATTTATTTATTAAATCTTTTTATAGACCATCTTTTTAATCAGCAGAGGGCTATACAAAATGGTTTACAAATAAGCAACATATTCCCAGGTTTAGAAAAAGAGATACATTTAAGAGATTAAGAAAAAACAATGAAACAAAGGATATACTCATCTTAACCCAGGGCATGCTGTATTGGTCTTACAGGCTCCTGCTAGCCCCCCCCCCTTCCCCCCGTCCTCTCCAAGAACCACACTTCACCACTTCAGTGCAACATGTGTAGGTGCCTGGATGGGCACCTATACACCCCAATCCCCAATACCTGGCCTCCCCGTTACCAGGCCCAGGACCCCAACCTGTACCTGCACCCCCCATAATATGCGGTACCCCCTTTTTCTGTCCGAGAGGTCCCACCTCGTCCTGTCAGCAGTGATGCTTCCCTCCCCCCCCTACTTCGCCCCCCCTCCCGTCTGGATGTGGAAGGTGGGGCTTGCAGCTCGCATTGAAAAGGAAACCGCCTCTCAAACCCCCAACCTTTATCAAGCCATGTTCCACCACCACCTCTTTGTTGCCCACCTATCTTGCACTACCCAAGGAGCCCTACTAACCCCAGCAGCCCGGTTATGAGCCAGCACCCTTTTGCTGGCCTCTATAACCTGGGGCATGCTGTATGGGTCCTACAGGCTCCTGCTGAGCCCCCTCCCATCTGCTCCAAGAACCACACTTCACCACTTCAGTGTAACACACTATTAGTGGGATTGATAGGCCACAGCTTGCAGATCATCCCATCTAGAAAATAACAATAGTATTAATAATAACAAAAAAAGTATTATGATTATTATTATAATCATGACAATAATAACAAGGTGCCAATAGCCAAGCCCCTCTAACTCTTATGGATGGGCCCCACTGTGAGGGGGTACCACACCGTGCTCTATGACCCCCTGGCCTGCACCGTGACTGAGGAGCACCTCTTCCCGCTGCAAAATTGCTCCATGTTGGTGCCCGAGTGGGGCCCTGTGCTTTGAATGCCCCTTGTAACCAAGGCCAGGCACTCCAGTTCCCGGTACCTAGCCTCCTTGTTACCAGGCTCAGGTACCCCAACTGGTACCTGTGCCTCCTCTTAATATGTGGTACCCCCCTTTCTGTTGGTGATGTCCCACCACCAAGGAGGGGCCGCGGACTGACTCGCCTGATTGTGAGAAATGAACTGATGGCCTTACGCAGATCTGCATTGAAAATGTCCAGGCCAATCTTGTTCAGAAAAGCCCTATCCCCTTATACACTGCTGCATCCCTGCCAAAATGCCCTCGTGCCTGAGCACTACGCCTCTAGTGCCCACAAAGTTCCCCACCTCAGTGTCCAATTTTTTTCTGCTCTTTTCTGTTCCCTCTGGCTGTCTGGCCTCGACACAATTGTGTCAGGGAAGAATCTGGGACCAGATAGTGCACGCCTTCAGCTCGGCATGTATCCAAGACAAGTCACTCTTTATCTTGATGATTAAATCAATGCCCTTGGTGGACACCAAATCATTGCCGCCTAAATGCAGCACCATGAAGACTGGAGGGTGGCTTACTTGCCACCAGCTGTAAAGTGCAGACTGAGGCTGGTCCTACTGCATCCCCCTCTTTCCCAGCCACTGTATGTCCATGGAGTCTGGGGAGAAGCTCAGCTGTTTTCCGAATCAGCTGCCTACTGCTCTTCTCCAGGCCCAACAGAGGTAGGAATGTCCCACTATCCACACTGATATCACTTCACCTATTGAAATAAGGCAAGACCCTGGTATCGAATGGGTAAGTGTAACGGCAGGACATGCTAGGGAGATAAAGTTCCTAAATGAAATAAATGACTGCTTCTTGGAGCAGCTGGTTCATGAACCGAACAGAGGGGAAGCCATATTGGACCTAGTCCTTAGTGGAACATCAGATCTGGTGCAAGAGATAAGGGTGTTGGGGCCACTTGGCAATAGTGATCATAGCATGATCGCGTTTGATTTAATTAGTGGAGGAGGGATAGTAAGGAAATCCACTCTACTACCTTTTAACTTTCGAAAGGGAGACTGATAAAATGAGGAAAATAGTTGAGAAAAAACTAAAAGGAACAGTTGCAAAGGTTAAAAACTTACATCAAGCTTGGGTGTTGTTGAAAAATACTATCTTGGAAGCCCAGACCAGCTGTATTCCACGCTTTAAGAAAAGTGGAAGGAAGTCCAAAAAACTGCCAGCATGGTTTAAAGGTGAGGTCAGAGAGGCTGTTGTTGCCAAAAAAGCATCTTTCAGGAAATGGAAAAAAGAGCCAAATGACGAAACCTGGAAAAAGCACAAGCACTGGCAAGATAAATGCAAGGCATTGATAAGGCAGGCCAAGGGAGAATTTGAGAAGAAGCTTGCTGCGGAAGAAAAAATGCATAATAAAGACTCTTTCAAGTACATTTGTAGCAAAAAACCTGTGAGAGAGTCAGTTGGTCCATTAGATGATAGAGGGGTTAAAGGGGCACTAAGAGGCGACAAGGTGATAGCGGAGAGACTGAATGAATTATTTGCTTCGGTCTTTACTGAGGAAGATGTAGGGATGTTACCCATGACTGAAGTGGTATTTAAAGGTGCGTAAGAATTGAAAGAAACATCGATACATCGGGAAGATGTATTACAACTATTAGATAAACTGAAGAGTAGCAAATCACCTGGGCCGGATGATATACATCCAAAGGTGTTGAAAGAACTGAAATATGAGATTGCAGAACTGCTATTAGTAATCTGTGAACTATCATTAAAATCATCTATAATACCTACTACTACTACTATTACTAAGCATTTATAAAGTGCTACCAGGCGCACACAGCACTGTATAATGAAAACATAAAAAGACAGTCCCTGCTCAAAAGAGTTTACAATCTAAAAAGACAAAGCAAGAGAAGGTGTAGAAAAAAAGTTAAGATCAAGGGCAAAGAGACAAGAGCAGGAGAGACAGGACAAAGGAAAGAGGTAAGAACAAGTGTAAGAGGAAGAAAGAAAGGTGAAATAAAAGGGGGGAAGGAAAGAGAACAGCAAAATCAAGAGCCAAAGGCAGAGGCGAAAAGATGAGCTTTTAACTTGAGTTTGAAGAGGGACAAATAGATACCTGACATGAAGATGAAGGCCAAATGAGGAGGTAAGAGAGAGGAGCTACAGAGTAAGAGGATCAGAGGGGTTATCAACATGGATGTTAAAATCACCAAGAATAAGAGCAGGGGAGGTAGGGATAAGAAAGAGGGAAAGCCAAGAGTCAAAGTCAGAGAGAAAAGAAGAAAAAGCCTTGTCAGGAGGACGATAGACAACAGCAATCTGGAGAGGAAGTGGGGCAAAGAGATGAATAGAGTGGACCTCAAAAGAGAGGAAGGAATGAGACTGAGGCAGAGGTTGGAAATGACAGGAGGGGGAGAGAAGAAGGCCAACACCACCAGCACGTCCTGTAGGACGAGGAGTATGGGAGAACTGGAGACCACCAAAGCAGAGGGCAGCAGCAGAGAGAGTTTATTAGAGACAGAATGTGCGTTCCAAAGGGCACAAGAGAAAGGGAGAGAGGAAGGGGAAAGAAGGGGAATATGAATAAGATTGGACAAGTTGCGAGAGGAACTCAGTACAGAATGAGACAAACATCTAGGAGGGGAAGGAATAGGGGTGAAATCACCAGAAGAGGGAGGTGGAGGAGAGGGAGAAGGAGAAGCCAGAGGGATATGGATGAGATTAGCCAGACTGCGCATCACAAAGGAAGGTAGAAGTCAAGGGAGCAGCAAAAGGGAAGGAGGAAGAGAGACCTAAAGTGGAGCAAAAGTAAGGACAAGAAAGGAGGAGAGAATGAAAGCAGTGGGGGTAGGAGAAGAGAGTAGGTTAATAAAACATCAGAGGAATCACAGGATACAATAAGTACAACAGGCAGTGAAATACCAAAAAGCAATCAGGAGGCAAAGGGAGCAGACAGTCAATGATGCAGCGGAGGATCCCAGGAGAGGATGACAATAGCAGAGGGAGCAGACATCGATGCAGCAGGAGAAGGCCAAGGAGCAGAAAGCCACAGATCCAGAGCAGAAAGACCACCTGCGGACCCCGCCAGTGGATACAGTTCAGCAAATAATACTCCACAAACACTCTGCTGTTTTTGTAGTATGTAAGTTGAAATAGCTTTATGATTTCTCCTGCTAAAGCATCCCATGCCTAAGGACCATGTCAAAAGGCCCTCTGGCAAGGCCCTCAGGCGCGGACCCGCAAGGCGCGGGCACGCTTGAAGGCAGCAGCTGATGAATGGCAGGAAGTCTTCTCCCCCAGTTCTGATAGGAGCAGGCAGGTCAGCCAGAGAATGCCCCGCTCACGATCGAGTAATGGGCTGCTTGATGTGATCGAAGTCAGCTGTTTCTGTTTAAAGTAGGCAGTCAGATCTTAACAGTGGCAGCTGATGAACGGTAGGAAGGCTCCTCCTCCAGCCCTGATTGGAGCAGGCAGGTCATACCTGAAGATTGGAGGATGGCGAACATAACACCAATTTTTAAAAAGGGTTCCACGGTTGATCCGGGAAACTACAGACCGATGAGCCTGACGTCAGTACCAGGAAAAATGGTAGAAACCATCATAAAGAACAAAATTGCTGAACATGTAGATAGTCATGGCTTAATGGGAGACAGCCAACATGGCTTTAGACAAGGAAGATCTTGCCTTACTAATCTGCTATGTTTTTTTGAAGGTGTGAATAAACAGGTAGACAAAGGTGAGTCGGTTGATATAGAGCATTTGGACTTTCAGAAAGCCTTTGACAAGGTCCCTCATCAGAGACCTTTGGCAAAACTAAAGAGTCATGGGATAGGAGGCAGTGTACTATTGTGGATCAGGAACTGGTTAAAAGGTAGAAAGCAGAGGGTAAGGCTAAATGGCCAATTTTCCCAATGGAGAAAGGTGAATAGTGGTGTACCCCAGGGATCTGTGCTGGGTCCGCTGCTTTTTGACATATTCATAAATGACCTGGAAAAGGGAATAACGTGTGAGGTTATCAAATTTGCAGATGGCACAAATCTATTTAAAGCTGTTAAAACCCAAGAGTATTGTGGAAAATTGCAAGAGGATCTTGATAAATTGGAAGACTGGGCATCAAAATGGCAGATGAATTTTAATCTGGACAAGTGCAAAGTTATGCACCTAGGGAAGAACAACCCAAACTATGGTTACACGATGCAAGGTTCCACATTAGGACCCACCACCCAGGAAAAAGATTTAGGCGTCATTGTGGGTAACATGTTAAAACCTTCAGTCCAGTGTGCAGCGGCAGCCAAGAGAGCAAATAGAATGCTAGGTATCATAAGGAAAGGAATGAAAAAGAAAACAAAGGATATTATAATGCCTCTATATCGTTCCATGTTGAGACCACACCTTGAATATTGTGTGCAATTCTGGTCGCAGTATCTTAAAAAGGATATAGCGTTATTAGAAAAGATTCAGAGAAGAGCCACCAAAATGGTAAAGTGGATGGAAAGATACACCTATGAGGAAAGGCTAAAAAGGTTAGGGCTCTTTAAACTGGAAAAGAGAAGGCTGAGGGGAGATATGATAGAAGTCTATATATTAATGAACAGAGTGGAACGGGTAAACGTAAATCGATTGTTTACATTATCAGAATATAGAAAGACTAGGGGACATGCAATGAAGCTACAGGGTAAACTATTTAAGACTAATAAAAGAAAATATTTTTTCACTCAATGTGTAATCAAACTCTGGAATTTGTTACCGGAGAATGTATTAAAGGCTGTTAGTGTAGCTGGGTTTGGACAAGTTCCTGGAGGAAAGGTCATAAACCACTATTAAGAAGGGACCCAGGATATCAATGCTTGACCCAATACAAGCATTGTGGAACCTGTGTCTTTTGGGGATACTGCTAGATACGTATGAGCTAGACTGCACTGTTGGAAACAGGATACTGGGCTTGATGGAGCTTGGTCTGACCCAGTATGGCATATCTTATGTTCTTAAGAGAGTGGTTAGCCCAGGGACCCACTACCTAATGTACAGTATGTATCTATTGGTGGCCCACCTTCCAATAGCTTGGACATGACCAGCCTCAAAACTCAATTTGTGAGCTGTAGTGGCTATGCCTATCCTGAATGAATGGTGGGTCAGACCCCCTCTAAAGCCCTGAGCCACAGAGTTCTGAACTGGGTCAAGCAGGTGTCAACTTGATGCCGCAGGAGGGTCCCTCCTAGGGGCAGGCGTGCCTGCAGATACTATGTTGTGGCATTCACTGGGCAAAGTTCCTGTACCTCAGTGATGTTGAGCCATATTGTTCTCTCCTTCCAGGTCTGATCTGTCTTGGACTTGCTCAGGAAGAGCCTGATCTTGTCCCTCCCATACCGTGATGTTTTCTACCGTCAGAGTGATACACGCCATGTCTGATCTGGACCAAGGAATGGCCTTGTTCATCCTAACCTCAGCCCATCTCCATCTCAACTGACCGGGAAGTTGCAGGTGTGCATGAGAGAAAATGGGTTGCCGCATGCATGCATGGTTCCCATAGAGAACCATACATGCACGGTTCCTGCCAGCCGTGTACATACCATTAGCCAATAGACATGAATCCTCAAGAGGAAGAATTATAAAGAATATCTGAATCCATAAAAATATTTTTTTGTCGAACCTCCTTTCAGTAGCCTCATAGAATAGTAGCCAAGGGGTCACGTCCCAACAGTCCTTTTATTAAAATGTATTCTTTATTTTTTCACCAATAAATTTTCTCAACCTTTAAAAATGCAAAATGGGATAATTAACCCCTCTCCCTGACATTGTGCTACATTTCGAGCAGTATACTTATATCTTTTTATGCCATCCTGCTTCGGGGGGGTGGGGAGGGGAACATTTTACTCATCCTAATGTCAGCCATCCTCCTCAAAGCTTATTCGGGTCAACAGTCATAGATGGTAGCAGTTCAGCGTTCATTTGGCATATTAACTTCCTTCTCACCTTTTTATATGGCCTTAACCTCAGAACTGCATATCCCTGCATTCTATTGAGGGGCTAATCCTAAACATCCTCATCCAATTTTGTAATCAATATAAGGAAAATCATTCCACCTTGGCATTCATACCCCAGGGAGAAGTAATATTTTGAATAATCCAACATTGTTCATGGTAGTTCAGGATTGCATCCCGATTCCCCTATGACAGTTCAAGGGGACATGATCTATTACTCTCCATTTCAAAGAGACAAAAGAATGGCCTGCCTCCAAGCAATGGGACACCATGGAGCAGATAATGTCCAGGTTTTTGAGCCTCTGACTGTTTTGCAACACATGGGCAAAGTGGGAGGAGTGGCCTAGTGGCTAGGGCATGGTACCTCAGGCCAAAGAGCTGGGGGTTCAAGTCCCACCTGGCAACAGCAATCTCAGGCCAGAGGGACTGGGGTTTCAAATCCTATAGACACTCCTTATGGCCTTGGGCAAGCCACTTAACCCTCTGTTGTTTCAGACACACATAAATTGTGAGCCCTTTGGAGACAAGGGAATAAAAAGTGCCTGTTAGCATATATCTGTAAAACTGCTTTGACCAGGTGAAACGCAGTATATAAGCACAGCTAAATAAATAAAGTAAGGCATGGTAAAGGCTGAGCTAGCTTTACCCGTGGAAGCTAACTGTGAAGTGACCCGACATTGACTATCCTGGGTTAGTCGTCAGTGGCAATGGTTATGTGCTTTACAGGCGTTAGCCGTCCTACCCGAATATCCCCCCCAATAAATTTAAAGCTCCTAAATTAGATTAATTTTTGCCTTAAAAATGATGCTCCTCAGTGTGGCTGAAAATGGAACCCAACTTAGGACACTAAATTTAGAAGCTCAGCTTTTTTGCATAGGCCCCAGGATGCACAGACAACACTTGGCATAGCAACCAAGCAAATATAGCAATGGCAAAGTAATATGTACAATAAAACCCACAAACAGGATGGAATATGCAGGGGTGATGGCCATATGGCCACAGCCATTGAGTATTTCAAAAGAATCAGAGGGAAAGGGCAGAAGGCAGCAGGTGTGACCAGCGCCCTCAATCCTGCTGCTCCAGATATAAGGGCACTGCCATGAACACATGAGCCTGCCAAAAATGATCCTCCCCACTCCATGCATACCTAGGCACACACACACTAGTGGTGTGGCCCATGCCAAATCAGGATCAGACCATCACTGAGGGCAACCAACTGGACAGGAATGACACATGAAAAGGGTGCAAGGTTGCACATGTTGTCGCACATGGAGATGAGTGCAAATAACATTAGCCAGGCCACAGTCAATAGTAGTAGTAGCAGTAGCAAGGGCATGCAAGGCCCCACCCCCTCAGGACAAGACATATGCAGATCATAATGATCTTATAGATACAGGTAGTGCAGGCAAACCAGAATTAACCCATCCATAATGTGCCTGCATAGCACACAACTACGGATGACTGCCACCAACTAGATACACAGGGTGTGTGGGTCACCAGGATGTCATGTAATAAGCAGCAGATGTGGCTGGGGGTTGTTAACATGGCACCTCCAATGTCCACAAAATTCAGCTCCCACACACCAAGACAAGGCATACCCTCAAAGCTAAAGACTGTCACCCAACAGACACCTGAAGGAACAATGTTTGGAGGATGGCAGGGGATGACCTGGTAAACAGAGAAGTTCTTAAAGCATATGTATTCCTCCACTCCCATACAGGAGGTCCCACATATTATGGATACTTAGGCACTCAAGATGTGCTACAGGGCCATGTATCGCGCCAGTCCCTGCTTGCTGGAGTGACTCTGGTGAGAGCTGCAGCACCAGCGGCAAGGTAAGGAATAGCATTGGGAAGGTACCATGGAGCTTCACAATGGAGCGCCATATGCACTAGCACGGCAGCAAGATCATAGGTTGGAAAAGCAGCATAAAGCAGGGAACAATGTATAACTGTTGGCAAATATAAGCATATACAACTTATTATATTTTTTGAGCTTGTCTGTTTATGTTTAAGTTTTCAATTTATTTATCAATATGCATGTTATTTATATACTATTCTAAGACTTATGGTGTCTTATTGTTTTATTGGTATTATTAACATGTCTATTTATGTATTTGTAGCTTTTAAGTCCACTTTAGTGCCCCTGAGGAAGGAAGCGAAACACGGCCTGTGTCGGGCCAGTGGCGATTGTTTCTCAATAAAGATTGTTTTTATCCTTTGGAGTTATCCACGTTTTTGTACTGGTTCTGTTCCTGTTGATGTGGGTTCGTGCCTGAGTGTTGGACTGTGACAGTGGATTGGGGGCAGGACCCAGAGAACAAGGTGAGAGGGCACAGGGGTTTCCCCGCAGCACGACCTTGGTCTTGGAAGGCCGAATCAGGGGTCAGGCTGTGGGGAAACACATATTTTTCTATTGGTTGGTGATCGCAGCTCCATTGCATGGCAACAGGACTCCATGCCTCTGGCGCTCAATTCAGGAGAATGGCACCATCCAGTTCACTTGAGGGGTGGAATCCCAAGCTGCAGGGAAGCTGGAGATTCAACACTTGATTGGTGCCACCACCAGTGAGACACCAATGCAATGTCATGGTTACATTATGGAAGCAATGGTATCACCTTAGAAACCTGAGTTTTTTTGGGGGTCAGGGACCACCAGGGATTCAAAGGGTGCAGACCTGTTTTAAAGTGGCTGAGGGGCTAGTCCTGAATCAAAGGTCTGAAGGGTAAAACAATAGAGGTGTTTTGGGTGTGAGAGTGGGATATATGAAGTGTGAATATTTCAGAAAAGTGGTACAACACAACAAGGAGCAGCGCTCTTGCAAGCCAACCAGGATACACAAAAACCTGAAATTTGAAAGCTGAGTTATTGACGGTGCTCCTTTTGATTTAAAGTAAAGATACACTATACTTCACTACTATTCAGAAGTTTACTTTAGCAAAAAGTGCAACTGTATACCCCCTGAGGAAGGCGCTTCCGCCGAAACACGTTGGGGTCTCTGTGAATAAAGGACTTCTTAATCATCCCTTGACGACTTTCGTCTCTTGTTTTTTGTGTATCCTGTTTCAGAAAAGTGGTCCATGTAATTTTGCCACTGAGACTGTGAACGAGAGTTGACTGAGTGAGAACATGGTAACCTTTTAAGCGGGGAACAACGTAATGCTTAATCTATGGTGCTGAAGAGTTCCAAACCCGATTAAAAGTTCTGCTCTGAAGGGAGACAGGTGAAATAAACCTGTGAAACTCCTAATCACAGTAGTACAAGGACAAACAAAGTCTGGATTTTTGAGGCGTCCCAGAGTCTGACGATAGAGAAGCCTTGGTACTATTTCCTGTCAACTAAAGTAAACTCAGTTGTAATTGAGTGAAAAGTTTATGTTTTGACTGACACAGACTGTGTGCTGAGTGTTGAACAAAACAGCAAATTAGAGGTCTCAGAAGTAAGAGAAATGTAAATTTCTTTTATTTTCTTTCTTAGTTAGAGACAGTTTATTGGAACTCTCTCCCCCCTCCCCCCCCCACACACCCCTGCTGTTCAGGTTAGGAAAAATAAATTCAAGAGAAGAAGGGAGGTACATTTTAATAGAAAGGCTAAGCCTAAATTTGCTTGTTAGGCCAGGTAGGATTTTATTCCCTTTTTTATTTATTTTTGTATAGTCAGGATAGTGGGTTCTAGATGGGAGTTGAAGGAGTCTTTGCAGAAGGAAGGAGAGGATGAATTCAAAGCTCTGACCTAAGGACAAGAAGACATCAGTGCTTGATTGGAACTATAGTAACATAGTAAATGATGGCAGATAAAGACAAGCAAGGTCCATCTAGTCTGCCCAGTAAGATGGCAAGAGTAGGTGCATCTGTCTCTCCGTGCAGGCCACCCCTCCTCAAGTCTGTTTTAGGGGTAAACCCACCACTCTGTATGTTGTAAAATTAGATAAGTTTAGTTTGATTTTATCCTGTTGCTGTAAAGGGATCCACTGTGTCTGTCCCATGCCATTTTTAATTCTGTCACTGTATTTGCCCCCACCACTTCCATTGGGAGGGCATTCCAAGCATCCACCACCCTTTCAGTGAAAAGTATTTCCTGACATTGACTTTCAATTTACCCCCTTGCAGCTTCATGTTATGCCCTCTAGTTTTACAGCTTCCCCGTCTTTGGAAGAGGTTTGTTTGTTCATTATTTGTCTTTAAATATTTAAAGGTCGGAATCATATCTCCCCTGTCCCTCCTCTCCTCCAGAGTGTACATATTTAGGTCTTCTAGTTTCTTCTCATAAGGCTTCAGATGCAGGCTCCAAATTTATTTATTTATTTATTTAACAGTTTCTTCTATACCGCCCCTTCCAGAGATCAGGGGCGGTTTACATTGAACTGTAAACAGAACAATTGTATACTTCTGTATACATTTACAAGGAACATTATGTTTTAACTGTATACAAGTGTACTTACAGGGAACATATTTTTTGAACGATAACTAGAACAGAGCTATTCAAACTATTTACAGGTTATATACATGGAGCACAGCATAGTTGGTTATAGTGGTTATTTACAAAATTAAAAATCATTTTGGTCGCCTTCCTCTGAACAGTCTTTTTATATCCTTTGAAAGATATGATCTCCAAAACTGAACCCAGTATTCCAAGTGAGGCCTCACCAGCGACTTATACAGTGCCATTAGTACCTCTTCCTTTCTGCTGGTAATTCCTCTTTGTATGCTGGAAATGAAAGACAAAGAAGAAATGGTGTTGCATTTATAATAAAGAAGAAACTTGCAAGAACTGTAATGAAATGCAATGCAGTCAGCGAATGCTTAATCTCTATTCGTCTACGAGAAATGCCTATCAACACAACTATAATTCAAGTGTATGCCCCAACAACAGCTGCAGAAGAGAATGAAATTGAAGAGTTCTATGAACAAGTATAAGCTGAAATTGACAGAACATGCAAACAGGATATCCTGATAGTCATGGGTGACAGGAACACAAAAGTTGGCAACAAAGAAGAAGGCAAAGTAGTTGGAAAATATGGACTTGGCAACAGAAATGAAGCAAAATTAATCTAAAACACCTTCTTCCAACAACACAAGCAGCGACTGTACACATGGACTTCACCCAATGGATTGTATAAAAATCAAATTGACTACATCTGTGGAAGTCAAAGATGGAAAAGTTCTATAACATCAACAAAGACAAAACCTGGAGCTGACTATGGTACAGATCATCAACTACTATTATGCAAACTCAAGCTAAAGTTGAAAAAGAGCAAACCACTCATGAATGCAGCAAAATATGACCTTGAGAATATACCACTGGAATTTGCCTGCAAAATCTATATGCTGCTTTAGATACAAATGACAGAGCTCCAGAAGAGTTATGGAATGACATCAAGAAGGTTATGTTGGAAGAAAGTGAGAAGTCTCTACAAAAGGTGAAAAAGCAAAAACAGCCAAAACGGATGACCGAAGAAACTCTGAAAATTGCCCAGAAATGCAGAGAAGCTAAAGCCAGAGAGAAAGAAAGACAATAACAAAACTCAAAAGAGATTTCCAACGTGCAGCAAGACAGGACAAGGAAAAGTACTACAACGATGCATGCAAGGAAATAGAAGCAGAAACTATTAGAGGAAGAACAAGATCGGCTTTCCTAAAGCTACGAGAGTTAAAGAAAAAGTTCCAGCCTCGAACTGGAATGTTACAAGATGCTCAAGGTTCTATGTTGAATGATGCTGAGAAGATCAAGGAAAGGTGGAAGGAATATACAGAGTTTTTATATGATAAAGATCAAGTAGACCAACAGCCATTTCAACCTGTACCTTATGATCGGGAACCATTGGTGATGAAAGAAGAAGTTAAAGCAGCAGTGAAAGCCTTATCAAAGAACAAAGCACCAGGCATTGATAGCATTCCCATAGAAGTATAACAGCAATCTGATGCAGCTGTTACCATACTTACAAGGCTCTGCCAAGAAATATGGAAGACAACATCATGGTCAACTGACTGGAAAAGATCTGTGTTTATACCAATACTAAAGAAAGGTGATCCAACTGACTGTGGAAATTATCGCACAATCACTCTGATCCCACATGCCAGTAAGATTCTACTGAAGATTATTCAAAAGAGACTACAACCATACCTGGAACAAGAACTACCTGAAGTGCAAGCAGGGTTCAGGAAAGGGCAAGGAACGAGAGACATCATTGCGGATATGAGATGGATCCTTGAAAAGACTAAAGAATACCAAAAGGATATCTATTTGTGCTTTATCAACTATAGCAAGGCTTTTGACTGTGTAAACCATGAGAAACTCTGAGCCACATTAAGAAGCATGGGTATACCAGAACTCCTGATCGTACTCTTGCACAATCTGTACATTGATCAAGAAGCAACAGTTCGAACGGATCAAGGAAAAACAGAATGGCTTAAAATAAGCAAAGGTGTAAGACAAGGCTGCATACTTTCCCCCTACCTGTTTAATTTATATGCAGAACAAATCATCAGAGAAGCAGGATTGTTGAAGACAACAGAGGTGTGAAGATTGGTGGAAGACTCATCAACAACCTTTGCTATGCTGCTGATACCACATTACTGGCTGAAAGTGAAGATAATCTGAAACATTTGCTTCTCACAATTAAAGAACATAGTCTCAAAATGGGCCTGCACCTTAATGTAAAGAAGATAAAGATCATGACAACTGGCATAATCAACAGGTTCATCGCTGAAGAAGAAGAAATTGAAATCGCGAACAACTTTAACCTACTTGGATCAATTATCAATAAAGAAGAAACAAACAGTCAAGAAATCAGACGACGCATTGCTCTTGGCAGAATGGCTATGAAAGACCTAGATAAGATTTTCAAGAGCAGAGTTGTCTCTCTCCATACAAAGATTTGACTTGTTCAAGCCATGGTATTTTCAATAACATCATATGGATGTGAAAGCTGGACAGTGAAAAATATAGACAGGAAGAAAATTGATGCCTTTGAATTATGTTGCTGGCGGCGAATACCGTGTATACCATGGACTGCCCAAAGAACAAACCAGTCGGTACTAGTGGAGATCAAACCAAAGCTTTCTTTAGAAGCTTATATGACAAGACTTCGACTTTCATACTTTGGACACATCATGCAAAGAGAGAGATCATTAGAGAAAGACATCATGCTTGGCAAGATAGAAGGTCAACGCAAAAGAGGAAGGCCAGCAATGAGATGGATTGATACAATAACAACAGCTATGGGTACCAGTCTGTCAACAATGAGCCGCCTGACTCAAGACTGAACATAATTTAGGATAGCTATCCAGAGGGTCACCATGAGTCGACTCCAACTCAACAGCACTTAACAACAACAACAACCCCAAGGCTTTGTCTTGGAGCCTCTCCTTTTTTATCTCTACACTCATTCCCTTGGTGCGCTCATCTCCTCGCACCTGAAATCTTTCTGGGAAACCAGGTCTGGATCTCTGCTTGCTTATCAGACAGTAGTGCCTGGATGTCTCACTGTCATCTGAAACTGAACATGGCTATGACTGAATACCTTATCTTTCCCCCTAAGCCCACCTCCTCCCTTCCTCCATTCTCTATTTCTGTGAATAACACTACTCCCTGTTTTCTCAGTTAGCAACCTTGGGGTCATCTTTGACTCCTCCCTTTCCTTCTCCACACACACATCCAACAGATAGCTAAAACGTGCTGTTTCTTTCTCTACAATATTGGCAAAATTTGTCCCTTCCTTTCTGAACATACTACTAAGACTGTTGTCCATTCTCTAATCACCTCAGACCCGTTCCCTCCTGCCTAACCCATATTTTCAATGCCAGGGTCATATGCGTTCCTGGCATTGGAAATCCGGGTATTGCCACACAGCTAGGAGGCTGCAGAAGCTACCTGTGTAGCACCAATTTTTGATGCTTCATGGTTATTCATTGCCTATCTTTAAGGTGCAGAGCGCTAACTGAGTAGCATAAAAATCGGTGTTACTTGGATAGTGCCATGGCCTGCCTTCGCACTGCTCCAGAATGCCCCCGGGATTCTCCGATGCTAACCGCGTAGCATGGGGGCGCGTAAGGAGCAAATCAGGGAATTTTCGAAGGCACTACCCATGTAGGTGCCTTTGAAAATTCCCCATTAAGGCATTTACACGGGTAACTAGGGCAGTTACCCATGTAAATGCCTTCGAAAGTTGGGCCCCTCCCATCTAGACTATTGCAACCTCCTCTTTGCTGGTCTTTGTTTGAATCATCGCTCCCCTCTTCAATCTGTTCAAAACTCAGCTGCGGGGCTCATCTTCCACCAGTGTCGCTGTGCTCATGTCACCCTTCTTCTGATGTGATTTAATTGTCTTCTTCTCTGTTTCTCAATCCAGTTCAAACTTCTACGACTGATCTCTAGCTGCCTTCATGCAGCTGCTCCTCGCTACCTTTCCTCTCATATCTCTCTCTACTCCTCTCTTTGGGAACACTGCTCTTCTGGCAGATCCCTTCTATCTGTGCCCTTCTCTTCCACTGCCAGTTCCAGACTTTGTTCTTTCTACCTTGCTGCTCCTTATGCCTGGAACAAAATTGAGTCATTGCATCAGGCTCCATCTGTGACCCTGTTTAAATCCAGGCTAAAACCTCACTTTTTTGAGACTGCTTTTGCATCCTGATCCCCTAAATTTATTTATTTAACAATTTTTTTATACCGCTCATCTAGTAGCCGAGGTGGTCTACAAGGAACAAGAACAGAACTTTACATTTATTTAACAGGTTTTATATACTGCTTTATCATTTCAATCAAAGCAGTTTACATTGAAACTTAAACTTGGTAATGTACATTAAATAGGGACATTGATAACTTAGATTTTTCTGAGGCAATGGAGGGTTAAGTGACTTGCCCAAGGCCACAAGGGGTGCTAGTGGGAATTATACCCTTGTCCCTGGGCTCCTAACCCAGTGTTCTTAACCATTAGGATACTCCTCCACTATGTAGAACTTGAGGCTTAGAATATGGCTAGTTACATTATTTTTACAACTAAAGAACGATATACAGTGAGAGGAGTTAAAGGGAGAAACAGGTAATAGGGGTGGAGGGAGGTAGGATTGGAGTGGTGTCTTCATATGGGTGAGAGAGCTATAATGGACAGGTTAGGTCTTGGAAGCTTTTTGAGGTTAAGTGCCTGTGTTGAAATGGTTTTTGAACAAATGTGTTTTGAGGTTTACTTTGAAGTCTTTGAAGGAATCAATGAGACACAGTTCCAAGGGGAGGAAGTTCCATAGTGTGGGTGCGAAGAGGGAGAAAGTCCGCAAGGCGGTTGATTGATTATATTTGGTTATGGTCTTTGGCATTCTTAATAAGCTTCATGAGATGGTTCTTCTTGCTCTTGAACTCTGGTCGGTATGAATGAGAGCTTGATTGCTGGGTACATTTAGGTGGTTAGCAAAGCTTTATATTTTAATCTCATATATATCGGAAACAAATCTACTTGTCAGCTTTTATGTGTTTACTTACCATTCCCCTAGGTACATCTTAGTCCCCAGTTTTGTTCTGTTGTCTCTCTTGACTAGACTGTAAGCTGTTAGGAGCAGGGGCTGTCACTTACATGTCTCTGTACAGCGCTGTGTACATCTTGCAGTGCTTTATAAATGATAAGTAATAGTAGTAGTAAACCGACTGAAAGTGGGATTGCAGTTGAGGATGATCCACCAGAACATAAAGTAAACGTGTGATGGGAGAGATAACAAGAAAAGCAAGATAGAACAGAGCCCTAAAATCCAGATCAGAACAGAGTACCGAGGGGAAGGTGGCGATTCACAGTATCAAATGCAGCAGAGAGGTCAATAAGGATGAGGACTGAGCAAAGACCCCTGGATATGACAAGGAACAGGCCACTGGAGACTTTGGCAAGAGCCATTTTTGTTGAATGCAGAGGACGAAAACCATATTGGAGTGGATCCAAAATGTCTTAAGAGGAAAAGTCAAGACAGAGAGGGTGAACAACACATTTCAGTAGTCGGGATGCAAAAAGAAAGAGGGATATGGGCCAATACCTGAAAGGGAAAGTAGGGTCCTGTGAATGTTTTTCGAGGAGCAATGCAACCACAGCATGAAGTTGAGAAAAATTCAGAAATAATAAATTTCCATAATCCAAATATGACAAAATGGCGCTTTGCACGACAATCTGAAACTGTTCTATCGAAAAATAACCCCTTAATCTACACAACTGGCGTAGTTAATAAAATTTTTTAGAGACAATTGAAGTTACACAGGTCTCAAAAGTTAGGTTTGCATCTATTAAAACCTCAAGAACTTTTAGAACCGGATATAAATTCAGCTCTAATTGTGTCAAAGCACACATTAAAGAATATGGTACTGGTTTATTATTATTATTAAAGCAGATAACCTTTGTTTTTGAAATATTAACTTGTAAACGTAATGGTTTTGCCCAAATTTCCAAGGGAAGCGATTGCTCCCTGTATGCAAGTCTAGCCCCAGGCTGGTGCAAGGTAGTAGACATCCTAAGCAAACCTTCAGCCTTAGACCCCCCTCCCCCGAGAATTTGATAATTAAACTCATCAATCATGTTCATCTGAAGATCACCCTTCCAATAACAATCCTGTAACAATGGGCATCCTTTGGGCATATTCATCCGCGGCAGCTAGGCTATTTAGAGCAGTTGGCCACCGCTGCTTTAATAAAATCCAGATATTCAGCAGCAGAACAGACTTGTTTCCAACGCTGAATATCTGGGCTTGCCGGACACCAGCACCGCCATCTGGTTAGTAGCGATATTCAGCCACTAACCAGATAGCACTAACTAGTTAAGATAGGGCAGTCATTTACTCCTAACTTTAACCAGTTAAGCTATCTGGTTATCCTCTGTCACCACCCCCGATCAGCCTGCAGAGTGCCCCGATCAGCCTGGCAGAGTTTTGCCATGGGGAATACCAAACTAAGCATGTTTTAGCCAGTGTGAAGAACTGCTAACTGCCTAAAATATTTTTTTTTATTTAACTGGTTTTATAAATCACCTTTACATGGACCAGTTAGAACCCATCGTTACATAGAACAGTATAGAATTAATTCAATTTAACTGAAGTAATTTAACTTAACTGAAATGCTTTGAAAATGCCTCCCATACTTTTAAATATTAAACTTTGCTTGCTTTATGTATTAGTATTTAGTTTGCTCCTTCAAGACAAGTTGAATTCAGGTATAGGAGTTATGATATGGTTGCCTGCTCTTCCTACAGATAAGCAAATGTGCTGTTGGCTCTTTGACTTTGTGTGGCTATCAAGATCTATTCTTTTGCTTTAATTCTGTGGCTCTTTGTTGCCCCGCCCCTCCTGAAGCTGATGCCTGGGTGACTGCCTAGTATTGCCTGATTGATGAGCCTACTCTTGTCTATACAGTACCCCTGTGTCTGCTTAATGGGTTACTGTCCTGTTCCTAGCATCCTATTCTTTTATAAACAACTTTCTCGGTGTATATTTTCCCTTAATGTACTAAGCCACTGCAGCATGACTTGGACGGTTCCAGCGGTAGGGGGGTCCTCTTCACATCATAATAAGTCACACACATCAAACAGGGCCAGATGTTTGTCTTTAATGAGATCATTGTCATGCAGCTTTAATACACATGCTTAAAGGAATCCCCAATCACAGTTTCACTAGCCAGGGTTGATCCTTATTAAAAGATGGCCTTGGTGAGTGAACATAGTAGCTCAGCACACTACTGATGGCCTCTGACTAGTCCCCATGTACAACCTTAAAGAGTCCACATGCTGACCACAATGAAATCTAGAAATGTCAGCGACAGTTTGCAGAGCTGAATCTCTTCTGAGAGAATAGGAGCAGTATTGCCCTGTCACGGATCTGCTTGGTCTTCAGGCCATATACCATAGGATTAAGTGTGGATGGAAGAAGGAGGTACAGGTCTGAGAGGATAATGTGAACATAAGAAGGAATACTTTTACCATAGCGATGGGACAAAGAAGAGAAGAGAGCAAAAGCATAAAATATTAAAAAGACACAAATATGTGGTATGCACGTGTTGAAGGCCTTAAGACGTCCTTTCTTGCTGGGAAGGTTGAAGACAGTTCTAAAGATCATAATATAAGACAAACTAATAAGAATGATATCTGCCCCCGAACCCATGAAAGCTGCAAACAACCCATATGCACTGTTGATACTTGTATCTGCTTGTATGAGCTTCACTACTGCCATGTGCTCACAGTAGGAGTGGAGGATGACATTGGATTTATAGAAAGAGAATCGCTTAATGAGGAAGGGAAAGGGGACTATGAGAATTATGGCTCTCAACAGAAGCATTGCTCCAATTTTTGCTATCAAATTTGTGGTCAGTATTGAGGTATACCTCAGGGGGTTGCAAATCGCAACATAACGATCAAAGGCCATGGCCAAGAGAATCCCTGATTCTATATTTGAGAAGCAATGAACAAAGAACATCTGAGCAAGACAAGAATCAAATTTAATTTCTTTAAAATTAAACCAGATGATACCCAGCATTTTGGGTATTACAGAAGTGCACAAGACCACATCTGTGAGGGCCAACATAGAGAGGAATATGAACATCGGCTCATGGAGACTCGAGGTACTGGTGACAAGCATCACAATGACAGTGTTTCCAAGAAATGCAATGAAGTACGAGGAACAGAAAGGAACTCCAATCATGTACTGTACTGTCTCCAGGCCTGGGATCCCAATTAGGATGAACGTGGTTGGATACAGGATGGTAGAATTGAGAGATGACATGATTTTCAGCTAACATCTGATGTTAAGATCAGAAAAAAATTTTATTCCTCTGTAAATAAATAATAAGAAAAATTTCTTAGCCAGTCAATATTTGTTACAAAATATTTTTTGAATAATGATACATCTTATAGGAAAACTTTACAGGGACACGACATTTTAATTTCAGTAAATGCCAACATAACAGTCCATATTCAAAAAATGTGTCTGGCTAACACAAGGAATTAAACACACATTTTCATGGTTTCCATTAGACCCCCACTGAGTGTTTTAATGTAATCTGGGCAAATCATTAGCTGCCCAAAATTTGTCCACATAGAAAGAGATGAGGTTTGTGTGTGGGGGAAGGTGGTATTCCAGGATGCAACTAGACTTTATCTTGTTAGCACTGATATTCAGTACTGCTCAGATAACGTTAGGTGGGTAAATCTGGTTTGGAAAATACTGTCCTGGTATTATCCAGATAAAGTTATTTGCATAATTCTGTCCAGAAATATTCACCATCAAGATGAATTCACCAGCAATCCCACTGAATATCCAGAGAATCTTAACCAGATTACTTAGTCATTTACTGACTCTGAATGTAGGAAACATAAAGGTTGATATTCAACAGGATGGGGGCCATAGAACTTTAAAAGGATTATGTTATTTGTTTAAAGTATATGTATAGTCACTGACGATAAGAAGATTGTGGCATTAATGTGTATAAAGCATGGATTTTCCATGACTTGTGATCGTGGATGGGCCTTTATACCCATTCTTTAGTCAAGTGTTATTCCAGTGTGGACGTGGCCAGGGGTAGGGTTTGGGCGGAGCCTAGGTGGAGCACAAATTTACAAGCATTAGTTATAAAATACTCTAGCTTTCTTTAGAAATCTAAGTGCGCACATTTACATGAAGTCTAGGGCATACATCCTTGTGCAACTTACACCCCTATTTCATAAAGAAAAGTAGATGTTCAATTTCTTTATAAAATAGGCACAATTTGCACACGTTGGAATGTGGTTAAATTAGATGAATTTTATGATATTACCCAAACGCATAAGTGCTATCACTAAATATACATGGGGTAGTTTAAATGGGTAACTTTTTTTAAAGTTAAACGGCAGCTGATGCATCCAGACTTAAATAGATGTCATCCACTCAGCGTCTGAATTTCACCGCTGAATGAATAAAGCCCTTCACTGAAATGGATAACTTAAATGACCAAAATGTATTCATTCTCCAGGCTGCAAAACTTTAAAAAGCCACTTATGTGTTTTTGGCATCCACTGGTCAATATTGACCAGATAATATAAGCTGCTGGTGAGTGAACTATTTGCAGGGCATGAAATGGGCTCATTAAACCAATCCAGAAGTGTAAAATGAATCCTTAAAAGGATGTGACCACTCTTTCTATAGGTTTATATAGACTGTGAGATGTGAAGAACTACAGGATGGAAGGAATATCAGGAACCCCAGCGGCACATTCTTCCTATGGCTGGAAGCAATATCTTGTTACATTCTCCAGAAGGTGTAATTACTCAATCTAATGATCCTTAAGGGAATCAATAAATAACTATAATGTGGCAAGAATGTTCCCCAGAGCTGGAGAAGGCTTTACATTCAGATGATATTGACTAACAGTATACTAGTATACTATCAGAGACATGTACTTGTCTAGATCCTGGTAGTCCAATTAGTGATGATCAACTTGGATTTGGATTAGGCTTGGTTAGCGTCACTGATAGCAGACACGGGTTTCACAAAATTTCAAGCACAGGAACATGGGAAAAGAAACCTCTTTGGAGTAAATCTCTACAGTTGGAAGTCTATAGAGTCACAAGGTCGTCTCTGAAGTTCCAGGCTTATGCGATAGTTAGGACACTCAGCTAGACACATTTTCATTTTCTTTTGGAATCTTATACAAGATGAACATGTCATGAGAGGACTAGTGAAATCCTGAATTATTTACTGTGAATTGTGCTGGCCAGTCTGCTGTATCACTTTCTGGATTTTCTTGCAATGGTTCTGTAGTAATGTTTGCTCTGAAGTGTCCTGTCTGATTTACTATTTTTCTAAAGATATTGCTGGCCCTCTTCCTTCTGTTTTTTTGTCTTCTCCTTCCTGCTTTCTCTATCTCGTTACAATATGTTGACCTCATCCCTTAGTAGGCCCTTGATTACGATAAGTACCGGTATGTAGGAAAGGTTTAAAATGGTTAACCCTAATGGGCGCATGAACTGGTCTTTCATTGACTGTCAGTTGTGTATTTTGATGAATCAGTCAGACATTGTGTATCCCTTTAACCAGCAGATAGGTGACATTTCATTGAGTTAGTCAATTGTGTATTTATTTTAATCAGAAGTAAGAAGCTGTATATTCCATTTAACGAGCAGAGGGTTTAAAATTGTCTTGATTGGATTAGGTAGAAGACTGTTGCAGTATCTATTTGTCAGTGTTCAGTTCAGATGGCAGGTCCCGAATCCAGTATAATCAGCAAGTCAGCACGACCAGCTACAGGAATGCAGTTTCAAACTCATACATGTGGACAGAGTTTTAAGAAAGTATCCACTTAATTAAACCAGAGGACATGGGGCAAATTATGAGCCTGTGCGCTCAAACACATGAAAGGTAAACTCCTCTTTATTCTCCTTCTGTCTCCTTTCCCTATTAAACCCCTTGTCTCTCTTTTCCACCACTGGGGGAAAGAGGACGGGCCGCAGCCCGCTCCCCCTTCTATAGTTCGCTGCGGCCCGCCCCCTCCAACCCCCTCCCACCCTCCGCCAAAGTTAACCCCTTGGCCTGCCTTGTCTGTCTTGATTAGATTGCAAGTTCTGAGAGCAGGGACTGTCTTCTATATGTGTTTTACAGCGCAGCATACGCCTTGTAGCACTTTATAAATGATTAATTGTAGTAGTAGTAGTAGTAGGAATAAGCATGTGAGTAACAGCCTTCCATTTGCTGGCATTGTAATCAGGTTGACCATCTTCTTATTTTTTTCTCCATTCAAAGTCTATCTAAATTCAGTCTCCTATTAAAAAAAAAAAAAGAAAACAGAACACTCTTACACGTTTTACATTACCTGTGAAAATATGACACCTGGAAATTGTGACTCCCTATTGATAGCTGTAAAGGAATAATTTACATAAGTAGAGGAAGATGGACGTTTCTGTGTAGAGAACTGTTCACCTGAAAGTGGAAAGTCACATTGGGAAGACAATGAAATTTTGAAATTTTGTATTTTTTTCAAAATTTCATTTGTAGAGAGTAATTTTAGAACAAGTTGCCTAGATGGGGAGGCCAAGCAGGCGTCGATTTTGTAAGGATGTAAAGATCAAACATTCTCTTTTTTTTTAGTTTCCCTTGTTATACACTTGATTTGTCATTTTATTTAGGTTTTTAATATTTTTCTTTCTTTTGGAAAGCAAACTCTACAATAGTGTGCATTAAGAAGGTTTTCTCCAGTCATTTCATGTTAAAATCAATACAAAACAACATGGAGAATGTTGTTGACATTTCCCACGCTATTGCAAATGAATGCACATGCCTGATATTTTGTGCCTGGTTTATAAAACACTTGGAGCCCAATTCTATCAGTGGCACGTCCAGGCCGTCTGGATAGCCCCTAGCAGGACAGGCCCATTAGAACCTGATTCTGTAACACAGGAGCTAAACATTACCGCAGCATACAGTATCGGGCCCATGGCACCGACCTGACCCACAGCTGAGTAGCAGGGGCCTGGATCCAGTGACAGGACCTACCTACTCAGCAGCATGTTCCCCCTGACTCTGCAGGACATAGAGGGCCTGACCTGAATCAGCCCTGTACATCCTGCTACCTCGGCCCGCCTCTGCTCTGCCAAGACTCCGCCCCCTCCCGCCCCCTGCCGGCTCTCCCTGTACTGCTGCTCTAGACATGCACGGAGAGCCTGAGGGGAAATGGGGGCAGGATGGCTTGTGGGGCTGCATGTCCTGCCTGGGCACTCTCTCTGATTCAGACCATAGACCCCTAGAGGGCATGCTTTCTAGGCCACTCTAGCAGTTAACGCAGGAAATATGTGCCGTGGCAGCAGCTAACGCTGGCCAAATGCAGATAGCCGGGATTTCCTGTGCTATCTGGAGACCGCGTACTAGTTGTGCAAGTGGGTGGAGAGTGGGTGTTCTTGTAACGTGCTTACTGTGAGCATCAACATTGCGCAGTAACCTCACATTTTACAGACATCGTGGGTGAAGCTGATGCTGCTCTTTCACACTCTGCGTTTTTACCACATTGTCTGCTGGGGAAATGCACAAGCCCCTGAAGATAATGTGCAGCTGTTCAGCTAATGTTGTGCTGTTTGCTCTAACACACCAGGTTATAAGAACATAAGATATGCCATACTGGGTCAGACCAAGGTCCATCAAGCCCAGTATTCTGTTTCCAACAGTGGCCAATCTAGGTCATACGTACCTAGCAGTTTTCCCAAGGGACACAGGTTCCACAATGCTTGTATTGGTTCAAGCATTGATATCCTGGGTCCCTTCTTAATAATGGTTTATGGATCTTTCCTCCAGGAACTTGTCCAAACCTTTTTTAAACCCAGCTACACTAACAACCTTTACTACATCCTCCGGTAACAAATTCCAGAGTTTGATTACACGTTGAGTGAAAAAATATTTTCTTTTATTAGTCTTAAATAGTTTACCCTGTAGCTTCATTGCATGTCCCCTAGTCTTTCTATATTCTGATAAGGTAAACAATCGATCTACGTTTACCCGTTCCACTCCGTTCATTAATTTATAGACTTCTATCATATCTCCCCTCAGCCGTCTCTTTTCCAGGTTAAAGAGCCCCAACCTTTTTAGCCTTTCTTCATAGGAGTAGCCTTCCATCCCCTTTACCATTTTGGTGGCTCTTCTCTGAACCTTTTCTAAAATCGCTATATCCTTTTTAAGATACGGCGACCAGAATTGCACACAATATTCAAGGTGCGGTCTCACCATGGAACGATATAGAGGCATTATAATATCTTTTGTTTTATTTTCCATTCCTTTCCTTATCATACCTAGCATTCTATTTGCTCTCTTGGCCGCCGCTGCACACTGGGCCGAGGGTTTTAACATGGTATCCACAAGGACGCCTAAATCTTTTTCTTGGGTGGTGGTTCCTAATGTGGAACCTTGCATCGTGTAACCATAGTTTGGGTTGTTCTTTCCTAGGTGCATAACCTTGCACTTCTCCACATTAAATTTCATCTGCCATTTTGATGCCCAGTCTTCCAATTTATCAAGATCCTCTTGCAATTTTCCACAATCCTCCTGGGTTTTAACAACTTTAAATAGTTTTGTGTCATCAGCAAATTTGATAACCTCACTCGTTATTCCACTTTCCAGGTCATTTATGAATATGTCAAAAAGCAGCGGACCCAGCACAGATCCCTGGGGTACACCACTATTCACCTTTCTCCATTGGGAAAATTGGCCATTTAGCCCTACCCTCTGCTTTCTATCTTTTAACCAGTTCCTGATCCACAGTAGTACACTGCCTCCTATCCCATGACTCTTTAGTTTTGCCAAAAGTCTCTCATGAGGGACCTTGTCAAAGGCTTTCTGAAAGTCTAGATACACAATATCAACCGACTCACCTTTGTCCACCTGTTTATTCACTCCTTCAAAAAAACATAACAGATTAGTAAGACAAGATCTTCCTTGTCTAAAGCCATGTTGGCTGTCTCCCATTAGGTCATGACTATCTATATGCTGAGTAATTTTATTCTTTATGATGGTTTCTACCATTTTTCCCGGTACTGATGTCAGGCTCACCGGTCTGTAGTTTCCCGGATCACCCCTCGAACCCTTTTTAAAAATTGGTGTTACATTGGCGATCCTCCAATCCTCAGGTATTAGAGATGATTTTAATGATAGTTCACAGATTACTGATAGCAGGTCTGCAATCTCAAATTTCAGTTCTTTCAACACCCTTGGATGTATACCATCCGGCCCAGGTGATTTGCTACTCTTCAGTTTATCTAATAGTTGTAAGACATCTTCCTGATGTATCGATATTTCCTTCAATTCTTCCACACCTTTAAATACCACTTCAGTCGTGGGTAACATCCCTACATCTTCCTCAGTAAAGACCGAAGCAAAGAATTCATTCAGTCTCTCCGCTATCGCCTTGTCGCCTCTTAGTGCTCCTTTAACCCCTTTATCATCTAATGGACCAACTGACTCTCTCACGGGTTTTTGCTACGAATGTACTTGAAAAGGTCTTTATTTCGCGTTTTTGCTTCCGCAGCAAGCTTCTTCTCAAATTCTCTCTTTGCCTGCCTTATCAATGCCTTGCATTTGACTTGCCAGTGCTTGTGCTGTTTCCAGGTTTCATCATTTGGCTCTTTTTTCCATTTCTTGAAAGATGCTTTTTTGGCAACAACAGCCTCTCTGACCTCAGCTTTAAACCATGCTGGCAATTTTTTAGACTTCCTTCCACTTTTCTTAAAGCATGGAATACAGCTGGTCTGGGCTTCCAAGATAGTATTTTTCAACAACACCCAAGCTTGATGTACGTCTTTAACCTTTGCAACTGCTCCTTTTAGTTTTTTCTTAACTGTTTTCCTCATTCTATCATAGTCTCCCTTTCGAAAGTTAAAGGGTAGTACTGTGGATTTCCTTACTATCCCTCCTCCACTAATTAAATCAAAGGCGATCATGCTATGATCACTATTGCCAAGTGGCCCCAACACCCTTATCTCTTGCACTACATCTGGTGTTCCACTAAGGACTAGGTCTAATATTGCTTCCCCTCTGGTCGGTTCATGAACCAGCTGCTCCAAGAAGCAGTCATTTATTTCATCTAGGAACTTTATCTCCCTAGCATGTCCTGTTGTGACACTGACCCAGTCGATGCCGGGGTAATTGAAATCACCCATTATTATTACTGCACTGTAATTTTTGCTAGCTTCCTTGATTTCTTTGAGCATTTCATCATCCATTTGTTCATTCTGGCCAGGCGGACGATAGTACACCCCCACTGCCACCGCCTTCCCCTTTTTACATGGAATTTCAATCCATAGAGATTCTACAGCAAATTTTGTTTCTTGCAAAACTTTAATCCTTTCTGATTCAATGCCCTCTCTAACATAGAGCGCAACCCCTCCACCAATTTGATCAGCTCTATCATTTCGATATAGTTTGTACCCAGGTATCACAGTGTCCCACTGGTTGTCCTCCTTCCACCATGTCTCTGATATTCCAATCATATCTAACCTCTCGTTTAGTGCTATATATTCTAACTCTCCCATCTTGTTTTGTAGACTTCTAGCATTTGCATACAAGCATTTTAGAGACTGTATTTTATTCATATTAATTTGGCTATTGGTAGACATGGGTAATTTGGGATCTTTAAGTTCTGTCTGCTCCATACTCGAGGGCATTTGGGCTACTTTACTCTTTTTTGGAACCTCTCTGCTTTTTGTAGTATCCTTCAAGGATACATTCTTCCGAACCATGCGCTCTTGGGCGACTGTCGGCTTTCCCCTATTATCTAGTTTAAAAGCTGCTCTATCTCCTTTTTAAAGGTTAATGCCAGCAGCCTGGTTCCATCCCGGTTAAGGTGAAGCCCATCCCTTCGGAAGAGCCCCTCCTTTCCCCAGAATGTTCCCCAGTTCCTAACAAATCCGAACCCCTCATCTCTGCACCATTGTCTCATCCACGCATTGAGACTCCGGAGCTCTGCCTGCCTATTGGGTCCTGCGCGTGGAACGGGAAGCATTTCGGAGAACGCTACCCTGGAAGTTCTGGATTTCAACTTCCTACCTAAAAGCCTAAATTTAGCTTCCAGAACCTCCCTACCACATTTTCCTATGTCATTGGTACCAACATGTACCAAGACAGCAGACTCCTCCCCAGCACTATCTAAGACCTTATCTAGGTGGCGTGTGAGGTCCGCTACCTTCGCACCAGGCAGGCATGTTACCAGGCGATCCTCACGTCCACCAGCCACCCAGCTATCTACATGCCTAATGATCGAATCACCAACTATAACTGCTGTCCTAACCCTTCCCGCATGGGCACTTGGCCCTGGAGAAACCTCCTCGGTGCGAGAGGGTTTACATCACCTGGAGGACAGGTCCTAGTTACAGGATCACTTCCTGCCACACCAGGGTGATGCTCTCCTGTCACGTGACCTCTCTCCTCCATGGCAACAGGGATGCTGCCAGACTGGAGGTGGGACTTCAGGACTATATCCCTGTAGGTCTCGTCTATGTACCTCTCTGTCTGTCTTATGTTTTCCAAGTCTGCTACTCTAGCCTCTAGAGAACGGACTCGTTCCCTGAGAGCAGGTTAGCTGCAAAAGCTTAACGCGGCTTAGTAAACAAGCCTCTATTTGTATATCTGTGCAAAACAGAAACAAAAGTCATTGAAAAAGCGAGCCAGTAGCTATCGCTGGCACTTCACAATAACCAAACAATATGTTTGTCAGGGTCAATCGACATGAGAGGGAGGATAGAGAAACCTTCCCCTCACCGCCGATATTTGTATATCTAGCAGCAGCGAAAACCTGAAGAAATGATGGGTGAAATGAGCCCATGTCTATTTACGCCTGCTTGGGATTTGGTGTAAATATACCTGCATACACACGACCTTTGCTTGCGCTCTTCCCACACCAATATCGAGTCTCGTAAAAGTAGGCACATTCTTGTCATTGGTGTACTTTTTACATGGGGTTCATTTTATAAAAGACATTTTATGTGCATAAACAGGCAAAATCATTTATAAAATGACTCTATGTATATGTTCTGGGTTTTGTCCTTTTTCTGCTCAAACCAAAGGCATAAGCTACTGCATATTTTAACCTAAAAAAATGCCTTAATCAAGCTAAGGATCTTTCTAACTGATTTGCATGAGTAGCTTTAATCATCTTTGAGGCAATGTCAGTTCCTTGGAGAATTAGTCTACTTTTGAGCCCTCAGAGGTACAGCTTTTAGGATGGTGCTACCTCCTCCTACTAGAAGAAATGCAATCCTTTTTCATTTCTCACACGATGCAGACATTGAAGCTGACAGATATTCTACAGCAGCAAACAAGGTGTAAGCTCTCATTTCCTGAAAGATAGCACTAGACAAAGGGCAGAAAATAGAAGCAAAAGATGTCCTTGGTACTATTTCTTTCATCCTGCAATAAACTTGACCCAGATCATACACGAACCAACACACGAAAAAGGGAATACACTTGACCTCATATTCCTGAACTCCCAAAACACCACCTCATACAAAAACCCAGAGATCACATGTGTACCATGGTCAGACCACTATCTCATCAACATCTCCCACATCTACCAGCACACCAGCGTCAAAGAAAACAAACAACATACAAGAAGATTTGAACCATTCATCAAAGAGGATTTTCTGGCGCAAATACGACCTAAACTCCAAACAAGCTCCACCAATATTGATGACCTAATCCACAAATGGAATACTATGATCTCCTCTGCATCCTGTGCAACAGCAAACAGCACCAAAACCAGACATACCTCAACAAAAGCCTGATGGTTCACCCCCAACCTACGGAGACTAAAGACCCAACTCAGAAGAGCAGAGAGAAAATGGAGAAAGACCAAAAAAAGATGATGATAAAGCAAAATACATGAGTGAACTAGACGCTTACCACACAGAAACCGATAAAGCAAAAAAGACTTACCACTCGAAGATCATAAACACCTCAATAAACAAACCACGTGAACTCTTCGAGATTGTCAAGAAGCTAACAAAAGCACCCAACCACTCCAACCAGCTACAGAACATCCCATCAGAACTACTAGTATGCCAATATAAGCAGCTTCAACAACCACAAAATCCACAACTGAATGCAGAGACAACAACCCGCCTTACCTCCATAGACACAGACTGGAGCACATTCGAAACAATCACCAAAGAAAAAATAGAATCCGCCATCTCCTGCCTAAATACTACCACCTCTCCACTAGATCCCTGCCCTGCAGAATGGATAAAGAAATCCAAGGAGGACATAAGTACATCCCTAACCCACATTGTTAATGAATCCCTCAGGCAAGAACACATGCCAGACATCCTCAAAATCTCCATCATCCGCCCAACCCTAAAAAAACACAACTTGGACCCCCTTGACCCCGCCTCCTTCAGGCCTATAGCAAGTCTTCCATTCACTGTCAAAATCATTGAGAAGATAGTTCAACAACAACTTCAAAACCAACTAGATACCAACAACATACTGGACCCACAACAACATGGTTTCTGTCCATTCCACGGAGTTGAGACCCTCATGACATCACTAATGAACACCCTCATCAAGGGCACACAGACCAAGCACTCTAGATATGCTATGATCTTCCTGGATATATCTGCAGCCTTTGACACCATCTCCCACAACATCTTCCTACACAGGCTCCAAAAAATTGGCATAAAAAATGTTGTACTTCAATGGTTCCACTCCTACCTGACCAATAGACAGCAACTGATCCACACAAACATAGCAACCTCCCCCTCCCCTTTCAGCAACACCAAGGAGTACCCCAAGAATCCACGCTATCCGCCATGCTCTTCAACATCTACTTGAAACCACTCTGCTCAATCATATGTGCTAGTAACATCAACTACCACATCTACGCAGATGACATAATGCTCTATGGACCGATCACAACCACCAACCCAACAAACAATCACCTATCAGACTGCTTCATAGAAGTCTCCAGCTGACTACAAAGGAACAACCTATCCATCAACATAAAAAACAAAACAAAACAGAAGCCCTCATAGTAACCAAGGACCCAAACTTCACACCACCACCACATCTCAACTTAGGAACCACACAAATACAAATACAACCACAAATAAAATACTTAGGAATCAACATAGACCAAGCACTCACACTCAAGCAACAGATCAAAAAGACTACTGGAATAATATTCCACAAGGCAAAAACAGTACAACACCTCAGGCCTCTCATTGATCCACAGGACTTCAGGACAGTCATGCAAGCTATGACGCTCCCCCACCTGGACTACTGCAATATAATCTATCACAGACTACCCACCACCCACACCAACCCACTACGAACTGCCTTAAATACCACAGCAAGAATTATCCAGAAAGCAATAAAACAACATCACATCACCCCAGTCCTGAGAGAACTGCACATACTCCCTCTCGAAGCAAGAATCAAATACAAATCAGCCTTACTTATCCACAAAGCCCTCTATCAAACACAGACTTCCCAGCTCCGCACTCTACTGCCCCAACCCACCCACAACAGAACAACCAGACAAACCACCAGATCCATCCCCCATGAACGAACTATATACAATCAACAGACCCTGCAAGAGAGCCTTCAAACTATACGCACCATCCCTCTGGAACTCCCTACCAAGTCAAATCAGAAACAGCAGAGATCCTTCAATATTCAGGAAACAACTAAAAATCATCCTGTTCCAGGAATACCTCGGACCAGAAACAAACATCCATCACTGACTACCCCTCCAGACCCTCTAACGTACCCACAGATCTACCTACTAAGAGACTGATGTCCATTGTTTAAGTCCTTAATGTCTGTTCAGATCATTAATGTTGGCCTCCCCGGTGACAACCCTCCACCCTAAGAATTGATTACTGTCCCCCCCCCCTTTGATGTTAAACCGCTTTGACCCGGTGAAAAGCGGGATATAAATACACTTAAATAAATAAATAAATGAATAAATCCTGAAGTCCTGAGAGCATAAGACACACTAAGACTAAAGCTCCCTTCTCATCCTGTTGGTGACAGTGGCAGACCCAGGACACAATGACCCTGCAGGATCTTAAGGAGTAGATCCATTCTTTGTTTCTTATTCCCGAGGGAAGCAATAGCCTTCCTAAGATGCCCTTTTACTAAACACTAATAAGGTTTCACACTCAACGAGTGTTACCGAAACATGTTAAGTGCAAAGCCTTCGCATTAGCTGTCGGTGGGTGACAGGTATGTTCCCAGCAGCTAATGCGTGACTGAGTACCATACAAGTGGCAAAGACCCGGCAGTGAATTAACATGGCTGGGCACAGCTGCGGTGGCGGCAGGCCAAGGGGTTAACCTTGGTGGAGGGCGGAGGGGTTGGAAGGGACGGGCCGCAGCGAACTATAGAAGGGGGAGCAGGCTGTGGCCCGCTCTCTTTCTCCAAATGGCGGATCGGCAGCGAGACGAACAGAAGATCCGTTCGCGCATCCTCCCAAGAATCGTGGATCGGGCAGGCAGCGTCTTACTCACCGGTCACCAAGAAGATTTGTATGCGCGTCTGCCCGAGAATCAGGGATCGGGCAGTGAGGTAAAAATATGAATAGATATAAATTTAACTATAAAGCAAATGGAGGCACCATGTGGGAGGGCGGCCATGAGTGGCTGGCTACAGACTGGATATGCAAAGTGCGCTATGGGCGCCCTCGGGAGAGGCGGAAGCAGCCGGAAGCGGAAGAATAGTGGCAGCATCAGAAAGGGGAGCCAGAGCCCCAATCGCTGACCATGGGGAGACAGGATTGGCAGTCTGTGGGGGATGGGAGGACGAGCTGGATGTTGGCTTCGGAGGTCTGAGGTGGTGCGAAGGCCCGATGGGTGCACGATTTAAAAAAAAAAAGTGGCCAGGTTGGAGGGAAAGGTAGGCGCCATAGGCACAGTGCGTAGGGAGACTCACCGACAGCTATGGTGTCAAAGAGCACATATTGCCAGGTAAACGGGGGGAGGGGGGGGCAATTACAGCATTCAAAAAAAAAAAAGAGGATTGATGAAAGAGAAGATTGGGGTATGCCCCCAGGGAAAACCATTGGGAACGCGGGAGATGTGTGCAGGGGCCGAGAGACCCAAGAGCACGTGGCCATGTGGATGGTGCCCTGAATAATTAAAAAAAAAAAAAAAACAACAACACAGAGCTAGCTTGGTTATGATGCCATCTGGTGGACAAAGGTGGTATGGCACTAGAAAAGAAAATGCTTATTCTAACAGCGTAATGGGGCATCTGGGGCAGCCAGTAATTTCAGGGTGGCAGCCGGAAGAGCAATGGTAGGGGTGCTGCGATCAGCTGGTGGTGGACTCTTCGGGGTACCTGTGTGACATTTACATGCGCCTCGTAAAAAAAAAAAAAATATATATATATAGACAATATAATAATAATTATAATAACGGTAAAAAACTAACCGAACAAAGATATAATCATAATTATAAATAAATTATATTTGGAAGTCAGACACACGGTGGAGGGGAAGGAGTAGCACAAAAAGTAGCATTCAGGATTAATCGTGATGGGGGCTGAGTGCTAACATATTTCATTCTTCTTCCCAACGCTTCTTCGTAGTATAATTGCTCTGTACTATAGATATGCCACGAAAGGCCGGCCAAAGTGCTACATGGGCCCGCAGAGGCCAACAGAACACAGAGAGCGGCCGCAGAAGAGAGAACACAGAGAGCGCAACGGGCAGGACAACATGTGGGACGACGGCAAAGGTGGCAGCAGCAGCAAAAAAGAAGTCAAATAGCGGGGACGCCTCTCGAGGATGGGAGGCAACCAAAAAATTCACTCATCGCGGAAAACAGGCGCTACCACAACAGCAACTAAAACCACCCATGCCTTCCATATCCAGCCAGGAGTTGGATGAACTGCTGTGGGTCATTCACGAACAGGTGAATCAACACAGCCTGAGCGCATTCAGGCAACGGCTTGAAGCTCCCACCATGAGGTCAAAAGAACCACAAACAGCAAGCACGAGCACGGTTATGGGTAAGTCAGGTGGTGTAGTGGGGGCACTTGAATTGTCGTTTTCATCATCTGAAGAATCTACTTCTGACACAGATGGGGAGCTGACTTTAGCAAATGTAATACAGAATGCCTTAAAAAATTAAAAAATAAAATCAAAAAGAACAAACTCTCTGGCAAGAGTATGGGCAGCGCGCAGCGAGCTATCCACCCAGAGAAGAGAAAACCAGTAGGCCGGCGTAGCCGGGCCAGTGTCAGCGGCACAAATAACCTTATCTACTGTGGGGGAAGATCCGCATTGTGGCATGAGCTCATTAGCCAGCGCAGTGCCTAGGAAGTTGAAGAAACACATTTGGTGAAGGGAATATATTGATATATACTCACTGAATCTTAGGGACCAGGAAGGTGAGACAAAAGAGAGTAAGAACAGGGAAAAACACGGGGAAAAGGACAGGAAGCCAGGATTCTAAAATCCATTAACAATTGGGTATCAGCTTTCCACATATTCATGAGCGTGGTCATCGAGCGGGAGCCCGAATCAAGTCCATATCTAATTAGGTACCTGGACACCATTACCCAGGCACATAAGCGATTTGGAGGATGGGCCTGGTTGAACTACGATGTCAAGTTCAGGAAGAGCATGGCGGAGAACCCAACCGTGACATGTCAGCACAGGATCTTAGATCTGTGGCTGGATGAAATGACTTCCAAAAGGCCGTGGAGTCAGGAAGGGCTACCGCAGCCCTTTCAGGCACCACAATGGTGGCAAACAAACCAAATAGCCGGTCGCCGATCATGCCTCCAGTACAATACGGGGAGTTGCACATGGCATCCATGTAAATTCCGACACTCATGTGCGAGCTGCGGGGGCAGTCACCCGGCTTCCACATGTCGAGTGGGAAAAGAGACAAAACCATTCAGGCCAATGCAGCAGCGGCCACATGAAGACATGGCCCCAACGCCCATCAAGCTTGAGCACATGCGCTCATGGCTGCGGGCTTACCCGCTGCAAGACAAAGCTCTCAGCATTGACAGTGACTTCACCTTTCGGTTCCTTATTCCATCGTCAGTCCCAATGAGGGAGCACGTAATCCGCAACTCCCCCTCAGTCAAGAAATACAACTCGGTAGTGCACAAGAAGCTTGCAAAAGAAATAGGCCTGGGAAGAGTCGCCGGGCCATTCAAGAGCCCCCCCCCCCTCCCCGTTCCAAATCTGGTGCTGTCCCCCTTGGGAATAGTGCCAAAAAAGGAGCCGGGAAAATTCCGTTTGATTCACAACTTATCGGACCCCGAAGGTAGTTCAGTTAACAACCACATTGACCCGTTGCTATGTTCGGTGAGATACACGACGATCGATCAGGCCATGACAATTATACGGAAGTTGGGACAGCGGGCTTGACTGGCAAAGGCAGATATAGAATCGGCCTTTCGGCTGCTCCTGGTGCACCCTGAGTCGTTTCCATTATTAGGGTTCACCTTCAATGGGGAATATTTCTATGACAAATGTCTGCCCATGGGCTGTTCAATCTCATGTGCTTATTTTGAACAGCTTAGTTCATTCATACACTGGGTGGTGGAGGACATTGTAGGCCACCAGACGGTAGTGCACTACTTGGATGATTTCCTCTTCATAGGAACTGACTTTCAAGACTGTAAGAGGATCCTCAACGACTTTGAGCAGGTTGCTCAGCGATTCAGTATACGTCTAGCGAAGGAGAAGACTTGCGGGCCAGTGACGATGATCACATTCCTGGGCATTGAACTTGATGTGATAGCACAAATGTCAAGATTTACAGACATAAAATTGAGGAAACTCAAGAGCGCCATTCAGAGCATGCATGGGCGATGAAAAGCCACATTGGAACAATTCCAGTCGTTGCTGGGTTTGTTGTGCTTTGCATGTAGAGTCATGCCGATTGGGTGAGTCTTCTGCCATCGCATGGCGCTGGCAACAAAAGGGGTCAAAAAGAAACACCATAAAATCTGAGTCAGCAGAGACATATGTGAAGATCTCCATATGTGGGAGCAATTCATGCAGTCATTTAACAGGCTTGCATTCTGGCAGGAGCATCCGGTCTCGAACAAGGACCTGGAATTATTCACAGATGCTGCGGGGGCGACCAGTTTTGGAATTTATTTCAGGGGGGCGTGGTGTTGTGAGAAATGGCCATGCGAGTGGCACTCCGAGGGAGTTACAAAGGACATCACGTTCCTGGAGTTCTTTCCCATTATGGTGGCCTTGTACATTTGGGCGCCGCAGCTCGTTAACAAGGCAATCACCTTCCACACAGATAACTTGGCAGTGGTACACGCCGTGAATGGAATGCATGCCAAAACACCGGAGGTGGTGGCATTGTTAAGAAAGACAGTGATGTTATGCCTTACACATAATGTGACTATTAAGACGGAGCATATTCCAGGTCAGCATAATAACCTTGCCGATGCTCTTTCTCGTTGCAAGATCCCACTATTTCGGGCACTCGTCCCCGAGGCCAACACAATCAAGATGTCCATCCCAGAGCAGGTATGGGAGTTTGGTCCACTGAGGTTTGGGAACTCTTGCTGAGTTCACTCGCCGAGCGGACAAGGCAAAATTACCTGGTTGTGTGGGACAGATTTCAACTTTTCTTTAGAGATAGCTGGATTGAGGATGCAGACAGTGTCACGACGGACTCTATTCTACAGTGGATCCTACACTGCAAAGGCAGCGGAGTTAGGAAATCGACAGTGCAGACACAACTAGCGGCAATCACATTCTTTGCTAGAGCAATGGGGAAGAAAAGCCCGAGAACGTATTTCACTATCACAAAGGTAATGAAGGGCTGGTCGGTGGAGCAGGGCCGCAGGGAAGATCAGCAACACCCAATCACACACCAAATATTAAAGAAACTTATAACGGCCATAGGCCAGGTATGTTTTGACGTATTCGAGACCCGGCTGTTCAGATGTGCCTTTTCCTGGGCGTTCTTCGGAGCGTTCAGGATAGGTGAGTTGGTAGCCTCTGCAAGTTGCGAGGCAGCCGAAGGGGGCATTAGGAAGATTGATGTTAGCATGCAGGATGGTGCATTAGTGTTATACGTGCGCAAGTCCAAGACGGATACCAAAGGGAAAGGTGCCCAAGTGGTGTTAGCCCATCCTGTCCAGTGAGAAATTTCACGGTATATGAATAACTCCACCCAGCAGGAAGCGAACAATGGCTAGTGTGTGCGAACGGTGCCCCCCTATCCTGTTTCCAATTTGCCAGAGTGCTTAAGCTAGGCCTGGAAGCAGCGGGCTTGGAGGCACGCTTTTACGGCACTCACTCTTCCAAATTGGGGCTGCTTCAACGGCGGCCAACATAGGGATGACAAGGAAACAGATTATAAACATTGGCAGATGGCACTCAGACAGGTATAGGCTTTATGTGCGCCTGGTTTGACGCCAGCGTATTAGCTGTACCTGTTATGGGGCTTGTTCGGTTTTGCTGTGGGATGTGTTTGGGTGACTGTAAACGAAAGTAAAGAAGTAGAGATGGTGATGGTTAAAAAAAAAGAAATAGGGACGTGATACAATGTAAAATAAAAGTTAAGATTTTAAAAAAAAGCCAACAAACAATAACAATAAGGATAATAACCCACGAGTCATAGTAGGATCCCCTGATGTGTGTATACCTGCAATGTTACACGAATAACAATGTAATCTTTTGTCAATATAACATAGGTGCTACTCCCCCCATGAGACCTCAGGAAGCGTAGATATGTGGCCATTCCTTTGTGCACTGGGCGCAAAGGAGGACAAAGATCAGACCACAAGGGCTCAATCTGGGTTTGGCAAGCGAAAGAGTGGCCATCGTGTGGATGGGCCGGCGGGGTATGGTGTGGGACCAGCTGTTGCCATGCCTCCTACAAAAGAAGAGAGCAGGGGGAAAGCCATGGACAATAGTGGTCCATCTGGGAGGCAACAACCTGGCCCGTACACGCAGTGTGCAGCTCACAAAGAAAACGCAGAAGGACATGCTGTCGCTGTCAGAGGCCTTCTAAGGAACATGGCTAGTATGGCCTCACATCATACCGTGACGGGTGTGGAGGGGCGAATGGTCCCACCAGGCGGTCGAAAGGATGAGGCGGAAAGTGAACAGGTGGATGGCACGTTTCATGGAGTCAATCGGGGGGTACAGCATCATAGATGACCTCATAGATGAACACTGCCCTGGTCTGTATCGCGCCAATGGGATATATCTATCCAAAATTGGGATGGATGTGTTCCTGTGTGACATACAGGACACGGTGGAATGACTATGGCAAAAAAACCCACCCCTTACCTATTATATGGTACTCAGAACTGTGGGCAGTGGGGAAAAGGCTTGGACGGCATTTTCCAACCATCCCTGCTTGCCGTCATTGGATAGGAAGGGCTGTGCCTCTTAGGGGAGAGGGGTAATTTAGGCAAAAAGGATAGCTCAGGAAGGAAATGGAATTTATTGGTTGTTATTATGTGTGTAATGAAGAAATTGTACTTTAACGTTGTATGTAATATGCAGATTATGCTGTGGCCAACAGTTTTTGCTTACTGTTATTGCCAATTGTCAATTGTTCTGTCGAAGCTAGCAGATTTCCATGTGATATGTCCGGGGGGGGGGGGAGGGAGTAGGAGTAGCTACACAAGGCCGTCATGCTGCTTGCCTGGCTGAGTAACATGGGTGCACGTAACACTAATGTGGTCACTATGCCCATGATCCGCCTCTGACTTGCCCTCTGTCCATATTAGCTGTCAATAGCTGGCATGCCTGCATTTGAGGGATCATTGCAGCCCGTTAACTGCTCACTAAAGGCATGTTAGTTGGATAGAGGTGCTTAGTAAAAGGGCCTCTATATCTAGCTGGATAATAATTTCTATGGATAATTTCTATGTTTCTATGAGGACAGTAACTGAATTCAAAAAAGCATGGGACAAACACAGAGGATCTCTAAAGGTAAAAAGGGGACTGTTATAGTTGTTGATATGGGAGGACAGACTAGATAGGCCATGTGGTCTTTTTCTGTCATCATATTTCTATGTTTCTAATAATGGTGTATGGTTTCCTAAGTCACCCTAACAACTGCAGGGCAAATTCATATACAAAAAATGCACCTCTATCACTCCTTAAATATTAGAAACATAGAGACATAGAAATATGACGACAGAAAAAGACCACATGGCCTATCTAGTCTGTCCTTCTTATTAACTTAATATTAACTTAATGTGATAGCCACATCAACTTTGCATTCATCTTAGCTCCTTCAATTTCAAATTTTTTATTGCCTTTTTAAATTATCTTTTTTTATCTTTTTCTTTTTTTTTTGCATTTACATATATATGTAATCAACAGCTCATTTATCTTAATCCTGCAGATTTAAACTTCTTGACTTCACCAAAGTTGTTGCGCAGCTGAGGTGGCTCTTACAAAGAGTTGACAGGGTGTAATTACTGAGTAACAGCATAGGGAGGAGTGGCCTAGTGGTTGGGACAAGTTACCTCAGGCCAGAGGGCCAGGCATTTGAATCCCACTAGAGGACATCAAACTGGGGCCAGAAGGACTGAGGTTTCTAGTCCCACAGGTGCTCCTTGTGGCCTGCCACTTAACCATCAGTTGCCTTAGGCACAATAGCATTGGTTGTGAGGCCTTTGGGGAAAAGGGAAAAAATATATATACAATACCTGAATGTACACCACTTTGACTGGTAGAAAAGCAGTATATAAGTCTATATAAATATATTACATACCTGCAGTATGGACTTTACCTCCAGGAACCTTTCTAAACCCCTTTTAAACCCAGTGAGGCACATTTCACAATGGGATGTCCAAATGTAAACTAGGACATCAAAGCCAGAATGTCTGAAAAAAAAAAAAACAGGCATATGCAAGTTCAGGCACAATTTTGGAAATGTGGACTAGTCACTTAATTCTACATCTTCTCTACCCTCTATTTGTGCCTGGAGCAGGTATAAACATTGACATGCCTGCAAACATCTCCGACGTTTCTTAGATCGAATGGGGACATGTCAGTACATTGCAACTCCCTGAACACGCCTCCGTCACACCCTCATGCCTACTTTGATGTTCCTACACTGGAGACATCCGCAAATGTCATTTGTGGAATGGCTACAGAGATGTGTCCGTGATTTTAATGTCCACATGCATGTCTTCAAACATCCAAATCACAACTAAACATTTTAAAATAACCCTCTAAACATCTTGACCACATCATCAACAAAAAAAAGGACAGGATTAAACCGGTTTTACTAGAAACTGGATTAATTCAACTGGAATGTAGTTAGGTCCATTGTTGCTGTAGCAAATCACCTGGACCATATGGTATACATTTCAGAGTGCTGAAAAAACTGAAATATGAGATTGCAGACCTATTAATAATCTGTGAACTATCATTAAAATCATCTGTAGTATTGGAAGATTGGAGCAAATGTAAAGCCAATTTTTAAAAAGGGTTCCAGGGGAGATCTGCGAAACTACAGACTAGTGAGTCTAACATCAGTACCGATCAAAATGGTAAAAAACATTATAAAGAACAAGTAGAGAGTCATGGTTTAATGGGAGAAAGCCAACATAGATTTAGCCAAGGGTAATCTTGTTTTACTAATCGGTTATATTTTTGGAAGGTGTGAATGAACAGGTAGACAAAGAACAAAAGAACATAAGATATGCCATACTGGGTCAGACCAAGGTCCATCAAGCCCAGTATCCAACAGTGGCCAATCTATAAGTACCTAGCAGTTTCCCCAAAAGACACAGGTTCCTCAGTGCTTGTATTTATTTATTTTAATTAATTTATTTATTTAGAAGGATTTAATATACCGCTTTATCTTGAAATCAAAGCGGTTTAACATGTCACACAAATCAGGTGGCAGTGAGGTTTGGTGCAAACATGTAGTGAATACAACAGATATTTGTGAGTGTGTGTGTGTAGCGTGTGGATAATTACATAGTGAGCTAGATACAGTGTGCGCTAAGTACAGTGAGTTATATACAGGATTATGTACAAACATGGGAGGGGAGAGCGGGGATTCAGGCAGGGGGGAGTAGGATATGTGGCTGGGTCATATGTAGTCTTTGTAGTGTTCTTTGAAGAACGTAGTTTTGAGCATCTTCCTGAAGTCCTTGAGGTCTACAGTTGCTCTTAGGTCATCGGGGAGTGAGTTCCATAGTGTGGGTGCAGCCAAGGATAGTGCTCTTCCTGAGGTTTCTTGTCTGGTTCTGGCGTATGCTCTGGGGATGTTGATGATGTTTACGGTTCCTCTTCTCCTGGGTCTGGTGCCATGCTCAGCTGTGATGAGGGGTTGTAGACTGTTCGCTGAGAGGTTCTGTATTATTTTGAATATGTTTAGTATTACCTTGTATCGGATGTGGGAGCTGATTGGGAGCCAGTGGAAGTTGTAGAGAATGGGGGTAATGTGGTCTTGCCTTGAGGAGTCCGTTATTATGCGGGTGGCAGTGTTCTGTGCTATTTGTAATGGTCGGAATGCTTGTTTTGATAGTCCAAGGTAAATGGGGCTGCAGTAGTGTAACGTAGGGGTGATTAGCGCTTGCCAGACGGTGCTGAAGTGATCATGTGAGAGGATAGGTTTGAGTCGTCTCGTGGTTCTCATTTTGAGGTATGCATTCCTTGTGGTTTTGGCGATGTGTATTGGGTCAAGCAGTGATATCCCGGGTCCCTTTTAATAATGGTTAACGGACCTTTCCTCCAGGAACTTGTCCAAACCTTTTTTAAATCCAGCTACACTAACAGCTTTTACTGCATCCTCTGGTAACAAATTCCAGAGTTTGATTACACGTTTAGTGAAACAATATTTTCTCTTATTAGTCTTAAATAGGTTACCCTGTAACTTCATTGCATGTCCCCTAGTCTTTCTATATTCTGATGACGTAAACAATCGATCTATCTTTACCTGTTAAACTCCATTCATTAATTTATAGACTTCTATCATATCTCCCCTCAGCTGTCTCTTTTCCAGGTTGAAGAGTCCTAACTTTTTTAGCCTCTCTTCATAGGAGTATCCTTCCATCCCCTTTACCATTTTGGTGGCTCTTCTCTGTACCTTTTCTAATAATGCTATATCCTTTTTAAGATACGGCGACCAAAATTGAACACGATATTCAAGGTGCGGTCGCACCATGGAATGATACAGAGGCATTATAATATCTTTGTTTTATTTTCCATTCCTTTCTTTATGATACCTACCGTTCTATTTGCTCTCATGGCTGCCGCTGAACACTGGGCAGAGTGTTATAACATGTTATCCACGATGATGCCTAAATCTTTTTCCTGTGTGGTGGTGCCCAATGTGGAACCTTGCATCATGTAATGATAGTTTGGGTTGTTCTTTCCTAGGGGAGTAACTTTGCACTTGTCCACATTAAATTTCATCAGCCATTTTAATGCCCAGTCTTCCAATTTATCAAGATCCACTTGCAATTTTTTTAGACTTCTATCATTTGCAAGGTCAACGCAAAAGAGGAAGGCCAGCAATGAGATGGATCAATACAATAACAGCAGCTACGGGTACCAGTCTGTCAACAATGAGCCGCCTGACTCAAGACCGAACACAATTTAGGATAGCTATCCAGAGGGTCTCCATGAGTCGACTCCGACTCGACGGCACTTAACAACAACAACAACATCATTTGCATACAAGCATTTTGGAGTCTGAATTTTATTCATATTAATCTGGCTATCGGTAGGCAGGGGTAATTTGGAATCTTTAAGCTCTGTCTGTTCCGTACTGAAGGGCATTGGGCTACTTTTGTCTTTATTGGAACCTCTCTGCTGATATGCCCTAACTTCATTCTTTTGGTAGTATCCTTCAAGGATACATTCTTCCGAAACATGCGCTCCGGGGTGACTATCAGCTCTCCCCTATTATCTAGTTTAAAAGCTGCTCTATCTCCTTTTTAAAGGTTAATGCCAGCAGCCTGGTTACATCCCGGTTAAGGTGAATCCCATCCCTTCGGAAGAGTCCCTCCTTTCCCCAGAATGTTCCCCTGTTCCTAACAAATCCAAAACCCTTATCCTTGCACCATTGTCTCATCCACACATTGAGACACTGGAGCTCTGCCTGCCTTTTGGGGCCTGCACGTGGAACGGGAAACATTTCAGAGAATGATACCCTGGAAGTTCTGGATTTCAACTTCCTACCTAAAAGCCTATATTTAGCTTCCAGAACCTCCTTACCATATTTTCCTATGTAATTGGTACCAACATGTACCAAGACTGCAGACTCCTCCCCAACACTCTCTAAGACCTTGTCTAGGTGGCGCGTGAGGTCCACTGCCTTTGCACCAGGCAGGCATGTTACCAGGTGATCCTCATGTCCACCAGCCACCCAGATATCTACATGCCTAATGATCGAACCAGCAACTATAATGGCTGTCCTAACCTTAACTGTCCTAACAGCAGATTGGGGTTGCATGTTTTAACAGTGGAGGTGTGTCCGCCCAGAGCCGGGAACAAATGGCTATATCTATCTCTTCAGAATATGGTGAGAATTTGTATGTCTATGTCTCTGATTCTGGACTAGCGGGTGCATCTAAACACACGGTTCCAGAATAGGGTATAAATCAGCCCCATCTAAGATTTGTACATGCCCACGGGCCAGACATATATGTTGTGGAATTGTGCTCTGGACGTCCAAATGACAGATTAAATTTAATGTGTACAAGTGTAAAGTTATGCCCCAAGAAAGAACAACCCAAGCTATGGTTACATGAAGCAAGGTTCCACCATGAAAGAGATTTTGGCGTCATCATGAATAAAACGTTGAAACCCTCCAACCCGTGTGCAGCGATGGCCAAGAAAACAAATAGAATGCTAGGAATAATTACTACTACTACTATTAATCATTTATATAGCTCTACAAGGCTTACACGGCAATGTACAAACATATGAAGAAGACAATCCCTGCTGGTAGAGCTTACAACCTAATCATAAGGAAAGGAATGGAGAATAAAACCAAGGATATTATAATGCCTCAGCATCGTTTCATGGCGCCACCGCCACCTTGAATATTGTATGCATTTCTGGTCGCCGTATCTTAAAAAGGATATAACGGAATTAGAAATGGTACAGGGGATGGAAGGAGACCCCTATGAAGAGAGGCTAAAAAAGGTTAGGGTTTTTCAACCTGGAAAAGAGATGGCTGAGGGGAGATATGATAGAGGTCTATAAATTAATGAATGGAGTGGAACGAGTAAATGTAGATCGATTGTTTATGCCATCAAAATGTAGAAAGACTAGGGGCATACAACAAAGCCACAGTGTAACCCATTTAAGACTAATAAGAGAAAATATTTTTTTTTCACTGAATGCATAGTCAAACTCTGGAATTCATTAATGGAGGATGTAGTAACCCTGCTGGGTTTAAAAAAAGAGTTTGATATGTTCCTGGAGGAAAGGTCAATAAACCATTATTAAAGAAGACCATAGAATTCCAGGACAAGCATTGTGGAACTTGTATACCTTTTTGGGAACCTTCCAGGTACTATGATCTGGATTGTCCACTGTTGGGAACAGGATACTGGACTTGATGGACCTTGGTCTGACCCACTATGGCATTTCTTATGGCTGCTGAGATTTGATGCTAAAAAGTGTGGAGATCCTGCATTTTGGTTGCATAAATCGAAGGGAGTGGTACGGTATATGGTGTGAAGAAGAATAGGACCTGGGGGGTGATTGTTTCTGATGATGTTAAGGGAGCTAAACAGGTAGAAAAGGTGACAGTGAAAACCATAAGAATGCTTGGAATGGCCAGCTGAAAGAAGGAGGTGAAAAATGCCTCAGTATGAATCTTTTGTGAGACCTCATTCGTAGTATTGTGTGCAGTTCTCGAGACCACACCTTTAAAAGGATATAAATAGGATAGAGTTGGTACAGAGAGTTGTTACCAAAATGGTACTGGTCTTTGTCATAAGGCATATGGGGAAAGATCTCAATGTCTATACTGTGGAAAAAAGGTGGGAGAGGGGAGATAGAGATATTTAAGTACCTCTATGGCATTCATTCAGGAGAGCCTCTTTCAATTGAAAGGAAAGTCTCCAACATTGGAGCACAGGATGAGGGTGAAAGGGGACAGGACTCAGGAGTAATATGCGGAAATATTTCTTAATGGAAATATTGGTAGATATAAAGAGTGCTCTCCTAATAGAAGCAATAGAGACAAGGATTGTATCTGAATGCAAGACAGCTTGGGACAAACACATATGACTGTAAAGCTTATTAGTTGGTATGGAAGGGCAGACTAGATAGGCCGTATGGTCTTTATCTGCCACCATTTTTCTATGTTTCTTTGTTTTTAGAGGGGGAAGGGATGTGCACCCTGTAATCATGAAGGGAACGAAGTGCCTAAGAAGGAATATGAAAGGTGAGGTCCAAGAAAAGATAGGATAGTAGACCAATGTGAAGAACTTTGTGAGCAAGCATCAGTAATTAGAAATGGACTTGAAAGGCATCAGCTAACCAGCGGTGATGCAGAAGGAGACGAGTTGTATGGTTGAATTTCCAGGCATGGGACAGAAAACCGACAGCAGTGCTTTGTACCATTTGAAGATGTTTCAGTTTGGGGGAAAAGAGATCGGCATAGATAACATTACTGCAATGTAGCCTGTAAATAATGACATTGGAAGGTAAAGTGGTTTGTGAGTAAGATTCCAGGCAGGGATTGACGAGTCTGCATTTGTGGAGTGTGGGAGGAAGGAAGGGCTCAATTTTCAGTTGGGCAGGGCTAAGTGCCGAAGCCGCATTGCCCTGCCTACCCCTTAACCCTGGATTTTCACTTCTACGGCGACGGAATGCCTTTGAAAATTGGGCTCAAACTTTTTAAGATCATGCTGACTTGAGGTGAAAAGGAAAGTTTGGAGTCCAGTACTACACTATGATATTTGATTGATGTGGTAAATTAAATGGGAGAACTTTCAATAAAGGGAGCCAGAGAAGGGTAACCAAAGTGCTGAAGTTTTATTGGGATTTAATTTATGGCGATTTATTCGGAGCCAGGAAGAAACTTTGTCCAAACAGTGATTAATGAGAGAAAGACCAGCAAAGTGTGACTGAGCATGGGAGAGAAGAATGTCTACAGCGTACTAATAAGCACTGAAGTCTGAGTCTTGTATAAGCGTTGTTAAGGGACTGAGGAAAATATTAAACAATAGAGGGTTAAGGAAGGAGAGGAAGAGGGAAATGTTGAAGAGGAGTGAAGGGTTAACCTGAATGATCCAGTTAGTGAGAAATAAGAAGAACCAGGTGAGTACAAACTCGGAGAAAAATTAGAGAAGCTGTTACTCTAACTCTGATGTGCCTGCAAGGTGACTGTTCCAGGGCTCCTTTGACAGACTGAAGCGAGGTCACAAAGAAAAATACCTTACTAACCAGACAGTAAGTCACCTAAATAGCGAAAAGTGTATGCAACCTAGTATTGTTGAATAGAATAATACCATTAAAAAAGTTTTAATCAAATAATTATGAGCTATAGTTAGATGCAGCTCTGTGTATAGGGTTGAGTTTTTGTTTGCTTCAAAATTTTCCACCTACCAGTAGTAATAACGAAGGCACGATTGCTAAAATTATATACCAATCCTTTCAAAGATGGGGATTTGTAAATATAAAATATCATAGAATGATTTTAATAGTTGCATTTGTTATTTTAAGGAACTCACCAGGATCCTGCTGGATCAGGACAAATTTACCTGCACAGGGCTGGAGGAATGATTCTCAACTGGACAGCTTGTGAGAGGGAGGGACATTTTATGAGTTCTCTAGCCAAATCCCACTGAGGGATCCCACAGCTGGGACTCTCCTCTGCCACTAGGGTCCCTGACTTCTGGAGATAAACAGAAAAGAAGCTTAAGCTTCTCTCACCTTTTGAGCAATTGCCGAACTGCTTTCAGTGATATGCAATAGCATGTGAGACCCTGTTTATTTATTTTTTATTTATACTTTATTAAATTTTAACATTAAACTCCAGAAACACTCTGAATAAGAATCAGAATACAAATAATACACTATCTTGTCATCCCAAAGAGTAGACAAGTAAATGTACATAAGTAAATATAATAATGCTGGAATAGACCACAAAAAATACGATACACCACAATATGATTCAAGAAAAAAGAAATAACAATATTAATACTAGGTATCATACACCTTCATACAGAAATAAAGAAAATCATAGGAGCATAGTTCTCATTATATGGCAGCCAATATGGGACTGACCCCCACCCCTCCAAGTTCCCTACTTTGTAAAAATAGCAATAGTTGTTGTGACTCAAAAAACATAAATTGTTTAGATTGAAAATTAATCACACATTTACAAGGATACCTTAACTTAAATCTCCCCAATTCATCTTATCCTCCCTTACATCCCGAACTCATCCAATCTCCCTGGCCATCTGAAACCCCCACCTGACTTCCCTTCATCTTGGCATGAGGACCTCCAACATGACCCACCTAGCCTTTAGTTACCTTCTCTCCACCCCATACCTGATCCCCAATCATTCCTGTTTTTTCGGGACCCCGATTCAAAATGGCACCTGTGACCCCTAGCTGTAATATTGTGGTACTACTGCTAGAGGTCAGGTTGCCAAATACTGCAAAATGCCCTTATTTGGCAGCTTGACCCCTAGCAGTAGTACCATGAGACTACCACTGGGGTCACAGGTGCCATTTTGAAGCCAAGACCAGGAAAATCAGGAGTGACTGGGGATTGCTCCTGCTCTTGATGGACACCAGGAACTCTGGCAAGGCTGGGGATGGAGTTGGGGATGGGGGTGGGGAGCAGGGGGATCCTATGGGAGTTACTTAATGCCAATGGGGTTGAGTGGGAAGTCCTCATGCTGGGATAGTAGGTCAAGTAGGGGGATTGGATGGCTTGGAGTGGTGATAGGGGAGATCAGATACCTTGAGGGGGGTATGTGGGCCAATATCAAGGGGGATCAATTTATCAATGTTGGGGGGATAATCATCATGGGGGTGGTGCTACAGGATCAGGGTGTGCATGCAGATAGAGAGCAGTGATTTCTTAAAGCTGCTCCCACATACTTAAGGACTGCTATAACAGGTTTTGTTTACTCACTGCAGCTGGACATGAAGAGACATCACTATGCAGTTCTGCACATCCTTGCATAGATTTTACAAGAGGCTCAGTGTTTGACAGGGCCTCTTGTACACTCCTGTGGGGATTTTCCACTTGCTAGCACTGACTACACTCTGCCCAAACTCCGCCCATGTTTACACCCACAGTGAAAGCACAGGCCATGCCAACCTCACGGTTACACATGGGTCAGCATTTTATAAGATGCTTTTCACATGAGCATGAGGGCCACTTAAATGTGCAAATGAAAACTATATTTACCTGTGCTATTATAGATGCTTCCTTACAAAATTATCCCTAGAGAATGTAATTTTATACCAGGATAAGAAGGTCAACAGGTGCCTATTTTAAGTCTGCTTTAGCAGATGTACCTGAATGCACATTAGTACACAAGTACACACATAAAATAAGGTATTTTGTAATCAACACAAGTACTTTTCCAGGCTAAAACTTCACCTCTTTGAGACTGCTACTACTTCTAATTATCATTTGTATAGCACTACAAGAAATACTCAGCACTGTGCAGAGACATGCAAGAGGCAGTCCCTGCTCACATAAGAGTTGACAGTCTAGTCATGGCAGATGTGGATGCCCCCCTGTGCCAGTACCCTCCCCACTGATGCTTGGAGTCGTGGAGAAGTGATTACGCATTCTCCAGCTGGTGTGTTCAGGTAAGACTTCCCCAAAGTAAAATGTTAAATACTATTATAAACATGATGTGCAATATAGAGAATTAAATTTAAATGGTGACAAGTTGAGCAGATTGGTTCCATTGCTTACAACACATTTAAATTTCCTTTCCAGTAACAACTGTAGCTCAATGGAAGTTCAGGTTACAAACCCCAAAAATATTTCAGTTTTTTAGTTTCACACGTCTTTAACACTAGAAGCCCCAAAAGGAATTTTGCCTAGAAACCCCAAAGTGCATCAATTGACGCATTATCATGACGACTGCATTTAGCATGAAATGCAGATGTGAATTAATGTGGAGTTAATTATTTGTTAAATACATGCAGTATGTGACGTCATTACATGATGTCGTGTGTTTATTGTTTGTAATGTCAGAGTAAAACTGTAAACAGTGATTGAGATGCGCCACCTAGTGGAAACATGAATTTATACCTAGAAGCCCCAAAGTACGTCAATTGACGCATCCAAGACAATTGAGTGCATCAATTGACGTACTTTGAGGCTTCTAGGTATAAATTAATTTTCCCGCTAGGTGGTGCATCTATCATTAATTTTCGATGCACATATTTGAACATCTTGACCTTGCTAACAAAGTCATGGAACATTACTGACATGGTTCTAGCGCTGGTATACAACTTCAAAGATGCATTTGCGTCAATTGACGCACTTTGGGGCTTCTAGTGTTAAGAGAAATAACTTTTACAATTATTCTTATTGTGAGAAGTTTATTTACATTTCTGTCCAAAATCAGTACTAGCTTTTCACTCAGGTTTAGTATTCAGGGTTTACATAAACTGTACCATTTAACGGGTAAAGTTTCAGACCTCAGAGTGCTCTGTGTAAAAGAATGAGCTCATTACTTTCCCCTTACGGTTCTTTTTGGTGTGTGAGATAGTGGAGGTACCTCAATCTTTAAATCTTCCAAGTTCCTCTCTTGAGTTGGGGCTCAGTGCAGTCTGTGGTAGTAACTCATCAGGTTCCAGATTCCTTTATATTTCCAGCAATGTTCAGTTGCTATTCCCTACTAACCTATCTTTTATAAGTCAAAAAGAGAAAACCTTATTCTAATCAGTTGAGGCTATTCAGTCTGGTTTGAATTAAGGAAAAGACTGAATCTTTTCTATTTACGGTTCCTGTACTAAGAAAACAAAGGATAATTAATGAATCCCTATCTAATGTTTCCCCTTTCAGTAAAGCAGACACACTCAGACCAGTTCACTAGCAATTCAGTAAGTGCTTCTGGCTTTTGTCCACACTGCCCGGTTTGCATGCAGTCGCAGCTTCAACATCTAACACGTCAGAGCTTAACCCAGTCAGAGCACTTCTCAGTCACTGATAAACTGATCTTATTTAAACCTTTTTCCTCTCCTCAAAGAAATGATCTTCTGGATTTTCTCTTTGAGCTTGATTTGTTCCTGTGATTTAATAAAGTAAGGAGAATCCTTTACACCAAAGGCAGTACAGAGGGTTTTAATTCCTTTTATTAGGACCCTTTAGTCCTCAAAATTCTCAACCCTATTTCCTTATCCTTTATATAAAGGTGCAAAGCATTACAATTAGATTCCCTTCTCCTCCTTCCTCAAGTTAAACCAGAATTCCTAGGGATCCAAAACTACATGGCAAACACACCATCTCAACTCAGCGTCTCTACAAAGAGAGAGATTTGACTCAGTAACAAATCAAAATTCCTGTTTCAGCTGCCACTGTGACGACAGTAGTTTTAAACTCACAGCAATAGCAGTTACTGATAAATCACAGCTGTTCTCAACAGAGTACCTCAAAAGAGCTTCCAAATATTTGTTTTCTTCTCAAATTCTACAGAAACCAACAAGTTAATCAAGCTCTACTAGGCGTGGTCGTGTCTGATGAACTTAAAGTAGCTAAACAGGTAGAAAAGGCGATAGCAAAAGCTAGAAGGATGCTTGGGTGCATAGGGAGAGGAATGGCCAGCAGAAAAAAAGAGGTGATAGTGCCTCTGTATAAGTCTTTGGTGTGACCTCATTTGAAGTATAGTGTGCAATTCTGGAGACCGCACCTTCAAAAGGATATAAACAGGATGGAGTCAGTACAGAGGGTTGCTATTAAAATGGTTACTGGTCTTCATTATAAAACATATGAGGACAGACTTAAGGATCTTAATATGTACACCTTAGAGGAAAGGCGGGATAGAGGTGATATGATTGAGATGTTTAAATACCTCCATGGCATAAATGTTCAGGGGGAGAGCCTCTTTCGATTGAAAGCAAGCTCTGCTGCAAGGGGACATGGGATGAGGGTGAAAGGGGATAGATTCAGGAGTGATATGCGGAAATATTTCTTTACGGAAAGAGTGGTGGATCCGTGGAATAGTCTCCCAGTGGAGGTGATAGAGAATGAGCACGGTATCTCTATAATTCAAAAAAGCATGGGACAAACACAGAGGATCTCTAAAGGAAAAAAAGGGGACTGTTGTAATTGTTGATATGGAAGGACAGACTACATAGACCATGTGGTCTTTTTCTGTCGTCATTTTTCTCTGTTTCTATGTTTCTTTAAACCAGTCAGTATTAGAGGAGGATATGCCTAAGCTTTCTTTATAAGCTCAGATGACAAGACTTTGAGAGTTAAGATTTAATGCGAAAAAGTGCAGTGTCATGCACTTGGGAAGCAGAAATCCAAGGAAAATGTGCATGATAGGGGGCGAGAGGTTGGTGTGCATGGACCAGGAGAAGGACCTCGGTGTGATTATTTCTGAGGATCTCAAGGTGGCAAAACAGTGTGACAAGGCGGTGGCAAAAGCCAGGAGGATGTTGGGTTGCATGTTGTTGTTGTTAAGTACCGTCGAGTTGGAGTCGACTCATGGCGACCCTCTGGATAGCTATCCTAAATTGTGTTCGGTCTTAAGTCAGGCGGCTCATTGTTGACAGACTGGTACCCGTAGCTGCTGTTATTGTATCGATCCATCTCATTGCTGGCCTTCCTCTTTTGCGTTTACCTTCTATCTTGCCAAGCATGATGTCTTTCTTTAATGATCTCTCTCTTCGCATGATGTGTCCAAAGTATGAAAGTCGAAGTCTTGTCATATGAGCTTCTAAAGAAAGCTTAGGTTTGATCTCCTCTAGTACCAACTGGTTTGTTCTTCAGGGAGTCCATGGTATACACAGTATTCGCCGCCAGCACCATAATTCAAAGGCATCAATTTTCTTCCTGTCTATATTTTTCACTGTCCAGCTTTCAAATCCATATGATGTTATTGAAAATACCATGGCTTGAACAAGTCAAATCTTTGTATGGAGAGAGACATCTCTGCTCTTGAAAATCTTATCTAGGTCGTTTATATTCATTCTGCCAAGAGCAATGCGTTGTCTGATTTCTTGACTGCTTGTTGCTTCTTTATTGATAGTAGATCCAAGTAGGTTAAAGTTGTTCACGATTTCAATTTCTCCTTCAACGATGAACCTGTTGATTATGCCAGTTGTCATGATCTTTGTCTTCTTTACATTAAGTTGCAGGCCCATTTTGAGACTATGTTCTTTGATTGTGAGAAGCAAATGTTTCAGATCATCTTCACTTTCAGCCAGTAATGTGGTATCATCAGCATAGCGAAGGTTGTTGATGAGTCTTCCACCAGTATTCACAACTCTGTTGTCTTCATACAATCCTGCTTCTCTGATGATTTGTTCTGCATATAAATTAAACAGGTAGGGGGAAAGTATGCAGCCTTGTCTTACACCTTTGCTTATTTTAAACCATTCTGTTTCTCCTTGATCCGTTCAAACTGTTGCTTCTTGATCAATGTACAGATTGTGCAAGAGTACGATCAGGTGTTCTGGTATACCCATGCTTCTTAATGTGGCCCAGAGTTTCTCATGGTTTACACAGTCAAAAGCCTTGCTATAGTCGATAAAGCACAAATAGATATCCTTTTGGTATTCTTTAGTCTTTTCAAGGATCTATCTCATATCCGCAATTATGTCTCTCGTTCCTCGCCCTTTCCTGAACCCTGCTTGCACTTCAGGTAGTTCTTGTTCCAAGTATGGTTGTAATCTCTTTTGAATAATCTTCAGTAGAATCTTGCTGGCATGTGGAATCAGAGTGATTGTGCGATAATTTCCACAGTCAGTTGGATCACCTTTCTTTAGTATTGGTATAAACACAGATCTTTTCCAGTCAGTTGGCCATGATGTTGTCTTCCATATTTCTTGGCAGAGCCTTGTAAGTACGGTAACAGCTGCATCAGATTGCTGTAATACTTCTATGGGAATGCTATCAATGCCTGGTGCTTTGTTCTTTGATAAGGCTTTCACTGCTGTTTTAACTTCTTCTTTCATCACCAATGGTTCCTGATCATAAGGTACAGGTTGAAATGGCTGTTGGTCTACTTGATCTTTATCATATAAAAACTCTGTATATTCCTTCCACCTTTTCTTGATCTTCTGAGCATCATTCAACATAGAACCTTGAGCATCTTGTAACATTCCATTTCGAGGCTGGAACTTTTTCTTTAACTTTCGTAGCTTTAGGAAAGCCGATCTTGTTCTTCCTCTAATAGTTTCTGCTTCTATTTCCTTGCATGCGTCGTTGTAGTACTTTTCCTTGTCCTGTCTTGCTGCACATTGGAAATCTCTGTTGAGTTTTGTTATTGTCTTTCTTTCTCCTCTGGCTTTGGCTTCTCTGCGTTTCTGGGCAATTTTCAGAGTTTCTTCCGTAATCCATTTTGGCCGTTTCTGCTTTTCCACCTGTTGTAGAGACTTCTCGTTTTCTTCCAACACAACCTTCTTGATGTCATTCCATAACTCTTCTGGAGCTCTGTCATTTGTATCTAAAGCAGTAAATCGATTTTGCAGGCAGTCTTTAAATTCCAGTGGTATATTCTCAAGGTCATATTTTGCTGCATTCATGAGTGGTTTGCCTTTTTCAACTTTAGCTTGAGTTTGCATACTAGTAGTTGATGATCTATACCACAGTCAGCTCCAGGTTTTGTCTTTGTTGATGTTATAGAACTTTTCCATCGTTGACTTATTTATTTATTTATTTAGCTGCATTTTATATCCCGCTTTTCACTGGGTCAAAGCGGTTGGGGATACATTTAACACGAGGGGATATGAGACACATACACTAATACTTACAGGGAACATGGGCAATGGAGGGTTAAGTGGCTTGCCCAAGACCACAAGGAGCACCTGTTGGACTAGAAACCCCAGTCTTTCCGGCCCAAGGTTGCTGTCCTCTAGTGGGATTTGAACCACCGACCTTCCGGCCTGTAGTACCTTGCCCCAACCACTAGGCCACTCCTCCCTCCACAGATGTAGTCAATTTGATTTTTATACAATCCATTGGGTGAAGTCCATTTGTAAAGTCACCGCTTGTGTTGATGGAAGAAGGTGTTTGAGATGAATGGATCGTTGGTCTTGCAGAATTCTATCAGTCTTTCTCCAGCTTCATTTCTGTTGCCAAGTCCATATTTTCCAACTACTTTGCCTTCTTCTTTGTTGCCAACTTTTGCGTTCCAGTCACCCATGACTATCAGGATATCCTGTTTGGATTTTCTGTCAATTTCAGCTTGTACTTGTTCATAGAACTCTTCAATTTCATTCTCTTCTGCAGCTGTTGTTGGGCCATATACTTGAATTATATTTGTGTTGATAAGCATTCCTCATAGACGAATAGAGATTAAGCATTCGCTGACTGCATTGTATTTTATTACAGTTCTTGCAAGTTTCTTCTTTATTATAAATGCAACACCATTTCTTCTTTGTCTTTCATTTCCAGCTAGTAGATCGTGTGATCATCTGATGCAAAGTGTCCGATGCCAGTCCGTTTCAGTTCGCTGACACCCAACAGATCAAGTTGTACTCATTTCATTTCATTCTTGACCACCTCCAACTTCCCTTGGTTCATGCTTCGTACGTTCCATGTTCCAATGTGTAAGACATCTTTACAGCTTCTGACTCTCATTTCATGCGCACAAACATCCCAAGGGCTTTGATCCAACCACATCATAAATGCTGGCTTTACTCTGAAAAGTCTTCAGCTCTTCCCCAGTAGCTAGTTGAGTGCCTTCTGACCTGGGGGTCTCATCTTCCAGCACTATAGCACAATTTGTTTTGTTGTAACTATCCATTGGATTTTCATGGCAAGATACAGAAGTAGATTGCCGGGCCTATCTTCCGCGCAGTTAAGTTTGGTGGTGTTGTTGCTGGCACCTCAGCTGAGACCTGTCCATCTTGGGAGACCCTGCCAGTAGTTAAACTACCGATAGTTTAGCTCTCAGCATCACTGATGCACACAAGCCCTCACAGCACGACAAGCTGCAAACCAAGTGAGGGAGCCTTGGGGTACATCTAGTGAAAGTGGGATAGCAGTAGAGGAGGATCCACCAGAATATACACTAAAAGTGTGATGAGAGACATAGGAAGAAAACCAAGATAGGACACAACCCCTAAACCCAGGACAGAGTATCGAGAAGAAGGTGGTGATCAACAGTGTCAAAAGCAACAGAAAGATCAAGAAGGATGAGGATCAAGTAAAGGCCCTTGGATTTGGTGAGGAACAAGTCATTGGAGATTTTGGCAAGAGCTGTCTCAGTAAAACATAGAGGGCAAAACCCAGATTTCAGTAGATCCAGAAGGGACTGAGAGGAGAGCAAGTAAAGACAGTGACAGTGAACTGCATGTCCAATTAATTTAGAAATAAAGGGAGGGGAGAGATGGGTAGATAATTAGAAGGGTAGGTAGGATCAAGGGATGGTTTCTTGAGGAGCAGTGTAACCACAGCATGCTTGAAGGCTGCAGGAACAGTTACAGTAGAAAGTGATAAGCTGAGTATATCACAGATGGAAGGGACAGTAGTGGAGGAGATGGAGTTTAGTAGGTGAGTGGGAATGGGATCAGAGGAGCGAGAAAAAAGTTTAGAGGAGGGGAGAAGATGAGTGGTTTCTTTCTCAGTGATTTTAGAAAAGGATGAAAGGGTGACAGAATTTGAAGGAAAGGTTAGGAAATGGAGAGGGGAAAAGGGAAATGGAGATGATTCTGTGAGGAACTCAAGAGTAATCTTATGGACTTGGTAGTGGAAGTAGTCAGCCAAAGTCTGGGCAGAATGAGAAGGAGGGATCGGAGGCGGTGGAACTTTGAGGAGAGAGTTGAGGGTTATAAACAGATAGTGAGGATTGGAGGCAAGAGAGTTTATTTATTTATTATTATTTATTTATTACAATCTTTTATATTCAGTATCAGCGCAGTTTACATGAAAACAAAATCAACAGAATAACAAACTATTCTGTGTTTACAGAGAACAGGTGTAAAAACTTGGGTAACATAGGGTAACTATTTACAAGTAACAATTATATACAGGTGTCATGACAATGCACAGTGATCCTAGATATTGTACTGAGGAAGTTGATGAGGCTATCTGATAATGAAGGTGAGGCTATTTTTGTTGGTGGAATTGGATTGGGGTATTGCTGAGTGGGTAGTATTTGAGGAATAGGTGATATTTAAGTGCTTTCCTGAACTGGGTTAAGTCAGTGATAGCACGAATGTTCGATGGTAGAGCATTCCAGCATCTTGGGGCGCAAAATCTGAATGCCCTGTTTGCTGTTGTCTGAGCGCATTTTGTTACTGCTTTCAGAATTATTATAGTGTTTATTGTTGTCGGTCTTCTGGATCTATTAGGTGGAGTGGCGTGAATGAGTTCAGTTAGTGAGGAGGATGAAAGACCATTGATGGCCTTGAAGGTCAACAGTAAGATCTTGAAAACGAGCCTTCCATGTATGGGGAGCCAGTGGAGCTGCTTTAGGATAGGCGTCATGTGCTCGTTTCTAGCGGCGCCCTGAAGGACTCTCACTGCAGTGTTCATGGCGAGTTGTAGCGGGTTAATGGTAGACTGTGGGAGGCCTTGTAGGATTGCTTTGGCATAGTCAAAATGCGGTAGAATTAATGCCTAGTATATTGTCCTGAAATCTTCTGGATCCAGTAGGGAGCGAAAATGCCTGAGTCCGGATCTTGAAATAAACAGCTCTTACTATGTTACCTATGTGCGTTTTCATATCAAGATGCTGATCCAACGTAACCCCCAGGTATCGTATTGTGGATTTTGTTTGAAGTTCTGCTTCTTTGATGCTTATGTGGGGTGGTGGGGTGAAATTGTGGTCCCTTGAGATGAATAGTACCTTTGTCTTCTTGTGTTGGATATGGAGGTTTTGGGATTGGAGCCAATCGGAGACTGCGTCAAAACATTCTATCAGAGGGGAGAGGTCAGATGCTCTGTAGAGAACGGTGTGTAGAGTAGGATATCGTCAGCATATATCAGGCAGTTCACATTGAAAGATCTGATGAGATTGCAGATGGGTTGCATGTATATGTTGAAAAAGAGTGATGATAGAGAGGAACCTTGTGGGACTCCCTGCCTTTGGTGGAAGGGTTCTGATGTTGCTGCTCCAGATCTTACATGTTGCCATCTTTCAGCCAGATATGATTTACACCATTCTAGAGCATTGCCGCAGATGCCCTTCTCTTTAAGCCGTCCCAGGAGAATCTCGTGATTCACTGAGTCGAATGCTGCAGCGATGTCAAGGAAGTTAAGCACAAATCCTTGATGGATGTTGTCAATGCCTGTGATTATGTTGTTGAAGAGGGTGGTAAGGAGGGTTTCTATGCCATGAGACTCCCTAAAACCATGTTGGCAGTGGTCTAGTGGGGCTGCGGAGTCTATGTGCTCTTGTATTTGTCTTTGTGCTTCTTTCTCGATAATCTTAGCTAGGAGAGGTATGCTGGCTATAGGTCTGTATGAGTCAGCCTTCTGGGGGTTTAGTTTGGTGCTTTTTAATAGAGGTCTAATTGAAGTATGTTTAAGGGCTGTGGGAAACGATCCAGTTGTGAAAGATAGGTTCATAAGTCTTGTTATGAAGGGACTGAACTCGTTGCGTAGCTCCTTAATCCAGTAGGCTGGGCAGGGGTCAGTTTGTGCTGTGGTGGTATTGAGAGATGTGATAGTGTCCTCGACATTTTTCCTGGAAGGTGTGGAGAACGTTGACAAGGACATTGTGCAGGTTGACTCTTGTGATGTGACTACTGAGATTCTGTCAGTCTGTAGTAGTTTAGACTGAAGGTAGTCAGCAAATTCTTGAGGATGAATTTCATCTTGCTGCTCCGGGGATGGTTCCTTTGATAAGGTGTTGACTAAGTTGAACAGGTCTCGTGGCTTGTTTAGTGATCTTTTAAGTGTGTCTGTGTGAAATTGCTTCATTTTCATCGTGATTGTATCCCGGTGGATTGCTAGGTGGAGTTTGTAGGATGCTTGGTCCTCCATGGAGCGCGATCGGCGCCATCATTTTTCAAGCCTACGTAAATGTGCGAGAGATGATCTCAGCTCTGGGGAGTACCATGGTGCGGACTTTCTTTTCCTTGGGATGTTGTTAAGATAAGGGCATTGAGCAATAGCACTGAGGTTGCTGTTCCAAGAGGAGATCATGTTATTGAGGTTGAGTGTTGTATCGTTGAGGAGTGGGCCGGTTTCTGACAATAGGAGTTCTCTGTTGAATGGTCGGAAATTCCGTGCTGAGGCTCTTGTGGAGTTGTTCTGCCATGTGTTATCTTTCACACACCACACACTGTAAATATTCATTTGTATAAAGTTTAATGTGTTTGCTTTAATACCTATAAATGTTATATTTACTGTTTAATGTAAATAGTTGATTTCTATTGTTCTATGTTCTATGTAAAATGTATACAAACTGTGTACATGACTGTTAACTTGTTATATGTAAACCGCCCTTGATCTCTGGAAGGGGCGGTATAAAAGAAATAGTTAAATAAATAAATAAATAAATAAAATGGGTATCAGGAAGTTGATGAGCTTGTGGTCTGACCAGGGTACGGAGGTAATAGACGTCACTAGGTCATGGCCTGGATCAGGAACTGTCACTGGGGTGAAGACCAGGTCTAGAGTGTTACCTTTTAGATGTGTGGATTCCTTGATTATTTGTTTGTAACCCAGCTTCAAGGAGGGCGGTCGACTGGCTGTGTTGTAGAGATGGAAGATTGAAATCTCCCAGTATCCAGTTTGGTATGCTAGGATTGTGAGTACTGGAGGCTAGGTCTAATATAGTTGGGAGGTCGTCGGAGGAGGATGACAGGGCTCTGTATAACAGGATGATGGAGCACAGCTTGTTTGCGATGGTTACTGCGTCAAGGTTGATGTTACTAGTGGAGTTAATTGTGTGGAAATGGAGGTTTGTCTTAGTGAGGATGAGTGTTCCACCTCCTCTCTTATTTTCCCTGTGTTGTGTGTGTACGGAGAAGTTGGGGGGGGGGAGGAGTTGGTTGAGGAGGACGTTGTCTTCACATGATAGCCAAGTTTCTGTGATCATGAGAATATCCAGATCATGGGAGGATATAATGTCTGAGATGATCGGCCACTTCTTCCGGATTGAGCGTGCGTTTATGAGGGCACATTTTAGGCTTGGTGGCAGGGGGGTTTCATATTGCTTGGCTTTATTGGAGGGTTGGAGTGCGATGTGTAGCAAGTGGGAGTAGCGTGTGTGGGGTTCTCCTTTAGGGTAGTGATGGGGGGCCCCTGACCCTCTTTTGCCATGGCTCAGCAGGATTGGGATATGGTTGGGTGAGGGGGATAAGGCAAAAGATTTGCCGAGCAAACTTGTGATAAGGAGGTAACAGCTGACTAAGGCAGAGAGGAGGAAGGCCATTTTGGGATTTTTTATTGAGCATGGCAGAATAGCATGTGTGGGCAGGTCAGTGTTTAAGAGAGGCTATTACAGTAGGCCGATAGATGCGTAATTTCGACTGGCAGGATTGTGCAGAGAGTGATTCTCTATTCGCTATGCAGTTAGGAATGTGCTATGGGTGAATTATATAAGTGGTAACAGGCATGAAGCAATCATAAAACTGGTAGCAGATATTATATAGTTGGTAACAGGCATGGAGCACAGATGTTTGTTAAGGTAAGTATACAAGTATAAGACATGAAAATGGCATCAGTAGGAATGCATGAAGGCAACAGTCAGACATGTGGATCATGTAGTTGAAGGAAGACAGGCAGTGAGCAAGTATAATACATGTGCAGTACTGTTAGGCAGATAGGTATCCACAGACTAAATTATGAGCGTTGCAGAGAGGAGAGCTCTAGGTGTTAGAGTACCTGCTTTGCTGGTCAGAGGATTGCGGCGTTTACTGGGACTAAAGTTTCTTAATCCAAGTCAACATGGTTGAGTTCGGACCCTGTCTACAGGTCCATGCCTAAGGGCCACGCCAAAGAGCCCTCTGGCAAGGCCTCAGGCACTGGCGCGCCCGATGGCGCTTCTCTTAAGAAGGCAGGCTGGAGCCCCGATTGGGCAGCTGGTCAAGATGGCTGTTCCCGCCTCCATTGCGGTGGTGAGAGCTCGATCCCCGGAGGGGAGAGCAGCTGGAGCTGGCTGGAGAGCATCCCTTTCCTAGCGCCCGATGGCGCTTCTCTTAAGAAGGCAGGCTGGAGCCCCGATTGGGCAGCTGGTCAAGATGGCTGTTCCCGCCTCCGCTGCGGTGGTGAGAGCTCGATCCCCGGAGGGGAGAGCAGCTGGAGCCGGCTGGAGAGCGTCCCTTTCCTAGCGCCCGATGGCGCTTCTCTTTGTCAGATGGACATGGAACTCTTGCTTGGTGAGTTCTAAAGCAGACTGGAAAGAGACTAGCATGGATTTGGCATGTAGGAAGTCCACAAAAGTGTGGGATTTCAGCCAAAAACACTCAGCTGAGCAGGCACAGGAGCACAGGTAGAGGGGTTTTAGAGGACAGCCAGGGCTGAGGTACAAAACACCTGACAGGATGTGAAGTGGGAGGAGCAAGAACATCCAGAGCAGAGGATAGTATAGTGTTATAGGAAGTTACAGCCTCATCTGTCGCTCCCTCTATCTGGAACAATCTCCCAGAGGAAATAAGAACCACCACAGACATAAAGGAATTTTGAAAACAGCTCAAAACCCTTCTTTTCATTGAGCACTTCAACGAAACCTGATGCCTCCCCTCATGAACTCTTACATAGACATTTGTACATAAGTTTAATGTTAACATTCCCAGTTTCTCCCATCCCTTTTGTGAATACCAATGAAGTTAATCGGTAATTGGTTAAGCGTTGTTTTTCCCATTGTAAGTTCTCTGTAAACTGAAGTTTTATTGTAAACCACTTTGATTCAAGATAAAGCGGTATAGAAAAAGTATTAAATAAATAAATAGATGAGAATAGTGGAGGAAGCAGGTGGCAAAACAATAATGGAGGGAGCTGATGGGCAGACAGCATGAAGATTCCTAAACATGTTGGAAGAGATTGGGTGAGAGCAAGATGAGGGGTGCTGAAGAATGAAACTTAGCAGGCGATGGCCAGATAATGGAAGAAGTGAAGTGCAGAAGTTTGAGGGCAAGCAATTAGAGAAGAAAACAAGGTCAAGACAGTGGCCTAGCTGGCCAGTAGGGGCAGTAGAGCATAGCTGGAGATTGAATGAGGTGGTCAGGGAAAGGAACTTTAAGTCATGAGATTCAGAAAGGTTATCAACATGAATGTTACCACGCCTGGACTTGGTCCTAGCTGGTCAGTAGGGGTAGGCAGTAGAGCATAGCTGGAGATTGAATGAGGTGGTCAGAGAAAGGAACTTTAAGTCATGAGATTCAGAAAGATTATCAACATGAATGTTAAAATCCCCAAGAATAAAGGAGGGAGAAGATGCATATAGAAAGAGGGAAAGCCACAAGTCAAAGTCAGTGAGAGAGGTAGAGGTGGACTTATCAGGGGGTTGATAAATGACAGCTATCCGGAGAGGTAGTGGAGTAAAGATGTAGACAGAGTGGACTTCAAAGGAAGGAAAGGAGTGTAACTGAGGCAGAAGGAGGGGTTGAAATCACCAGAGAAGGGAAAGGGGAGGAAGGGGAGAGGTCTTGGGACCTCTTCTCTTCTCTCTTTATACTTGTTCTGATTTTCTCCCATGGTTTTAGTGCTATTTTTATGCTGATGATTTTCAGATTTGCCTCTCAGCACCAGAACTTTCTCCAGGAATCCAGGCCCAAATATGAGCCTGTTTGATGTTCTACCTGGATGTCCTATTGATATCTGAAGCTCAACATGGTCAAGATAGAACTTTTTATCTTTCCCCCTAAAATTACCTCCCCCCTTCCTCCTCACTCTGTTCCTCTGGATAACTGTCATCCTCCATGTATCTTCGGCTCACAATCTTGGGCATTTTTGACTCCTCTCTCTCTTTCATGGAACAGATATTTAAAACCTACAGTTTCTGTCATTATATTTTGTCCAATATTTCCTGAACACATTGCCAAGACCATTATGCACTCTCTCATCACCCTCCACTTACAGTATTGCAACTCGTTACTGTCTCATCTGTCATTGAACTCTGCCATGCAATCCATTCTTTGTTCATTCAAAACAACTATAGAAGGAGGGATTCTCTTGGCCATGGCCTTTGATCGTTATTGACTACGAAATTGATAACAAAACCAACAGAAGAAGAAGGGATCCGCAGGGATGCAAGAAAAAGATGAAGAGGAACACCAGAAACCACGGCCCGACACAAAACGGGGAGTGAAAAATCTTTATTTGATAGACCCAACTAACAAGTTTCGGCCGGAGGCCTTCTTCAGGGGTCTATTCACAATTTTAAGTATTTCCTCATATACACTTTTAGCCCTTCCGTAGACCTGCTTCCATATTGGTCGTTATTCGAGTTATTTGGCTATCAGATAGAATAGAGCCCTTGTCAGCTGCTCTGCTATTTATGTCCGCTTTTTGTTTATACTGTCCCATTTTCAGTAAGGAGCTATTATGTTTGGTTTTGTCTGTCTGAGTATGTTATTAGTGCTTGCACACTTTTCACAAATGTGCAATATCGCTATCTATTTACTTTCTATTCTACAGGTGTTTGTGTACTAGGCATCCATTATAGTCTATTTGCCAGCAGTTTATCTTTATAAATTTAACAATCTCTGTCTGATTCTATTTTTGAATTTTATCCAATACAGATTGGGAAGAGTGGCTTGTTCCACATTTCATATGCTGTTTCCTACCCCTTGTGGTAATGCATATGTTGAGTTGTTTTACACATATTGACACACATGTATTTGTGTAAAAAGTTTTTTTAATGTTATTAATATTTTTATTATGTATGTATAATTTTTTTATTATGTATGTATAATTTTATGTTTATATTTACTTTTAGACCTCTGAAGAAGGCCTTCGGCCGAAACTTGTTAGTTGGGTCTACCAAATAAAGTTTTTTCACTACCCTTTTTGTGTCGGGCCGTGGTTTCTGGTGTTCTGTTTCATCTTTTTCTTACAAAATTGATAATAAAAATTGGAGTAATGCTTCTGCTGAGAGCCACAATTCTTATAGCCCCCTTTCCCTTCCTCATTAAGCGATTCTCTTTCTATAAAACCAATGTCATCGCCCATTCCTACTGTAATCACAGGGCAGTAGTGAAGCTTGTACAAGCTGACACAAGTATCAACAGTGCATATGGGTTGTTTGCAGGTTTCTTGGGTTTGGCGGTTGATATCATTCTTATTAGTTTATATTATGATTTTTAGAGTTGTCTTCAGCCTTCCCTCCAAGAAAGAACGCCTTAACACTAGAAGCCCCAAAGTGTGTCAATTGACGCAAATGCATCTTCGAAGTTGTATACCAGCGCCACTGCTAGAACCATGTCAGTCATGTTCCATGACTTTGTTAGCAAGGTCAAGATGTTCAAATATGTGCATCAAAAATTAATGACAGATGCACCACCTAGTGGGAAAATGAATTTATACCAAGAAGCCCCAAAGTACGTCAGTTGACACACTCAATTGTCTTGGATGCGTCAATTGACGTACTTTGGGGCTTCTAGGTATAAATTCATGTTCCCGCTAGGTGATGCATCTCAATCACTGTTTACAGGTTTACTCCGACATTATAAACAATAAACACACAATGACATCTTGTAATGAAGTCACATACTGCACGTATTTAACAAATAAGTAACTTCACATCAATTCACATCTGCATTTTATGCTAAACGCAGTCGTCATGATAATGCATCAGTTGGGGTTTCTAAGTAAAATGCCTTTTGGGGCTTCTAGTGTTAAGGCCTTGAACATGTGTATACCATACATTTGTGTCTTTATAATACTCTATGCTTTGGCTTTCTTCTCTTTTTTATCCCACCACTTTAGCAAAAGTATTCCTTCTTATATTCACATTATCCTCTCAGATCTGTATCTACTTTTTACACCCACACTTAATCCTGTGGTATTTGGTGTGAAAACCAATCAGATCTGTGACAGGGCAATACAGCTCCTCTTCTCTCTGAAGAGACTCAGTTCTCCGAATGGCCTGACATTTCTGTACTAAAGTGTGTACTCTAAGGTTGTGCATGGGGACTAGTCAGAGGCTTACAGTATTGTGAAGAAGTACTGTGCTCACTGAAGCAGGGGCGTAAATATGATCTGGATCAACCCTGGCTGGTGAAAATATGAATGAGGATTCAATCCTTCATTCTATGCACAAACTGGGAATAAGACTGTGTAACAATGATCTCATTAAAACAAACATTTGACAATATTTCTTGTGTGTGTCTTATTGTGATGTGAAGAGGGCCCTGGAATTGTCTAGGTTATGCTGCAGTAGCTTAGAACATTAAGAGAAAATATATCAAGAGAGTTCTTTAGACAATAAATGACAGAAGAGGGTGCTGGGAAGAAAACAATAACCTACTAGTCAGACATAAGAATGTATCAACTACAGCGAAGAAACTAAAGAAGCTCCAATGCTTGGTGTGCAATCAAACAATACTCAGAAAGCATAAAACACATCACTAAATCCATATAGAACGTTTGCTACGCAATATAGAAATGTGTGTGGAAGACTTCAGTCTGGGGTGCATTATACAGCTCTATGAATGCTGAATGCTACTCCTGTACATTTTACTCATTAGTCTTCACATGACACACAGCTTTTCGTCATTTTTACATTATTATTGCAGTTAAAAACCTTCCAAACATCTGTATTAATAGATGGGTACTTAGCTTTAAGCAGAATCCGAAAACTCAGGCTTTCTTGCTGTAGAGAAGGGCTGTGCTGACACTTGACTCAAAATGACTGGCTGCTTCAGGAGAACAGTACAGCTCAGTTCACCAAAACAACTCATTGTCGAAAGTCTCCATAAGTCGGCATTAGTTGTGGAAGGGAACAACACTACTGAGTTTAAATGGAATCTGAAAAGAAGTGTAAGACAATGTGATGACATCACACAATTGAGTTCTACTTTATCTCTTCATTAAGACCCTTTGGTTGCCAGTGTTGGACCTATGGGGCTATCAAAGTTTGAGTCTTAATCTGAGACTTGTGTTCAATAAAGATTGTCTTTACAGCTCTACATGTCCTGCCCACATACACATTCACACATAGGCATAAGATCACATAGATGGCCCAGTTGGTAAGCCGATTAATGATATGCTTCAATTTATAAATTTTACCAGTAATAAGATTAGTTCACTTAGATAGAGATAAAGATTATATACACAGTAAACACTTTCCAAATGGTGAATGATAACCACCAAGATTGATAGTCCAGGTTTCTTGACTACAATCTGAATGAACAACTTGATCCTGGAGATTCCAACACTGGCAAGTCTAGGGCCACATATGGAATGAGATGCAGCTATTAGTATTTTGGGCAATAGTTATCCCTGGCAGGCCTAGAACAAAATGGATTTTTAGTTTATACAGTTTGCAACCAAAGGGTCTTAATGAAGAAAGAGAGTAGATATCAATTTTGTAATGTCATCACATTATCTTAGGCTTACATAATGACATTGTATATGACAGCAGATAAAGACCAGCATGGTCCATCTAGTCTGCCCAGCAAGGCAGCAAGAGCAGGTGCACTTGCCGCTCCATGCAGGTCAACTCTCCCCATGCCTTTGTTTAGGGGTGTACCCACTGCTCCATGTAGGACACCCCTATTTGTTCAGATGTAAGAGATAGTTATGCTTATTTTGATTTTATCCTGTTGCTATAAAGGGATCCACTGTGTCTGCCCCAAGCCATTTTGAATTCTGTCACTGTGTTTGCCCCCACCATTTACATCGGGAGGGCATTCCAAGCATCCACCACCCTTTCAGTGAAAAAAGTATTTCCTGACATTACCTTTCATTTTACCCCCTTGCAGCTTCATGTTATGCCCTCTAGTTTTACAGCTTCCAAGTCTTTGGAAGAAGTTTGTTTGTCCATTAATACTCTTTAAGTATTTAAAGGTCTGAATCATATCTCCCCTGTCCCTTCTCTCCTCCAGAGTGTACATATTTAGGTCTTCAAGTTTCTTCTCATAAGTCTTCTGACGTAGGTTTCAAATCATTTTGGTCGCCTTCCTCTGAACCGCTTCCAGCCTTTATATATCCTTTGCGAGATACAGACTCCAAAACTAAACAGAAGATTCCAAGTGAGGCCTCATCAGTGACTTGTACAGTGGCATTAGTACCTCTTCCTTTCTGCTGGTAATTCCTCTCTGTATGCAACCCAGCATCCTTCTGGCTTTTGCCACCGTCTTGTCACACCTTGAGATCATCAGAAACAATCACACAGAGGTCTCTCTACTGGTCCGTGCATATCAATCTCTCGCCCCCTATCGCTTACAATTCCCTTGGATTTCTGTTTCCCAAGTGCATTACACTGCACTTCTTCACTTTAAATCTTAACTGCCAAGCATTAGACCATTCTTTCAGCTTTTGTAGATATTTTCTCATGTTCCCCACTCCCTGAGGGGAGTCCACTTTGTTGCAAATTTTTGTGTCATCTGTAAAAAGACAGACTTTTCCATTCAGCCCTTCGGCAATATCACTCACAAATATATTGAACAGTACCAGTCTCAAGACCAAACCATGGGGCACACCGCTAATCACCTTACTTTCTTCCGAGTGAGTTACATTTACCATCACCCTCTGTTGTCTGTCAGTCAACCAATTTCTGATCCAGTTCACCATCAAAAATATTTTTACACACAGGCCTGTCATAGAAGGCAAAGTAGTGTAATGTGATGAGGCTAAGGTCATACAGGGTATACCTGGGATTTGAAACCATGAACCTCTGTACACTAGGTAGCTGCCCTAACCAATGGGCCAACCCTCCACAGCATACCTGTCTCAATCCAAAAGTATTGCTCACTTCCACACAAAAAATGCCATCTTATGGAGTTTATTGATAATAAGTTGTTTTGGTGAGCTGAGCTGTATTGTTCTCATGAAGCAACCAGCAGCATTTCAGCAAAACCCGAGTAGAGGGTCTGTACAGCCATTATCTACTGTCTGCTAAGCACCCTTCTATTGATATGGATGTTTGGAAGGTTTTTAACTGCAACAATAATGTAAAAAGGACAAAAAACCCTAAGTGAACCGTGGAGACCAATGACTGAAACATAGGGAGTAGCATTCAGCATTGATATAGCTGTAGACTGCACCCTGGAATGAGGTCTCCACCACATTTATAAATTTCCATTGTGATATTTAGCGAGTGTTCTATACTGTTGTAGTGGTGTGTTCTATGTTTTCTGATTGTATCGGCTACTGGACATCCCTCCATTTTTCCCAGTCTTCTGCAGTCTTTGCACCATCTCTCATTTTTATTACATCTCCAATCTTTAATGTTTGCTGCCCAGTCTTCATCTGATTTCTCTCTGTCCATCCATGGCCCTCTTGCAGAATGGTATTAGGATGGTGGGGCTTTCATATTCCTTACATATTTCATCTTCTCATGAATTCCGGTATGTGTATAGCTGTGGGAACTTCTAAAGGGATGGTTATGTAAGTATGAAGTAGCAAAATGGCAGAAGAGTGTGGAGCATTATAGGCTAACCGATCTATTGAGCTTTTATTTATTTATTTATTTAAATGATTTCTATACCGCGCTCTTTAAAATCAGCGCGGTTTACAGGTAAACATCAGTTTGTACAATGCGGCGGAACATGCAATGTACATTACAGAGAACAGGTAATACAACTTGGATTTCAAAGGGGGTTGCTATATACAATGGAGCTATTGTGCCACAGGTATGCCACAGGAGTGGTTGTGGAGTCATGACACGCTACAAACTATATACATTTTCGTTAACTATTTACAAGTTTGTGCAGTAGTGCTTCTGGGTGTGGTTGTGTCAGCATGACATGAGTGTGCTGGTGGTGTCATTGTGGTGGGTGGAGGGTATGCTGGGTTGTGATGTTTCGCTGGCCTGGGAGTAGTGTAGGAGGAAAAGATGGTGCTTTAGTGCCTTCCTGAATTGGGCGAGGTCGGTAATAGCTCAGATGTTGGTTAGGAGGGCATTCCAGAGTGTAGGTGCGTAAAATATAAAGGCTCTGCTCTTTGCTGCCCGGGAGAGTTTGGTGAGTTTGAATGCCACCAGCTTTTCAAGCATCTTAGAGACAAAGGAAAGGTTTGAAATAGGCTGGAGACTAGAAACTGCAGAGAGATCAGCCTTAGAATCCTTTAGGCGAGATGATACGATGGCCTGCTTCCATTCCTTAGGGACAGTCCCAGTTGATGGAATAGTAGTAATCAGACTATGCAAATAAGAGACAAGAGTGTAGAAAATGATTTAGAAGTGTAGAGAAGGCCTACATGAGGTACCTTCTGAAAGGGTTAAAAATACAAAGAATGAGATCAGTTTGGAATTCACTAGCTTGCAATTCACTAGCAGCCTGGAGAGATGTGTGGGAGAGAAGCCAAGGTCATATCTTCACAGAAACAGCTAGGCAGAGAGAGACAGATTCTCTGAAGACAGAATGTTTATATTTCTAGAAATGCATCTTAGAAATTATGGCTAGGGATGACCAATGTGTCTGTATCCAATTTGACCTGTAACAACAAGGCTTGACCTGTAATATGTAGATGTAAACTATAGATATGAATTAGCGAAATGCAACGCAAATCTTGGTCTAAGAAGATAAGGTAAAATTGTACAATGTGATAGTTTTTGCCAGTAAAAAGAGGTGCTGCAGGAGATGGGAGAAAGACATTGCAGGTGACTGCACTACTTTGTGGAACTTGCAATTCCTTCCTGAAGCACTTCAGTTGTACTGAATTATTGTTAAGATGAAGTTCTGTGTGTGTTTTTTCATTCCTTACTCTACTTGCCCTGAATCCAGGGATTCGGAGCAAAGAACCAAGGAAGGATTTTACTCGGTGCCCAGTCAGGATTAGAGCATGCAAACAAGGAGAACAGCTGGAAGCGGATCCAAACAGAAGGGAAAGGGTCTGAGTGCAGTAATCATTCTTTCTATCTCTAACTTACTAGGTAGATGAAAGTCTGTAAAAGTTAAACAATTAGCAGATGAGCCCCAAGGATAAGGAGGAGTCTGGGATTGTAGTGGAGTAGAAGAACAGCCTAATGGTTAACACAGCAGGTTGAGAACTAGGGAAGCCCAGTTTATATCCCACTGCTGCTTCTTGTGATCTTGGGCAAGTCACTTAACCCTCCATTGCTTCAAGTACTAAATTAAATTGCAAGCCTTCCAAGCAGGGCTTTTTGTGCCAGTACAGTGTACTGGCACCTTTTTCTGGGGGGCGCAGCACTTAAACCCCCCCCCAAAAAAAAAACCCCTTCAGCGATTCGCTCCCCCTCCCTCCTGCGGCCACTGGCAGCCTGAAAATGCCCGCCCCCTCTGATGTAGTGTGAGTAGTGAGAAGGGGCAAGTATTTGCAGGCCTTCTATGCATGGAGTCATGAAGACCCATGGCGTTTCTCTTTTTTTTCATTCTTTAAAATCCGATGCCTGCTTTTGCCACCGACACAGGAAAGGTGGCAGGGGGGAGGTTAATGGCTGGAAAGGGAGCTGCTGTCTGCGTGGGAGGGGCTGTTAATGGCTGGAAGGGAGATGCTGGATATGAAGGGGGGTAAATGGCTGGTTGCAGGGGATGTGGCTACTGTGAGGGCAAAGCCATGGATAATCACCCACCCACTAAAGTTGCCTGAGTATATGAGTACCAGAGCCTTTTTTTAAAAAAACAAAACAAAGCAGTGTTTCCAAGGGATAGAAAAATACCCACTGTATCTGAATGTAAAATGTAAAAATGTGTAAGCCGCTCTGTACCTTCTTCTGGTGGAAAAAGCAGGATGTAAACCTACAGATTAAATTCAATTAACTGTAGTGAAGGACCTGATGGAGCAGGCAGGAAATTCCAGATTAGATCAGTCTTGGCAGAAGAACCAAGAAGCAAATTGATTAGCAGTTTGCTCTGATGAAACAAAGGAGGATTGATGCTACAAGCATTTAACTAGACAAGATAGCATGGAGGGGTTAGTATCCTGATGAACAAGGTGGGAAAACGAATCCCTTTTAACAGTCCTGTAGTAAGAAGAGTGGGCTTTGAAACTAGCCAATGTAACACCCAAACAGTTTTTAAGCTAGTGACGTGCCAATTGGCACAGCTTTCTCTTCAGAAGTTTCAGTCCAGAATGATACCAAAGAAAGCGAGGTCTAGTCTGGAACATTTGGATCCGCTTGGGAACAGCCTTCCGTAAGGTGGAGGACAATGTAGTGTTTCATTGAGAAATCTGTTCACCAAGAAGTAAGGAGTCAAAATCAACTGGGGAAGGATCACTGTATGAGAAAAAAGGGTTTGTTTCGATAACCATCTTAAATTGTGGGCTTTACGTAGAGGACATGCAATATTAGAGTCTAGCTGGGCATGAGGAGACAACTTAAAAATCACAAGTAGTTTGCAGATCATAAATCAAAGAAAGTGAGTTCTCTTCATTCAGAGCAAGATCCAAGGTATGATTAGCCAAATGGGTAGGGGCTGAGAGAAGCTGACTTAAACCCATACCTCAAGTAAAGGACAAACACTCATAAGCAATGGTCTCAGAATAATCTGTGACATGAATATTAAGGTCATCCAAAAGGACAAGAGTAGAGGAATCCAAGATTTGATGAGACGAGAGAAGCACGTACAAATCCTGAATAGAATAAATGGTGACAGGAGGGGGCCGATAAAGTAACATAAAACCCACCGAGTCATGGTAAGAAAAGTGAAAAACAAGGCATTCACCAGGGAAGAGGCACACCTCCTCAAAAGAATAATCTGGAGACCGTCAATATAAAGCATTGGCAGGCCACCATCTTTTTTATGCTCACGATTCAGGAATAGATATCGATAATTTGGGGAACAAGCATGCTCAAAATCTAAAAAATTATCATCAGTTAACCTTGTTTCCATGAGGCAAAAAATACCCAAATTATAGTACTGAATTAAGTCAAAAATGTTGAGATTTATGATGCAATGACCGCACATTTTGGAGACCAATGTCAAGAGCTGGAGAGGGCAAGGTAGTTGGTAAAGAGCTGTTAATGAGGCATGTCCATATGGTGGTCAGATAAGAAAAACACCTTACCTGATGAATGAATGGGTAGGGAAACAGGGTCTCCACTAAAAGGAATCTGATACTGCTGGCCCAGGCCCACAGCAGAGTGGGCAACCAATAGAGGAGGGTATAGAACAAAAGAGATGAGAAATGCAACCAGGGGTTGTTTTATTTTAGTGCCATCAAATCAGTGCTGACTCCTGGCAACTCAGCTTCTTCTGGATTCTTGGCAATGTACCATCAAAGCTGATTACTAGGCCTTTTCTTCCTAGGCATTGGAGGGTAAAATGACTTGCCCAAGGTCACAAGGAGTGCCAGTGGGAATCAAGCCCTTGGTCTTCTGGGTACTAGGTAATTGCACTAACCACTAGGCTACTCCTCCATGGGCAACCAGGGTAGACAAAGGAAAATAATGAGACAGCTTCATAAACATATGCTGTCATTATACCACTCCTCCCAAAGCCTTCACTGTGCCCTACCTATCCTGTTAACGTTCGTCCCATTTCCTCCCTCCTTTTTGCATTCAAGCTACTCGAATGTGCTGTTCACTTCTCCTGTCCTGACTTTCTTTCATCTCAAGACTATTCTTGATCCATTGCAATCTGGCTTTCACCTTCTACGCTTCATAGAAACAGCCCTTACCCAAGTCTCTTGTCAGGGCTGGCGCTACCATTAGGAGAAGTAGGTGGTCGCACCGAATGATGGGCCTTCAGGGACTCCCATTGCCCCTCTCCGGGATGTACAACAGTGGCAATGGCCTCAAACAGCCCCATGGCATTTACCTTTAAGCTTCAGCGCTGTCTGCTTCTGCCCCCTCTCCGATGCTGAAACAGGAAGTTGGCACTGGGAGTCAGAGAGGGGGCAGAAGCAAACAGCCCTGCAGTGCCGAAGCTTAAAGGTAAGCTCCACAAGGCTGTTTGCGGCTATTGTCTCCGTTATACATCTTGGAGAGGGGCGACAGCAGCAGTAATGAGTGCCGCGAGAGGGGGAGGAAGGGCAGGCGCAAGACATGAGGTACAGCTAGGGCGCCTCACCTCCTCACACCGGCCCTGTCTTTAGTGATTTGTTCCTGGCCAAATTCAAGCCCTTTACTCAATTCTCATCCTTCTTGACCTATCTGCTGCTTTTAACTCTGTTCCATCACCATCTGAAATTGGTCAAAATGGTGCTTCCTATCTTTCTCTCTAAACCCACCTTCCCCTTTTCTCATGTCTCTGTTTCTGTGGATAGCACGATCAGTCTCCTGGGCCCCTCAGTCAGGGCCAGTTCAAGAGTATGAGGTGCCCATCAACCTTGTGCTCTCTCGCGATTAGCTTTTAGACCCCTAGTGCACTGCCCTTCCCCCACAGGATTTTTATTATTAAACTCAATTATAATCATCTCAGCCCCACAACACCGTCCTTCCCAGAACAATCCTGTAAAACGCATATTTGGACATCACACTTTAAATATTAAACTTTTCTTTGTAAATAGATACGTGATGAGAGAGATTTCAAAAAGCCACTTGCAAAGGTAAATGGACTATTTATCACCCATACGTCCTGCAAGTGAAAGCATGCACTGATTGACTGAGTTTATGGGACTACCAGGACCAATTGCTTTGATATGACTTTAGCTTTTCTTTGCTACCCTCCAGAAACTGGCACCCTAACTGAACACCTAGTTTACCTAGTGGATGAGCCAGCCCACTGGTATTGTCTGACTATTCTCTCTCTTTCTCTTCATGTATCCAATAGACTGCAAAAACCTGTCATTTCTTGGTCACAAATAGAACTAGAGTAACCTAATGGTTAGAGCACTGGCTTAGTAACCAAGAGACCAGTGTTTGATTCCCAGTAGCATTCCTTGTGGCCTTGGGTCAGTCACGTAATCCTCCATTCTCCTAGGACAAGCAGGATGAGTCAGCCACACTTGGTGACGTCATCCGACGGCGCCGAGAAGACGGAAGTACTCTCCATAGCTCAGAAGGGCTTTGCCCTTCTGAGCATGGGCCACTTGGCCCCACCCCCCTGCCCGCCCCTAGCTAGCCAGTTTTAGTTCTTCCGCCTTGCCAGCAAGACGGACTTTGCTACTCTCCACTAAATCAATATTAAATTCTCTTTTTCACGTATGTATTTCAGCTTTATTCAGATACCTTCCATCCAGATCTGCGTGTGCTTGAGCTGTCCGTGGGAAAGGTCTACACCAGCGCGGCAGCCCAGGACGTGCCTAACAGGCCTCCGTTCCCGGCCAGCCCTCCACATACCTCCTTCTCCAGACCTGCACATGCCTGGCTCAAGCAGCACTCCTAGGTGAAGAATCGCTGCCGCCGCTACTCCTCTGCAGCCCGAGATGTGCCTCTTAGGCCTCCATCTCCAGCCGCAGTTCTCCGACGGATAGCTCCGCTCCCGTAGCTGGAATCTCCCTCCGGGACCCCCCACGGTGCGGCTTCTACGTTGCTTGGGGCAAGAGTCGCTGCCGCCGCCACACCTCTGCAGCCCGAGATGTGCCTCTGAGGCCTCCATCTCCAGCCGCGCTGAAGACCTCAGGGAGAGGAGTTCGGCAGAAGGTGTCCCTCGCGGCAGCCCGGCAACCTTATGGGCCCCCTTCGGTTCTGAAGCTGCACAAGCTGCCCTACCATCGCCACTGCAGCTCTCCACCTCGGTGGCTCTGAGTGTGCCCCCGGGCCTCCACTCACAGCTCTACTGCTGTATTGGATCGGCGTCACAGCTGCTGGATGGGTAAATCGCAGCTCTTCTGCTATTGGATTGGCGACTCTGCTGCTTGTCGGGGAATCGCTGCGGCCTCTGCCGATCTCCCCGGCGGCTCTGAGCCCCCTTCTCCGGTGATCTGCGGCCTGCTCAACTCCGGCCTCGTGATTCCCATGGCGGCGGCCATCTTGCAGACGTCGTCACGCTCCAGCTCTTCCCCCTCGGCGCTATTGGTCGGCGCCGATCCTATCACCTTCAGGAAGGAGGAGCCGCTCATACCCCTTCGCCGTCGGCGCCGAAGCATCACGAGGATTGTGCCGGCTTCTGAGCACCGGCGCGGTACATAAACAATAAAGGTAAAGGCACCCTGTGGCCCGTCCAACAAGCAGCAGGAGTTCCGTCTTCCGCGCTACAGCACCTAGTCTGGCCGTGCAGGAGATCTTCAGTGCGCTGAAAGGCTGAGACGCCACCGCCCTCTCATTCAAGGCTGGGGATGGATCAGAGCCAGAGGACCTGCAGTGGTTTGGGGCTAAGAACAAGATCTCACTCCGATCCCATTGCTGTCGGCGCGGAAGCGAGGATGGCGCCGACGCTCTTGCACCGGCGCATAAAATCCAACAGCAGCTGAAGGGTAGCGTCTTGGACAGACAGCCCCACCGAGCCGTTGGATGGAGCCTCAACGGACGGCGCCGCTATCGGACAGCACCCCCCCTTCATCCCAGCCCAGCCTTGATCACTGCTAGCCCCCGCCAGTCCGGCGCCGGCCCAAGCACCAGGGCAGGAGGGGCAGCTTTCTGATCCCGGCGCAGGAAATCCCGAGCACCAGTGTAGCACAATGGTTCTGATCAATGATGCAGGGCCCATGGGTTCAATCCCCCTCCGTGCGCAATGAAGAAGGCTGGCTGAGGCATTACCTGCACAGAAGCTGAAGGGTAGTGCTATCTTCACTTGCCACTGGCATTGCACATCCCCGCAGTGGGCATCTCACACGAACCCTTGCACAGCGCGGAGCATCCTGCTGAGCCACTATTAGTTACTCGCTGTGCCTGCAAAATTCACATCCAGATCCAGGTTGCTCATCTCAGGTGTCCCTGGCCGGTATGCCTTACAGGACCGCGGGTACACCAAATACCTGATTAAATGCTACCTGTACAACGGACATTGCACCTATTCGTTGGCATATCTGTGGCTAATTGTCTGTCCACATAGTGTAGGAGTAGCCTGTGGTTAGAGGTCTGGCTTGGTATCCAAGCTACCAAGGTTCAATCCCACTAGCACTCCTTGTGGCCTTCAGCAGTCACTTAATCCTCCGTTGTCCCGGAAGAAAGGTCCGGCAATCCACTCCGGTACACTGCCAAGAAACCCAGGAGTGTATGGGTTGCAAGGAGTCAGCACTGCCTCAAAGGCACACATTGCATGCATTGCATTGACCAACGGAATGAGTTCAATTCCCCAGTGGGGCCACTGAGTAAGGCTGTCTGCCGTTTTCCCCTTATGAGGTATGAGCCATTAAGGAAGCAGAGTCCCTCTACTCCTCGGATTACAGTCAAAGCTGTAGCACAATGGTTCATACACCGACCGGTTCAGAACACTCAGCATGCTCTGGGCTCACATTGGACCTTTCAAGTCACGCTGGTCATTCGGCCAGCTCAAACCCAGAAAGTGAGCAGCAGACTGAGAACAGGTCCAGGTCTCCTCCAGCGAAAGGACAAACCCTCTAGGCCTATCACGGTTCATCAAGCATGAGGTTTTGTTTTGTTCTGGTTTTCTAGTTGGGACCCTGCGTTTAAACCAGTAGCCAATATGATACCAGCCACACATGCTGGTATGAGCCAACACGGCGCAGGGGCTTACCCTGGTACATCCACCGGGATCTCCCTTCATCCAGCATGACGACCCAGCTGCATGCTCGGCCCCTTGCGTCATACCTCCACTATCAGTGGAGGAGCGGCCTAGCGATTGGCACATCCTTCATCTCCGACAGGTAGACCTCGGGTAGACTACATCCTGGTCGCTTACTGCCAAGGGACCAGGTGTCCTGCTTTTCCCTGCTATTAGAAGGTCCGAGCTTCCCCTATGCCTGCATACGTTGCTCCGCAGTCAAGGATAACAGGACGGAGTGTAAGACAAATGCAGGACGGGTCAAGCCACAGTCCATCAGGCCCACATTACCAGCATGGTGGTTTCACAAGCAGTATGAAGCTACTTAGGACACACGTCGGGGAGTTATGTCAACTCCCGGGTCCCAGCATGGGCCCAACACCCTCTGACCCGTGCTTTGCGAAGACTGAGGCGATAGGGCACAAACTATCTGCGGGCTGGGCCCCACAGAGCTAACCTACGGATCTCCTCACTGGAGACACGTTGGACGGGGGCCTCCTCCAGTGTGACAACCTGACTGACCAAGGGCCGCCTCCGGAGTGACAACAGTGCGGTACAGTACGTACAGCCCAGTGTGTTCAGACAAATCTCAGCTGTGGCGCACACCTACCCCGGTCCCCTACCCTTCATCAAGGCTCTCACCACTGGAGGATCTTACTAAGGCTCTCATCACCGGAGGCTTTCACCCCTTGACCGAACGACAGCCTCCTTCAGACAATGTGGCCGCTCGAGGGCCTCAAAATAGCTCCTGCCTTCTCCAACTGCATGCTGGCATGTAATCAGTAAGTGGTCACAGTGTGCTGCAGCTGACAGAGCAGTACCTCCAGGACCAGAGTCACAGGTTCAAATCCCAGCTGTGGCCCCTGCCAATCCAGGCCCCGTATTTCATGCCAACCTACGGGTAAGCAGCGTCCCCTCGCCATGAACTCCTGTCACCCAAGGCGTTGGGGAGCCTACGTGTCTTCAATAGGACGCCGTGCACATGGCTACTGTGTCCTGGTACATGCAATCCCCCGCCATTACCTATCGACAATGCTGGGGCCACCCCCTAATATCGCTCGGGACAACGCCTATGACACTCCCAACAAGGGCACGAGCCTAGTGGTTCGGATCATGAGGCGTGTGACAAGGGGTTAAGAGCACTGCATCTTGCCTTCAAGTGGACAAATCACTGGCCACATGCCTCAGCAAATGCATACAACAGCATTTTGCACCAATAAGCCATTCTGTCTTCTCCTTCCTCTCCTCTCTCCACAGACGGTCATGTACTGACAGCCCTAGGCCTACCGACAGAAGGCCGGCACTTACCTGAGTGACGCTTCGGTGCACCAACTGGACTCCTCCCATGAGCCTTCCGATACCTCGCCTGACAGTGCGTTCAAAAGCACAGTGCGTTCAAAAGCAGAAGGTCACAGGTTCAAGTCCCAGCCATGACTCCTGACATCCCTGTCCCTGCAGTGCAAGGAGAGCCCGTCAGGGAGAGCTACATGTCTCAGGAGGGACCTAAATAAGAGTTAACCAGCCTCAGCCCCGGTAGCTCAGCATCCTCCTCATTCAGCCAATGCGGGAGCCATGCCTGCCCAGGTTACTGCTGAAATGAAGCTGCATTGCTACGCGCCTTCAGGTCGCTGTCACCTCTTGGCGACCCTCTGGATAGTTGTTCAAATTCCTATTCTGTCCCCTGCCGGGCAATCCCGGCTGCTGCGATCCCTTCTGCATTAGCCTATCTTGCAGGACGATCACCCACTCAGAGGCCGGTTGAGCTACAAGGCACTCATCAGATGTGCAGTCCTGCTGAATCAAGCTACCTCCACGCTTCCTGGGAGGAACGGAGCCCCACGGAAACAGGATAGCACACAATCACATTATAACACACCAGTGTCAAGAGACCTAACCCTGTCCCCGTCCTCACAGGACTCCACTTTCTCCAGGATGCCCCGTACGTAACCAACTACAGCGCCCCCGGCCTAGACCAGACAGGAGCCTAACTACAGCGCTCCCGGCCTAGACCAGACAGGAGCCTCTACCAGGTAGCAATGCTTGCTCTGGCTTCTGCCTCAACACCTTCCCCTCATGTATACACCGCTACCTCAGTTGCCGCTGCGGCCGAGCAATCGGGCCACGGCACAGATGCCAGCAGCAATGCACAAGCATGCAGAGAGTGGGATATGCACCCTGAAGGCAGCCTTTGACGGAGTTCAGCCGTGCACAGTATTCTGTACCAACGGTGTTCCTCTGATATCCCGTTTTATCGGTTCAAGTGTCTTCAAAAAAAAAAAAAAGGGGGGGGAATCCCCTCTTCCAATGACATCTCAATATTCCATTTTTGCTCCACCCGCATGGCCAACTACTGCAATCGGCTACGCAGGGATATCCATGCCCGTGTTCCCGCATTACAGGAACTGCCACTGCGATGTACCTACATCGGTCACGGCACAGGCGTGCCTTGTTATCGCCCTCTGCGCATGTGTGCATTGCACACAGCAATGGTGAGCCCCGCGTGCATCGTGACAGCGGTGACCCCGCACTACTACTACTGCCCGATGACATGCACCATGACAGACTACTGCCCGATGGCATGCACCATGACAGCGGTGAGCCCGCGCTACAATAATGCCCGGTGGGGGATCCCGCATTGCTAAGGACCTATGGGCCTACATCTCGGTTACCGCACAGGTGCGCCCTGTGACCGCACCTATTGATCCGTGACCATGGTGAATCCCTCACTACTATTGCTCGATGGCAAATCCCGCACTACTATTGCTCCAAGGTTGGATTCCACACTACTGCTGCTCGAGGTGCCTATATCTCTCTTACTAAACCGGTGTACCCTGTAGTCCTCTGCACATTCATGCATCGCGACGGCAAACCCGAACAGAAAGAGCCAATTCGTGCATCGCGACGGCAAACCCAAACGGAAAGAGCCCTTCAAATGCTCCCCCTCTCAGCACTGCCACCGAAAATGCGTGCAGCGCCACTGCGGACTGACAGGTCCTGTCGCAACACAAAGGCAAATACTACCTGAGGGAGTGTCTCGGCATTCCCCCATCCACCACAGCGCGTGGCAGCTTGGGAGGCACCAAGTGTGGCTGACTCATCCTGCTTGTCCTAGGAGAAAACGGAGTTACTTACCTGTAACTGAGTTCTCCGGGGACAGCAGGATAAGTCAGCCACACATACCCGCCCACCTCCCCTGGGATGGGGTCTGCCTCCGTCCGGGTGCCCGCCTCCTAGCGGCAAAAGGCTCAGCTAGTGACGAACTGGCTAGCTAGGGGCGGGCAGGGGGGGTGGGGCCAAGTGGCCCATGCTCAGAAGGGCAAAGCCCTTCTGAGCTATGGAGAGTACTTCCGTCTTCTCGGCGCCGACGTCCACTTATCAGATACATGTAGCTCAGGAGGAGGGTAAATATATCTTAAAATGTATATGGAGTGGGAGAGGATACAGAGTATAGAGAAGGCATTGAAAAGTATAGCAGACTCTAAACAACAAAAAAATAAAAGTTTATTTACATGTGGACTTCATCAAAACTCATGAAAGAGCTATAGTCATATGGTCTTCATTGAAAACCCATCTTCATCAAACCCTACATTGCCATGTGTTGACATGTGTCTTCTTCAGGGACATATCTAAAAAAATACTTATAACTAGACAACATATTAAGTGCTAAAAATATAACAAATCATCATGTTAAATACTAAAATAAATTTAGCATAAATAGAATAAAATAAATTAACTCAGGTTAACTAAATAGAAAAAGAAAGTGTATATATACATTATGGAGACATAACATTAATCTAAAATCAATGAAATCATAAACAAATAGAAAATAATAATGTTCTTATAGTTTAGAGTATAAATACCCTAAACACCCAGAAATGCACATATATGATGAAAATGTAATAATTAATAAAAATGTAAAAAAATTAAAGGGAGTAGGAAATATATAGTCTAAGATTTAACATTAATAGATGTAAGACAGTGTGCAAACAAAAATCCACACCTCTTATTGGAAGTAGAAAAAATGTATATACATAAAAGTGTAGTAGCTTAGTGGGGTTTCCATTAGATTGGTTATGATTTCATTGATAATAGTGTGGAGGCCAATTCAGAGCGGGATTCGTCCAGACAGCCGGGCCGTCTTGTACCTGATTCTGCAAACACGGGAGCTATACATTTCCATGATTGCAGAATCAGGGCACTTTGACAGCCCAGTATGCCCCGTATTGTACCGCTGGAGATGCACATAGCCCTGCCCATCCATCCCTCACAGCACTGCTGCTGGTGTTCCAGTGCCATGGCGCCCCATCGGCATGGTACCGTGATGCCCAGCAGGAGTGCACAATGGCCAACATCTCTCGCAAATCTTTTCCCCATCACCTGACCTTCAGTGGGGGAATCCAGGGCCTGGATTGGGCAGTGGGGGCTTACCAGCAGCAGCGCCATAAGCCCCTACATATATCGAGGGGGGGGGCTGCATGCCCCATTTACACACGTGCACAGGACTTATTCCACCTCTGAAGTGGAATAAGTCAGATGCACATCCTGCCCCCAGTGGACATACAGGGCCATGACCATGATAGGACCTGTACATCCGGGTGCTGCGGCCTACCCATGCTCCACCCACTCTCCACCTCTGTGCCACCCACTCCCGCCCCCATCGAGAGCTCCCCGCACAATGTCTCTATGTGTGCGGGGAGTCATATGCACAGAATACAATCTCTGTGAATAGATGGGGTTGTATGTCCAACTCCCCACTATTTGGGGATCAAGATGACCCCCATGGAGGCCAATTTCATACTGTGCATGTCCAGACATCCAAAAAATGGATGGGGCACAGATGTTGCAGATTCTGGAATCGCAAGAGCTGTACATTCCCTCGGCTGTAGAATCAAGTCGTTTGGACGGGCCAGAGTGCACAGTATGCTGAATGAGGAGACATATCATCACTACCGCTCAATGCTCCTGCTGATGTGCCGGTGCCATAGCGTCCCATTGCCATGGCACCAGGATGCCCAGCAGTAGAAAGCAAGACCCAACAGAGTGACATATCTCCTTTCCCCGCCACCTGACCCTCAACGGGGTCTTCCAGGGTGGGGAGCAGCAGCGGGGACTCACTTGTACCCACTCCATCTGCTTATAGGGGCTGCCTGGCCTAATTGCTGCCGGTCCTGGGACTTCTGAGGTTCACATCCTACCCTCAGACCAGAATAGACTCTGTATGCCCAGGTGCTGTGGCCTGCCCCCCGCTCTCCATCCTCCACCCACTCTCTGCCTCTGTCCCATCCTCTCCCACCCCCTTCCAGTGCTCCCTGCACAGCAGATCTGTGTGTGTGGGAAGCCAGGGCACCGGAATACAATCTCTGCAAATAGCAGGGGTTGCATGTCCAAACTGGATGTACATCCCCGCTATTAAGGATCAGAATGACCCCCATAATCTTTAGTACTCTGTAGGACATGCTTACTAAAGCTGGTGCTGGTAGCACGCAATCAGCCCAAAAAATGAGCATGAGGGTATTGCTCCACCCATGCTATAAAGTGGAGGCATGCCTGTCATGCCCTCATATTGCTAACATGCATTTTATGCCACCCTCGCAATCATAAAGTATGGGACGATTATGGACGATGCACTTAATGCCACCCCTTGAGGTGGTAGTAAGTGCACCCACAATAAGTGAAACATCACCTTGGAGTCCCTACTAAAAACACCAGTGATGGGCATGCTCCACTCCCGAACGGCCCTCTCTCTGCATCAACCCTGCCGCTTCCTGCCTGGGGTGGAGGCAGATCAGCACCAGAGGTGAAGGTAAGCACTACGGAGCCATTTTACATTTTTTTACCACTGCTGCAGATCACAAAGAAAGATATAAGCGATGACAATAGGCTGCTGTAGGTAACTGCCTAGTTTGCTTAATTGCAGTGCAGGCCCTAGTTTAGAGAGAGTGTGTAATTGGGTGAAATAAAGAACATGTGTATTATCCTTGTAAAACGGGACAGAAGCCTAGACTTTCTCAGCCTCCCCAAACCATGCCTCCCTTGGCGTCTGTGTCCTGGCCATCCACACATGGAAGCTGTGATTTTCGGAAGTCACTACGCATATATGCAGCCTATCTACACATGTAAACGCTATTATTTCCAAGTATAGATGTTTTGAAATAACCTCCACATATCATCCTTTTAAAGTTAAACTTATTATTTCTGCATTCAGTCTTATAGATCAGCTATGAGAAGCTGCTATCACTGTAGCCTTTGGCTTTGCTCCTAGAACTCCCCCGGCCTTCTCAAATTATTAGGATACATAGTAACATAGTAAAATAGTAAATGACGGCAGATAGACCAGCATGGTCCATCCAGTCTGCCCAGCAAATATACGGCAAGAGTAGGTGCACCCGTCGCTCCGTGCAGGCCACCCCTCCCCATGTCTTTGTTTAGGGGTGGACCCACCACTCCATGTAAGACACCCCCATTTGTTGAGAACTTAGATGGTTCAGCTTATTTTGTTTTTATCCTGTTGCTATAAAGGGATCCGCAGTGCTTGTCCCATGCTCTTTTTAATTCCGTCACCGTGTTTGCCCCCACCACTTCCATTGGGAGAGCATTCCAAGCATCCACCACCCTTTCAGTGAAAAAATATTTCCTGACATTGCCTTTCAATTTTGCACCTTGCAGCTTCATGTTATGCCCTCTAGTTTTGCAGCTTCCCTGTCTTTGGAAGAGGTTTGTTTGTTCATCCTTCCTCTTTAAGTACTTAAAGGTCTGAATCATATCTCCCCTATCCTTCCTCTCCTCCAAAGTTTACATATTTAGGTCTTCAAGTCTCTTCTCATAGGGCTTCTTACGCAGACTCCAAATCATTTTGGTCACCTTCCTCTGAACAGTTTCCAGTCTTTTTACATCTTTTGCAAGAGAGCTATTCGAAATCGTGAAAATCCTCACAAAAGAGCAAAGGTCAGAAGACGAAGTACAAATAGACCCACAAAAATTTGCTGACCACATCCAGGAAAAATTCCACTCTGTAGAACAAACAAGACCTAGCTCAGCCTCAAAGCCTAACTCACATCCTAAGACCTGGGACACATTCAGCACACCATCAACAGAGCAGCTCTCCCACATTATCACCGCAATCAATACAAGCACCGCTCCTACAGACCCTTGCCCAGTGCATGGATCAAAGCCACCAAATCAAGCTTCATCCAAATCATACACAACATGGTGCACAACTCCCTAACTCAAGGATTCATGCCAAATCAACTAAAGCTCACCACAGTAAGACCTATCCCAAAGAAAACAACACTCGACAAGAACAGCCCAGCAGCATACAGACCAATCTCCAGCATACCCTTTCTGGCAAAAATCATTGAAAAAAAACAGTACAACACCAACTACAAGAACACATTGACAACCACGCACCACTAGATGACAACCAACACGGCTTTCGCCCCAACCATGGCATCGAAACATTACTGATTTACCTCTTTGACAGCATTCTCCAACTCATAGACAACACCAAGAATGGAATCATAATGATCTTCATTGACATCTCATCAGCATTCGACACAGTACACCAAAAAACTCTCCTGGAAAGACTACAAAACATTGGGTTACACGGTCCCACCTTAAAATGGTTCCATTCATACCTAACCGACAGGCAGATACAGGTCAAGGTAGGCCACAACACCTCTCGACCCATAAAAGTCCTCCAAGGAGTACCACAAGGATCGGCCCTTTCAGCCCTACTATTCAACATCTACATTCAGCCAATAGGCGACATCCTGAAAAAGAACAACATTCAATGTACAATCTACGCAGATGATATCATGATATACACACCTATCACAGTCGACAACCCGGACTACTCCAAAATAACAAACTGCCTCACACAAATGAAAAGATGGTGTCAAAATAACAACCTCTCAATAAACTACAGCAAGACCAAGGCACTAATCATCACTCGTAACCCGGACTTCATCCATCCACCAGACATCAAGATACAAAACACAACCATACCGATAAAATCAGAAGTAAAGTACCTCGGAGTGACCCTGGACAAGGAGCTGAATCTCAAACCACACGTAAGCAAAACCATCAAAAGTGCGTACTACAGGATGAGAATCATCAGAAGACTTAAGCCCCTCCTCACTCCTGAGCACTTCCGTATGGTATGCCAGGCACTAATAACCCCCATACTAGACTTCTGCAACCCAATCTACCTTGGCCTAGCAAAACAAACACTCAGACCACTACAACTAGCACAAAACATGGTGGCCCGCATAATAACTGGATCAACAAGACAAGAACACATCACACCCATTCTGAAAGACCTACACTGGCTCCCAATCAACTCACGCATCAAATACAAAACAATCATAAACATATTTAAGATCAAACAACACTCTTCAGCCAACAGCCTACACACCCTCATACAACCAGACACCAGCACATGCTCAAGAAGAAAAGGAACCTCCAACCGTGTTAACACCCCTAAAGACTTCAGAAAAACACGCAAGGACACCACAGAACGAGCACTCTCCCTGGCTGCCTCAACAATCTGGAACACCCTCCCAGACGATCTGAGAACGACGGACCTTAAAGACTTTTGCAAACAGCTGAAGACAACGCTATTCACAGAGCACTATGGACATGACACATGATCAACTAACTAGCAAGAACAACTAACATACCCCCCTCCTGACCCTCGGATAGAAGAATGTATAATAGCACATGATGTATCATAGCACACAATGTATAGAAGAATGTATAATAGCACGCGATGTATTATAGCGCACAATGTACATAGCTCCACCTAATCAAACACACAACACATCAGACACACCAAACACGATATACCCTTCACTGCATGAAAACACATGATCACTCCTTTGATTGTTTGCTGTGAAACCGCTTTGATTGTAGGAGAAGGCGGTATAGAAATGCTGTTAAATAAATAAATAAAATAAATAAGATATGGTCTCCAAAACTGAACACAGTATTCCAAGTGAAGCCTCACCAGCGACCTGAACAGTAGCATAAATACCTCTTCCTTTCTGCTGGTAATCCCTCTTTGTATGCAGCCCAATATCCTCCTGGCTTTTGCCACCGCCTTGTCGCACTGTTTTGCCACCTTGAGATCATCAGAGATAATCACATCAAGGTCTTTCTCCTGAACCATGCACACCAACCTCTCGCCCCCTATTGCATACATTTCCCTTGGATTTCTGCTACCTAAGTGCATGACACTGCACTTTTTCACATTAAATCGTAATTGCCAAGCATTAGACTATTCTTCCAGCTTTTGTAGATCTTTCCTCATGTTATCCACTCCCTCGGGGGAGTACACTCTGTTGCAAATTTTTGTGTCATCTGCAAAAAGACAGACTTTTCCATTCAGTCCTTCAGCAATATCCCTCACAAATACATTGAACAGTGCCAGGCCCAGGACCAAACCCTGGGGCACCTCGCTAATCACTTTCCTTTCATCCGAGTGAGCTCCATGTACCGTCACCTTCTATCATCTGTCAGTCAACCAATTTCTAATCCAGTTCACCATACATTTTGGAATTCTATCAATGCCATCAGAAGTTTTTTCTTTTTTTTTTTAAATAAGTGCCATCAAGTCACTGCTGCCTCTTGGCAACCCAGCAGCCCCTTGTTTTTTTGGGCAAGGTATGAATGGAAGTAGATTGTGAAGCCTTTTCTTCCAAGGCAATGGAAGGTAGTGCATCTGGATTTTCAGAAAGGTTTGACAAAGTCCCTCATGAGAGTCTCTTGTCAAAATTAAAAAGTCATGGGATAGTGGGGGCGGAGCCTGATGTCCAGCGGGTAGGACGCTTTGCGTTGAAGCTCCCGAGAGGCCTACTTAGAATCCTGACTTAATACCTATACAAATTTACCATTTTGCTCCGAGCTGACCGGGGCACCTCGGGGGGGATGGCGGCCCGTAAACCAGCGCGCTTGGACTTCGGGTCTCCTTCTTCTTCTCACGGAAAACGCTCCAAAACAGAGGTGTCCTCCCCGCAGAAGATGGTTCCATTTCGTGAAAACCCCGAAATGCACCTGGAGATTTTGGAAGAAATTCGCGGCGTGAAGGAATTGGTGCAGTCCAATGGAGAAGCGCTTCGAGCCATGCGAGAAGACTTTGGAGTGCTCCAGGACCGACTTGAAAGTCTTTCATTACGGCAGGACAACATGGCGGGGGTCCTCGACTCGCACGAGGTGCGCTTGGGCAAACTGGACAAGGCTGAGCGCCAGATACAGAATCTTCAAAAGGAGTTAGAAGATAGCAATAATTGAGCCCGTCGCAACAATGTGAGGCTCCTCGGAATGCCGGAGGGGGTGGAAGCAGGAGATATAAGAGAATTCTTGCTCAAAACTCTTCCCTCCTTGCTGAAGATCACTTTTCACAGAGAACTGGAAATCGATCGAGCACACCGTGTTCCTGCCCACATGGCGCTCAACCGCACGACCCCCCGGCCTATTATCTTTAGCTTGCTACGATATCAACAAGTGGAACAAATTTTACATGCTGCCCGAACGAATCATCATTTGGAATTTGAAGGTCGTAAGGTCTCCTTCTTTCCTGATTTGGCAAAGCCTACCGTTGACCGTCGGAAGAAACTCCTTGCTTTTCGCCCTCGACTTCAACAGCTACAGGCTCGCTTTGGCCTGTTGTATCCAGCGAAGCTCCGAGTGACTCTCCACAACCAAACCAGGACGTTCGAAGATCCTGATCTACTATCAACATTTTTAGACTCCAAAGAAGCAGAGCAGATGCGCTAATCCCAAATCTTGGACTCTTATCTGCCGGCTCTATCCGCCATTTTGAAGGGCCCGATGCGGCGGTCATAGCCAAGCACAGAAATAGCCTGGACTTTCTTTCTTTCTCTATATGACTTTTGTTTTTTGGTCTCCTATCCCTTCATGATGTGTGCCTCGGTCGGATTCGGAGCACGCACAGTCCTACAGGTTATGTGTTTTTTTCAATTTCGGCCTTCTCTGGGGTTTCTCCCCGCAGACACATGGTCGCCAGTAATTTTGGGGTTTTGCTTCTCCTCTACCGTACTGCAGTTTTCTTTGTTAATGTGGGGCGCTTCATTGTATTATAATAGCCTATTTTTCCTATGTCATATGTACAGCCAGATACAGTCAGTTTGAGGGACATAGTGAAATTATGTGTGCTATCATGCTCAGAATTCTTAACTTTTCTGAATGGCCTTATATAAAATCTTATCATTCACCGTCAACGGCATTAATGGTCCACTCAAAGGAAAGAAAATCCTTAGCTATCTCAGCCATGAGCATGTTGATTTAGTGTTTCTTCAGGAAACGCATTTAAACTCTGCTGAAACACTGAAACTCAATGCTAAGCCTCACATGGTAGCCGCCTATTCTCCCACCGTTTCCAAATGGTACGGGATAGCCATTCTGGTTAGGAAGTCTTTGCACGCTACTGTACCTGATATTAGCGCTGACAAGGAGGATAGATGGGCCCGTGTACACCTTGAGGTTGGAGATAGTGAATTCACGTGTATTTGCATTATGCCCCGAATGTGGACAACCCTGCTTACTATGCAAGTATTGCGCAGTTGGCCTTGGCCTCTGCCAATGCTCCATTAATACTTGGTGGCGATTTTACTCCAGTGTTCCCTCAATCTTTTCTTTTCAAACAAGGTGCTCGTTGGTTGGAAGATCCAGTACCGAGTAGACCTGTGTGGCTAGACATAGAAGCGGGCCTTTGCAAACCGATTCCTCTTACCTTTCTCCCTGGTATGACTCTCCCATCAGACTCCCACTATCCACCAATGCTTTTAGACACTTTAGGTGCCTTTAATACTCTTATGCAATCTTTAGACTCCCGACTCTGGTCGGTGCAACTTTAGCATTGCCTTCGGAGCACTAGAGGACTCCCGCCATCGGCATTCTCTACATAAGGTTGATTGGAGACTTTCCGATCTCTCGGTAGTTCACCGGGTGTGTAGCATCCACTTTTACTAAACCTTATGTAATGCTATAACTAGAGATACCCCTATAGCGCAGACAGTATGGGAGAGAGAATTGCATGTGACTTTGACCTCGGAGCAATGGAGCCTTATCTGGAGTAGAGGGACACGGGTTCCCGATCCGCCTCACTCACTCAGGCCCTCTTCTTTCTAGCCCACCGGTGTTTTTACATTCCTCACAGATTAGACAAATGGAACACTACTCAGGGCAATGGTTGCTGGACACGTCCTGCGGCCATTGGTTCTTTGCCTCATGTTATGCATGAATATCCCGCACTACAGTATTACTGGCGTCGGGTCTGGGGTCGTATTTAGTCTATCTCGCACTCTCAGGAGCCCCTTTCTTGGGGGATAGTGGGACTTCGCCCAGTTGCGGGGATCCCCTCTCTCCCAAAAATGGCTTATCTCCTTTCGAACTTTACGCTTGGCATTGCTACTACTTCCCTAATTAAGTAATACTGGAAAATTAGCTCCCATCTGAGCCCCAATGAATGGTGGAATCATGCTTGTCTTTACAGTAAATATGAACAAATACCTCGTCTGTTCGCTTCCTCCGTTCAGACTCCTTCTCATTGGTCTCAATGGAAGATGCTCAATGACTATGTACATTTTACTAAATGCTCTCATCTGACTGTCTAACTTTGTATATATCTCTGTCCCATGATCATGCTGTATTGTAGATACTCTTTTGATCGTTTGATGTATAATCACTGTTAATTGGAAGCGCTCACATGCTGATATAACCGGGTAGAGAAGAAGCATCGGGGTGGGGGGTAATGGGTTTACTTTTCCTTATTGTATACTTGTTTTGTCTCTTTTGGTGTGTTGTTTCTTTTGTTTGTTGCAAAATGAAAATAAAAGTTTAAAAAAAAAAAAAAAGTCATGGGATAGGAGGCAGTGTACTATTGTGGATCAGGAACTGCTTAAAAGATAGAAAGTAGAGGGTAGGGCTAAATGTCCCCTCTCTTTCCCACCATTGGTCTACCTTTGAGCCCATCTCTGCTTTTGCCCTTTCTAAGACTTTCAACTCTGTCCACAAAACCTTTTGCTTTTCCAACCCCTTTCCCTCCCACTGGCTCCTAGATTCCTCTTTGGCCCTCTCCCCTCACATTCTCTCTATCATTAACACTAGTTTTTCCTCTGGTGTCTTCCCCACCCCCTGGAAGCATGCTATTATCCACCTTATTCTAAAAAAGGGGTCCCTAGATCACTCCTCCACCTCTAGCTGGTGTCCTATCTCCAATCTCCCCTTTCTTTCCAAGCTACTAGAAAAACTCGTTTTCACTCAACTGTCCTTCCACCTTGAAGCCTGCCTCACTCTACACCCACAGCAATCTGGTTTCCGCCCCGGTCATAGCACAGAGTCTGTCCTCCTTTCTCTCCTAAATGAATTGCACACTGCTCACGATCGTGGTTCTTTCACCCTTGCTGTCTCCCTTGATCTTTCTGCTGCATTTGACCTTGTCGATCACCGCACTCTCCTCTCACATCTACGCGATGCCGGCCTTGCCAGCACCATTCATAGGTTTCACTCTTTCCTTTCCGGCCGGTCCTTTTAAGTTTCCTCTGGTTCTCTTTCTTCCCCTTCCACCCCCCTCCCTTGTGATGTCCCTCAAGGATTTGTCCTCGCACCCCTTCTGTTTAACATTTTCCTAACTCCTCTCACTCTCTTGGTTCAGCAACATGGCGTCTCTGCCCACTATTATGCTGATGACATCTTTCTTCTCTGTCACACTGACTCAGCCACCCCTGATATCCTCTTAACAATTGTCTCTCCTCTGTGGCATCCTGGCTTTCCTCTAATTTTTTGCACATCAACTTCTCCAAAACCTCATCCATTTGGTTTACCACTGGTAGTCCTGCCCCTCCCCTCACTCCTCTGCTCTCCTCCTCCCCCATCCCTATTGTAATCTCTCTGCGCTATCTTGGCGTGATTTTCAACTCCTCACTGTCCTTCAAAGCCCATATCTCTTCTGTAGTCCAACGCTGTTTTCTCACTCTAAGACAGCTCCGTTCTGTCCGCCCCTTTCTTTCTCTCTCTTCTATGACCACCCTTCTCCTCTCTCTTGTCATCTCACGCTTAGACTACTGCAATGTTTCCCTGGCCGGCCTCCCTCAATATCAGCTCCAATGTCTGCAGCGAGTCCATAACACAGCCGCCCATATCCTTACCTGCTCCTCCCGCTTTGACCACATCACCCCCCTTCTTATTCGCCTGCATTGGCTTCCAATCCCTTTTCGTATACAATATAAATTCCTCATCTTTGTTCATAAGTCTATTCACATAGGCACTCCCCTCCATCTCGCTGATCTGGTCCACCTCCACACTCCCCACTCTTCCCTCCGCACTATCCACGCGAACCGCATGACCCTACCTTCCCCATCCCAAGCTCACCTAGAATCTACCCGATCCTCCGCTTTTTTTTTTTCAAGTTTAAATTCCGTTTATTAAAAAACTTAAAAGAAAATACAGATAGTCCAACAAGCATTTACATATAAAATACAAAAGAAAAACTAAACAGGGCATCCGTAACAAAGTCCACATCAGGAGAAGCATGTGAGTAAACAGAGGACGCTAACTCAAAATATACAAACTATTTTTTGACCTATCTACTACTGAAATAATTCATAATTAAGAACCCAGCGAACCATGGGATAGGAGAAAGGACTCTAATGCCGATGTCTCCAGGAAAACATACTTGGTGCCCTGAAAGGTAACTAAACACTTACATGGAAATTTAAGGAAAAAAGTGGCACCAAGGGCTAAAACGCGAGGATTCAACACTAAAAAAGCCCTACGTCGTAGCTGAGTTTTCCTGGAGACATCAGGGAAGATACTAACCCTCTCTCCACAAAAAAGCGATGCCTTATTTAGGAAATATAAACGCATCACTGCATTTTTGTCAACTTCTGAGGCGAAAGACACCAGAAGGGTTGCCCGAGGGGAAATTATATCCTGAGAAGACTCAATGAATTCTGAAATATTAAGGGACTCCTGAAACCGAGATGGAGCTAACTCAGCAGAGACCCCCACCTAGGAGGCCCCTTTAAAAGGAACATAAAACACTTTAGTCACAGACGGTTTATTATCTGCTCGATACCCCAAAATATCTATCAAGAACTTATCAAACAGTATCTGAGGGGATAAAAACCGCGTGCGAGGAAAATTTATACAATGCAAATTCAAAGCACGCAGACTATTCTCCAAAATCTCATGCTGAGTATGGAGAATAAGACTATCTTTCATAAACGACAATGAAGAACTTTATAATATATTACATTGAGCTTCCAACTTCTGACATCTGTCCCCCAGCACATCAATCTGAGAATCATGCTGAGTAAATTTAGCTACAGAGTCTCTGGTGAAGTCCGACATTTGTACAACGACGGAACTCAACGAGGACTCTATCCTAGTAAGAATAGACCACACATCCAAAAGGGAAATATCCTTAGGGTCCACAGGTATAGAAGAAACACCGTCCCGTTGCGTCGAGGCAGGACTCTCAGGAACTAAAAGGATCCGGGGTAAAGGAACTCTCCCTGTAGCCAATACAGATCCAGAGGCAGATAAAGCCGATGTTACGTCCGATTGCAAGGGCGCAACCCTCCTCACTGGAGAGGAAGTAATAGGAACAGCATTTACAACAGCAGCAGAGGGGGAAGAGATACTAACCCCCAAAAAAGATGAGGAGTCCATACTTGGGAGCTGAATCGGGGGCGCAGCAACAGCCTCCCTCTCCTTATCATTCAAAGCCACCAGATGACGATCCATAGGGCCAGAGATCTTAACAGCTTTAGTAGGATTTTTCAGTACTCACATTTAGAGGTCGTTTCCACCATCTACCCATTCTGCACAGCCACAAGCCAGCTCCCAAGCTCCTCAAGCGCCCAAGGAGCGCATAAGGAGCGAGCCCCTTAATAACGCGCCCCTTTAGAACACGACCGCTTCCGCGTACCGCTTAGCGATCAAACTTTATACCCCCTTTGATGACGTCAGGGGTAGGCGCCGCCAAGATGGACCGTGCACTCCAACGCCGAGAAGAAGAAACACAAGCGGGGCACAGTGGTGAGCAGCAACCTCCTCTCCTCACACGCTCCCCACCGATCCTCCGCTTTTTATTTCCTTGGCCCCCGTCTCTGGAACTCGCTCCTCCGGATCTCCGCCTATAGCCCTCCCTCAAAACTTTTAAAGCAAACTTAAAAACCCACCTCTTCTGCCTAGCTTTCGACCTTCCTCCACCCCTCTCCTCTTTCTCCCACCCCCCAGTGATGTTCATTAACCTGTCTAACTCCCGCTGTCTCTCCTATCTCTTTCTCTATAATCTCCATTCTACTCTCTCCTATCCTATAATATAATGGTGTTCTTTTCCTTTTTCTAAGCAGCCTTTTGATGTATTTTGTAAACCGCTCAGACGATGTTGTGATGGGCGGTCTATTAAGCAACCCAATAAACATAAACATAAAATGGCCAATTTTCCCAATAGAGAAAAGTGAATAGTGGACTATCCAAGGGATCTGTGCTGGGTCCACTGCTTTTTAACATATTCATAAATGACCTAGAAATGGGAATAATGAATGAGGTAATCAAATTTGCAGATGACACAAAATTATTAAAAGTTGTTAAAACCCAAGAGGATTGTGAATAATTGCAAGTGGACCCTAATAAATTGGAAGACTGGACGTTCAAATGGCAGATGAAATTTAATGTGGACAAGTACAAAGTTATGCACTTAGGGAAGAACAACTCAAATTATGGTTACACGATGCAAGGTTCTACATTAAGAACCACCACCCAGGAAAAAGATTCAGGCATCATCGTGCATAACACATTGAAGCCCTCCGCCCAGTGTGCAGCGGCAGCCAAGAAAGCAAATAGAATGCTGGGAATCATAAGGAAAGGAATGGAGAATAAAACAAAGGATATTATAATGCCTCTGTATTGTTCCATGGTGTGACTGCACCTCGAATATTGTGTTTAATTCTGGTTGCCGTATCTTAAAAAGGATATAGCAGAATTAGAAAAGGAACAGAGAAGAGCCACCAAAATGGTAAAGGGGGTGGAAGGATACCCCTATGAGGAGAAGCTAAAAAGGTTAGGGCTCTTCAACCTGCAAAAGAGACAACTGAGGGGTTATATGATTGAGGTCTATAAATTAATGAACAGAGTAGAATGGGTAAATGTAGATTGATTGTTTATACCATCAAAAAGTAGAAAGACTAGGGGGCATGCAATGAAACTACAGTGTAACCCACATAAGACTAATAAGACAAAATATTTTTTTCACTCAATGCATAATCAAACTCTGGATTTCATTACTGGAGAATGTAGTGAAAGCTGTAAGTGTAGCTGGGTTTAAAAAAGGTTTGGACAAGTTCCTGGAGGAAAGGTCCATAAACCATTATTAAAGGGGACCCGGGAAATCCAGTACAAGCATTGTGGAACCTGTGTCCTTTGGGGAAACTGCTAGGTACTCGTGACCTAGATTGACCACTCTTGGAAACAGGATATCGGGCTTGATGGACCTTGGTCTGACCCAGTATGGTATATCTTATATTCTTATATGACTTGTCCAAAGTCACAAGGGGTGCCAGTGGAAATCAAAGCCAAATATTTTGAGTATTAGGTGCTTGTTTCACCACTAGGCTACTCCTCCATAATGGAGGAGTCCTTAAATGTACATAAACTAGAGGAGAGGAGAGACAGAGGAGATACCTGACTGGTATTACAGAACAAACACGTTTTTTTCAAATGACGAGAAGATCTAGGACTAGAGGACATGATAGGAGGCTACAAGAGAGCAGACTCAAATCAACACCAGGAAATATTTCTTCACAGAAAGAGTGGTGGATGCATGAATGTCTTCCTGAAAGAGTTGTAGAAAGAAAAATGGTACTGGAATTCAAAAAGCAATATGACAAACATAGTGGATCTCTAAAGGTTAAAGTGATGATAATCAAGCATGAAGTGCCTCTCTGTTCAAAGCAGATGTGAAATACATGCCCCCCCCCCCTGCACTACTGAAATGAACAAGTGTGATGGGGCCTGTGGTTAGAGGCCTATTTAGCCCAATATAGGCGGTTGCCTAGGGCGTATGCACAAGTAATTGCTCTGGTCTTGTAAATAAAAAGTCCTTCAGAGCAACTTGAAATGAAAAGTGGGTTTTATTCCCCGTCCCGCTCGGACTTTGTCAAAGGAAACAGAAACTTTAAATCAGATAAGCTTAGCAACAAAAGTGGTGACACACGTATTTTCTCTTGTTATATTCACAGAGTTCTCTTCATCCAGTATTTACATCATACGGTTGCATTTAACACAGACACTGCAATCCATAGGAATATCCTCTTGCAGACTAGCAGCGTCTTCCCATATCATTTCCCCAGCACTACTCACACTGCTGGTATCAGACCCTTCTTGAGAATGGTATTCAGCTATAGCGTCTTGTGACACTTCACTATAACAGTCACTGGAGGCTTTTCCCCCTTTGTGTCTATATCTCTCTCTGTAGCTGGTTCTGCCTGGGCTTGCCTCCCAGAACATTAGCTCTGAAACATCTTGCTTCTTAAGTCTGTAATCAGAACCCCGCCCTTTGCAGTTATAAGCTTTAAACTTCTCTTTGTTATTATAGGGAAGTTTCCTTCTCTCTGCAGGGCTTGTCTTTATGCTTGGCTCTCTATAGCCTTTGCTTCTAGCCTCCCGGGCTGGTTGAACAGGAATATATTTGTTCCTAACTTTACTCCTATTTCTTAAACTGTAGCCATGCAGGGAGTGCCCATCCCCCAACACTTCCCTCTCACCGTGACCTCTGCCTTGAGCTGGCAAATACTGGCCTCTGGGGTAGTGGGGTAATCCTGGCTTCTCTCCAAAGCTATTCCTGGTAGCAGGTCTTCCCTTAGTGCAGCTTGCCTTGAACCTTCCTTCTCGAGAGCTGGAGACAGACTCACTTCCTGACTCTTCGTGAGAAGAATTTCCTCCCAGCAATCCCCTGGGGCTTCTGTTCAGCTGACCTGGGACACACCTCCTGCTTCTCTCTCTCCTACTGCTTCCCGTGGTGATCCTGCTTCTGACTCTCCTCTCTAACTGACTGGAACCCTGCCCTAAATAATCCCTAGCTCTACACGTGACCTGGGGACTCTCACTCAGGTGTTCCTGATGGGACTTTTGTTTGCTACGTAGCAAGAATTTCCCTTGCTGCAGTGAATCATGGTGCCTAGTGCTGCTTTCTAAAGCTGACCCTGAGGTAAGTCTTTCTTTTATCTTATTTTCCCTGGGCTGTGTGCCCCTTGCTGCATCACATATCCCCCCTCTTAAGATATTCCGTGCTGGTAAACTATTGTGCACACAGCGCGGAATCTGTCCTAGCCGCATGAGTGTTCCCTCATACCTGCTATACACTGGGTTACCCTCCTCGTAGGGCTTCTGGGGACCTGTGTGTGCTGCCCGGTACTTGGGTACTATATTAAAACTGCTAACAGTGGCCATCCTTTCATGCCATGGTTTTAAAACATTTATGTGGTACGTCTGAAGGCGCCCTCTGTCACTCTTGACTAGATATGACACCGGACCCTTGCGATCCACTACCCTATAGGGACCCTTCCACCGGGCCTCAAATTTTGGCCCTGGATCAGTGACCATTACCACGACCTTATCACCTGTGGCCAACTGTCTAGGTTTTTTACCCCTGTCATAGTACTTTTTCTGTGTTTTTCTACTATCCTGTAGATTCCTATCCGCGGCTTGAGATGCCCTCTGGAGGCGACTCCGTAGCCCGCAAAGAAATTGAGGAACTCCTATTTCTTCCTCACCTGGTTCCACCCACTGGTCTCTTAATATGTCCAAGACCCCTCGTGGTGCCCGTCCGAACATAAGTTCGTAGGGAGATGTTCCTAGGGAAGTTTGTGTCCGTTCCCTACTAGCATATAGGACAAATGGGAGCATAACATCCCAGTCCGCCATTTGCCCTTCTAACCCTCTCCTTAGCAACTGCTTAAGGGTTTGATTGAAGCGTTCCACTAGACCGTTTGTCTGTGGATGATACGCCGCTGTTTTTATATGGGTGATGCCAAAAGCATCCCATACCTGTGCTAAATATTTTGAGACAAAATTGCTTCCCCTGTCTGTGAGCATTTCCCTCGGGAAACCTACCTCACAGAATAACTTTATTAATTCTGTGGCTATAAATCTAGCAGAAATGTTCCGTAAAGGAATCGCCCAGGGGAACCTAGTGGCTACATCCATGATAACTAGGATATACTGAAATCCCCTAGGGGTTCTTATTAGGGGCCCTACAATGTCCATTGCCATTCTCCTAACTGGTTCCGTTATGGTAGGCATCTGGATCAGGGGAACTCCTGCAGGCTTTGCAGCGCTTACTCGCTGACAAGCCGGACAAGCCTCACAAAATTTCTTTGTCTCGCGAAATACTCCAGGCCAATAAAACCGCTCGAGAATTTGGTCGAGTGTGGCCTGTACCCCTTTATGCCCTCCAATAGGATGGTCGTGAGCGAGCCTCATGACAACAGCCTTAAATGTGGTAGGAACTACCAACTGTTTCCTAATGGCGTTATTTTGGGGGTTACTACTCTCCCTGTATAATATCTCCTCCTCTAATAGGAATCTAGGGAGTACGTCCCTCTCCGCCTTTGCAAACTCGAAGGCATATTTTAATACAGGGTCTGCCCTCTGTTCTTTAGCAAAGGACGGAAACTTTTTTACTAGGTCCGCCGGTACCCATGGCAAGGCTTTCCCATCGGCTACTCCGGCTCTCCACTGGGCTCGGTGCTGCCTCTCTCGGCGCTTTTCACCCTTACTCTTCTTTTTCCCTTCGCTGGGGTTAGCAATTAAATCATCGTGCCTGGGAAGCTCGTGTAGGCCCTCATCTGCACTCACCTCTTCCCCCTCTTCTGGTTCTACCTCACCCTCTTCCATTATAGGATTAGGATTTTCCTCCACTAAAGTGTCACTAGGGGTCCTCAGTTCCTTCGCCTGAGATCTGGTGGAAACTAACCCTCCCTTTATGCATGTATTGCTCTCCATGCCTTTATAGAAGGGTGGCCAATCTCTTCCTAGCACGATGTCGTAGGGTAGCCTGGGAATGATGGCTACTAATACTTCCCTTCGTGTGCCTAAGCCCTTAACTTTTATCCTGAACAAAGGATATGAAGTTGTTGCCCCGTGCACACACTGAATCTTCGCTGTTCCCTCTTGCTGACTCGGGGGGAAAAACCCCTCTGGGCCTGTATGGCCTTCCAAAAACGGCGAGAGACCATACTTTGGTCGGCCCCCGAGTCAAGCAAGGCCTTAGCTGGGACTCCCTGTACCTCCACATCCACTCGGAAACCTGCAGCTGTGAGGTGAACCTGGCCAGTAACAAGTGCTGTGCGAGACCTGCATTCCCTTTTAAAGTGTCCACTTTTCCCACACTTAAAACACTTTAACACCTTGTTACCTTCTGCTTTTATATACCTGGATTCCTGTGAACCCACCTTGTTCCTTAAAGACATATTAGCATTTCTTACAGAGTTGTCTAACCCTGACCTGCTGCTAGCGCTGGCTCCTTTGATTAGTTCAGCCTCAAAGAATCTTTCCGTTAGGTGCGCTGCTTCAGCAGAGGTTCTACAATTCTGTAGAGTAAGAAATGTTCTAACCTCTTCAGGTACTGCGTCAAAGAACTGCTCTAATACAATTAGATCAAGTACTTCCTCCATTCGTTTACCCTCGGGTTCAAGCCACTTTAAAACCAACCCATGCACTCTGTGATACAGTGCCTTTGGTGTTTCCTCTGGTTGAATCCGGGTAGACCTGAGCATGCGTCTGTACATGGTAGGGGTTAAGCCCAACCTATCCCGTACAGCTCTCTTAACCTCTTGATAGTCACTTGCAAGAGCTGCTGGCATGGCCCTATAGGCTGCCTGAGCCTCACCAGTTAACGCTGAGGCCAGCCTAACGGCTAACTGCTCTTGTGGCCATTTAGCATTACTAGCTATTCGTTCAAATGTTTGCACAAAGTCATCAAAATTGTCACTAGCATGCATTTGTCCTAAAGTCCAAATCCCACAGCTCTGTGGGCCTACCCCACAGATAGGAACGGCTGCTGGTGATTCGTCCTTCTTAGGCTCCTCCAGGATAGTCCGCATTAAGTCCGTCAGGGGCTTCTGTTGCTCCACCAGGGCAGCGATGGCCTGCTCCTGGTTCTGCCGAGCTAGCTCTCCCTGCTTCTCGAACTGGCTGCTCATCCACCTGAGAACCTCCCGTGCATCCATCGTCGTCGTCATCTCCTTTCCTGAAACAAATCAGAAACACACCAAACCAAGTGCGGCACAATAACAAAGATAAAAATTTCTCCTCCCAAGCCTCCTCTTCTCACCAGCGATCCTCCCCAACCTGTGCCCAAATACCCGTTACCTGAGCAAGGTGGAGGGTCTTATTTTGAGAAGGTGCTTGCTGTCGCACTCCTGGAACCTGGATCCTCCTCCGTGCGTGCCAACTCCGCTCGTCCCGCGTTTTTCGCTCTGCACTGTAGCTCCTTGTTTCCTGGACTGGATCCTGCCAGCTACGCCAACCTGTGATGGGGCCTGTGGTTAGAGGCCTATTTAGCCCAATATAGGCGGTTGCCTAGGGCGTATGCACAAGTAATTGCTCTGGTCTTGTAAATAAAAAGTCCTTCAGAGCAACTTGAAATGAAAAGTGGGTTTTATTCCCCGTCCCGCTCGGACTTTGTCAAAGGAAACAGAAACTTTAAATCAGATAAGCTTAGCAACAAAAGTGGTGACACACGTATTTTCTCTTGTTATATTCACAGAGTTCTCTTCATCCAGTATTTACATCATACGGTTGCATTTAACACAGACACTGCAATCCATAGGAATATCCTCTTGCAGACTAGCAGCGTCTTCCCATATCATTTCCCCAGCACTACTCACACTGCTGGTATCAGACCCTTCTTGAGAATGGTATTCAGCTATAGCGTCTTGTGACACTTCACTATAACAGTCACTGGAGGCTTTTTCCCCCTTTGTGTCTATATCTCTCTCTGTAGCTGGTTCTGCCTGGGCTTGCCTCCCAGAACATTAGCTCTGAAACATCTTGCTTCTTATGTCTGTAATCAGAACCCCGCCCTTTGCAGTTATAAGCTTTAAACTTCTCTTTGTTATTATAGGGAAGTTTCCTTCTCTCTGCAGGGCTTGTCTTTATGCTTGGCTCTCTATAGCCTTTGCTTCTAGCCTCCCGGGCTGGTTGAACAGGAATATATTTGTTCCTAACTTTACTCCTATTTCTTAAACTGTAGCCATGCAGGGAGTGCCCATCCCCCAACACTTCCCTCTCACCGTGACCTCTGCCTTGAGCTGGCAAATACTGGCCTCTGGGGTAGTGGGGTAATCCTGGCTTCTCTCCAAAGCTATTCCTGGTAGCAGGTCTTCCCTTAGTGCAGCTTGCCTTGAACCTTCCTTCTCGAGAGCTGGAGACAGACTCACTTCCTGACTCTTCGTGAGAAGAATTTCCTCCCAGCAATCCCCTGGGGCTTCTGTTCAGCTGACCTGGGACACACCTCCTGCTCCTCTCTCTCCTACTGCTTCCCGTGGTGATCCTGCTTCTGACTCTCCTCTCTAACTGACTGGAACCCTGCCCTAAATAATCCCTAGCTCTACACGTGACCTGGGGACTCTCACTCAGGTGTTCCTGATGGGACTTTTGTTTGCTACGTAGCAAGAATTTCCCTTGCTGCAGTGAATCATGGTGCCTAGTGCTGCTTTCTAAAGCTGACCCTGAGGTAAGTCTTTCTTTTATCTTATTTTCCCTGGGCTGTGTGCCCCTTGCTGCATCACACAAGACATTGAAAGTTTGAGTCTAAGGACTAGGGTTGTGCCATCACTCACCCTCACACTCATGGTATAAGTCCTTCATGCACAGGGATAAGTGTGGGCGGGGGGAAGGTCAGGTCAATCACAGCTCACACTGCTGGATGGGGTCTTCTAACCCAAGGAGTCAACACTAATCAATTTAAGCATGTCAGATGGGTCGGTCTTCTCTTTGTTCCATGGTGAGTCAGGACACCTTCTCAGATCAAAACAATAACCTTTGTTGACTATATTTCTGGTTGTCATACAGGTTAACATAGGATCCTGGAGGATCCCTTGGCCAGATTAAAGATGTTGCAGCAAAAGATATGTGAAATAACGTTTAAGAAACCATGAGGAAATTGACATGTAACTCCCAAATAAAACCCGTCTATGGTGCAGCAGAGATAGTTGTGTCTCTGACATAGTAACAGATAACGACCAACATGATCCATCTAGTCTGCCCAGTAAGGTGCATGTGGATGGGGAAAATAAGTTGTAGAGCATGGCAGGCACAACTCCCCAACCTCAAAAAAACCCCAAATAAACAAATGCCTGGGAGAAGTTCACCCCCCCCCCCCCAAAAAAAAAAAATGTTCATGAGAAAGTAGCCTGCATTGTGTTTCAAGTTCTGCACCAGCAGCCCTACGGGGAAGACAGAATGGACTGTATCTCTCTTTATCTGCTGTAATCTATTAAGTTACCATGTACTATTTATACAAGTGAAATGTCACCATCCATCAGCAGCTGATTTTCAGAAAAAAAATATCTAGGCAGCCAGAACATAAGTGCTTTGAATGTTGACTCCAAGTATTTTGCAAACTTAGAAGAAGTTCCATGGATTAAAAAAAATAAATTGGTAACCGGATCCTGAGGTTTATTGGGGTGCACAGGCATGAGAATAGAGCAGCACCTGCCCTCCCTCTTAAAAATAACGTTCCCCTCATTTCTCTGTTCTGGCTGTTCCATCTCTGACCTGCCATTGTTAAAACAGGATCTCCCATGGTATTACATATCCCTGAGTAGAGTCCAGCTATTACTCACAAGGTGTGAGAGGGTTAAGCATCTTTTCTGTTTAGCTTTATTGAGAGGAGATTCCCAGCTGTTGGGATCCCCCAGTGGGATTTACCAGGAGAGCTCATAAACATTTGCTGCTCTCACTAGTGGCTCAGCTGAGGTTCATCCTCCCTGCTGTTTGGAGATAATTCTGTCCTGTTGCAGCTGGCTCTTGGTGAGTTGCTTGAATGCTTGAAATAACCAATGCAGACATTAAAGTCTTCCTGTGATATTATCATATTGAAAACCTCTGTCTTTGAAAATATCTGTCTTTTAAGTTGATCCTTTTAATAGCCTCTCCTTTCTCATTACCAGTAGTGGTTGAAGATTTGTCTGTCCCAAACACCGAGCTTCAGTTAACTTCAATTATCCTATAAATGAATTAAAGAGGTGTTTTTACAATACTCTTGTTATTCAACAGAGCAAACATCAGAAATTGCCTGATTGTCAGTATCTACGTGAATCCCTGTCCAGTTAGTAAGATTTTTTTTTATCTGGGACTGAAATACCTAAGTCTCACGTCAGTGTGTCAAGTGAACCCTAGTGCAACTGCCTCACAGGCACATCAGACTTGCGGAGAGCAATCCAGAACTAGAGTCACAGTTTCTTTAATGTATCTGTTAATGTCTTATGGAATCTGCAGAGGTCTGGAACCTAAGATACATTTCACGATGGTACTTTCTTGGCAGAAGGGGGATGAAACCCACTTATATTATACAATCAATATGAGTGGATGACAATAAGATAAAAAAGATATAATCAAAGCAAACATCTCCAACTCATGAACCACGGTCCAGCTCTCCGGTGTATATTCAATAATGCTTATACACTGATCCATATAATACTATACTCAGATACAAAAAAAATATTTTTCCTAATGCAGTTCATATGAATGGGTGACCCACTTTAGATTGTGAAGACAGAAAACGTTTTTTGAAGCAGTCCTGGGATGTTGGGTGGTTTGGTTTTCTGCTTTCAGCGGGTTTATTCATTCTTCATTTTCTATGCTGGAAAAGTTTCTTTAAGACTTTGTTCTCTTGCATGATTCCTTTCTTGCCATCTTAGAGATCGTCACTGCCTGCACAGTTGTCACAGAGGGACCGCAGGCACCCCACTATAATATCCTGCAGTTACAGTATAATTACAACACTATGAACCTGAGCTACTAAGTACTTTCTCCCATTCTGTATCGGTCAGGAAAGAACTTCCTGAGTCAAAGGTGTGACCTAAATATAGGAAATAAACAGACTGGGTACTAACTTGGATCTAAAGTGAACAGCAGAAGATTTTAGAGTCATGGAACAGCATTTTAAGGTGCTCCAAACACAACACACCAGCCCTGTAGGGGAAAAGACAGAGAGACATAATTTGCACATAGTCTCTCGTCTGGGTATGCCAGGGCCGGCCCATCCACTAGGCAATCTAGGCAGCCGTCTAGGGCAGCAGAAGCTAGTGGGCGGCATTCCGGTCCTTCCTCTGAAGTGGTGACAGTTCAGGCATTAAAACATGCGTGTGCGCAGTGCTGGCATGCTGCTCCCGTCCCCCAGGTGGGTACATGGATGCTCTCTCTTTAAAATGTTTGAAAAATCACCTTTCAACTTATTGCTGGCAGGTGAAGATTTTTATCGCTGACAAAACCTGTGACCTCTACACTATGCTTCAGCTAACTCCAATTAATATTCATTTGATGTAAAAACTCAAGTACTATTATAATTATGTTATTATTTGATTGAACAATACCAAGATACATAAAATTGATTAATGTTGAATATTTGGATGACTTCCTTTCTGGATAGTAAGATTTTCACTCTGTACCTAATATTCCCTGGTCTCGCTTCAGTCTATCAAATGAGCCCTGCAGCATCTGCCTCACAGGCACAACAAATTTAAAAAGAGGAAATAGAAGAATCCCGAGTTAGAATTACAGTTTCTTTAATTTATCTGTTCGGGTCTTATAGAATCCTGGCCAGTAGCTGCAAAGGTCTGGGACACTAGTGATATAAAGCTACTTGGAATAGAAATACTCGCAGGGACCTGGTCCTATACCTGAGTCTCCCACTTAAGGATACAAGAAAGAAAAAGTCCAGTTTGACTATTTGTGCTTCCATTGTTTGAATTTTCTGTTACAAGCCATCTCCCAGGGAGGGGCTAATTAGATTAGCTTAATGCCTGCCAGAGTTCCGGTCTGCTCCAGTCTGCACAGCTTCCAAAGCCTGCAAACAGCAAAGTTTCAGCTTCTATCTTTTTGCTTGTTGCTAATATAGATTTTAACTGTTATACCTTACTTTTGGGAATATTCTGACTGCCTAGATTCCTTGTGTAACCCTTAAATCAGATAGCTGTGTGTGCCCACTGTTCAAGTAAGGCCTACAGGTGGCAAAACAGTGTGACAAGGCCGTGGCAAAAGCCAGGAGGATGTTGGGCTGCATACAAAAAGGAATTACCAGCAGAAAGGAAGAGATACTAATGCCACTGTATAAGTCACTGGTGAGGCCTCACTTTGAATACTGTGTTCAGTTTTGGAGACCATATCTTGCAAAGGATGTAAAAAGAATGGAAACTGTTCAGAGGAAGGTGACCAGAATGATTTGGAGCCTGTGTCAGAAGCCTTATGAGAAGAGACTTGAAGACGTAAATATGTACACTTTGGAGGAGAGGAGGGATAGGGGAGATATGATTCGGACCTTTAAATACTTAAAGAGAAATAATGAGCAAACAAACCTCTTCTAAAGATAAGGAACCTCTAAAACTAGAGGGCATAACATGAAGCTGCAAGGTGGTAAATTGAAAGGCAATGTCAGGAAATACTTTTTCTCTGAAAGGGTGGTGGATGCTTGGAATGCCCACCCAATGGAAGTGGTGGGGGCAAACACAGTGACAGAGTTCAAAGTGGCATGGGACAGACACAGTGGGTCCCTTTACAGCAACAGTATAAAATCAAAATAAACTGAACCATCTAATTCCTCAACGAATAGGGGTGTCCTACACGGAGCGGTGGGTTCACCCCTAAACAAAGACATGGGGAGGGGTGGCCTGCACAGAGTGGGAGGTGAACCTACTCCTTCCATCTTACTGGGCAGACTAGATGGACCATACTGGTCTTTATCTGCCGTCATTTACTATGTTACTATGAATTCCAAGATGCATTTTACAATGGCCCTTCCTTGGGAGACCGAAGGGATACAGTTCATATTCTGTACAATCAACACGAGTGAACAAGACTAAGATTAAAACCAAAATCAAAGAAAAAAATCTCCGGCTCATAAGCTCCATTTGAGCAGTCCAGTCGATAATTTATGGAGTACCCTGCCATCTGTAGCCTCGCAGGTCTGCATTTTATCAGAATTGAAAAAGGATTTGATTTGTTATTACAGGAGTCAGTAGTACAGTACTAAGAACTACAGCTTTGTGGATTCAAAGGTGGACTAGTATGCCGAGGAATTGACTTTGTTTCAAAGAAGATGTTTGACCTATCCATCCAAGTAGGTTAGAAAGATTCTGAACTTGATTAAACATTGTTATGGATAAACATATTTAAAGCCTCATGCTTTTGTTTTGAGGAGGAAAAGAAATGAAAAATCCTGAACAAATACATAAAGACGATAATTTGCTAAACATTTTTTGTGCATATTTGCCAGTATATGCATGTAGAATGCTTCGTATAAAATTACCCCCACGTTAAAGTACATAGAATGTGCCTACTCTTACGAGACTCGGGTGTAGGCGTGCTTGGGGGCAGAGTGTGACTGGAGCACAGACAGAGTTGTGATTTACACGTGTTAAACCATTAATTGTATTTTAGTGTATGGTAAAAATTAGCACAGACCCACTGTAAGGCTATCGGACTATAAGCAGCCGGCACATTACAAGTCCTACGTTAACTATATAACGTGTGATGAGGTAGAGACCGGATGGCTTAGAGGCCGAGAGGAAGCATAGACAGCACATTACGGCAGTGCACACTAATTACTACGCACTGTTGATTTTGTGCTTAATGGGAGTAGACTTAATGCTACCTCAAGAGATGACATTAAGTGTGAATGAACTCAACACATTATACGGGACTTTTCCATAAGGTAACTGGAAGAGGCATTCTGGGTATGCCTCTGGCGGTTACCCAGGGCCAACTAAACCACTTAGCAAATGAGGTAGCCACCTAGGGTAGCACCATCTGAGGGGCAGCAAAGATCAGCAGAGTCAAAGCAAAAGAATAGATCCTGACAACCTCACAAAATCAAAGACTCACCAGTACTACTACTACTAATCACCAGGACTACTACTACTAATTTATATAGCAGCGCTAAACAGACACATATAGCAGCGCTATACAGACACAGGAGTGGAGGAGTGGCCTAGTGGTTGGGACAAGGTACTTCAGGCCGGAAGGTTGGGGGTTCAAATCCCACTAGAGGACAGCAACCTTGGGCCGGAAGGACTGGGGTTTCTAGTCTCACAGGTGCTCCTTGTGGTCTTGAGCAAGCCACTTAACCCTCCATAGCCCATGTTCCCTGTAAAATAGTTATCTCCAAGTTATAATGCCCTGTTCAATGTAATTTCAGTTTGTTCAATGTAAACCGCACTGATGCAGAATAGCGTGGTATATAAGAAAAAATAAAATATAATGACAGTCCCTGTTCATCAGAGCTTACAATCTAATTATGACAGACAAGACAAAAGATAAGAATAAGGGAAGGGTAAGGAGACACAAGGAAAAGGGACCAGGATCCAAAAGTAGCTTCAAAGAGTCAGCCTTTAGCATGGATTTGAAAAGGGCCAGAAATGAAGCCTGATGTACAGATTCAAGTAATTTGTTCCAGGCATAAGGAGCAGCAAGGTGAAAGGATTGAAGTCTGGAGTTGGCAGTGGAAGAAAAGGGCAGAGAGAGAAGCAATCCAGTAGAAGAGCGGAGTTCATAAGGAGGGGTGTAGGAAGAGAGGAGAGAGGAAAGGTAGTGAGGAGCAGAAGAATGAATGTATTTCTAGGTCGGAAGGAGAAATTTGAATTGGATACCTACAGGACAAATGAGCAATTTCCAAATAATCCCTTTACCATTGTAGGTGTCTTTTGGAAAATTCCCTTGTTATGTATATAATTACAAACAAAAGTTTAATATTTAAAAATATGCTCTCCAAATATGTGTTTTTATATGATTGATCAGGGAGGGATGGTATTAAGATAGGTACGATTGAGATTAATAATCAAAATCTTGGACCCAAATCCAAGATGGCTGACAGCTTCTCCCACAGCTCCTGCTGTCTTTTCTGAATGGGAAAGAAATGCGCGAGGAAATTGTTCCCTGCTGGTGTAATCTGTGCTGTAACTGCTGCTTGAAAGTCGACGTTTCCAACTTAAGAAGCATTGAGATTGCGACTATGGCTGAGGCTATTGCGAGGAGTGCTGCTGAGGTTTCTTTTGTGCTGAAACATCCCAAAAAGTTCTCTTTGGAAGTGATATGGACTGCAATCTTACATCTTGGGGAATCTTTCTCCCAACAGATACAGACTATTCAAGAGCAATCGCATCATTTTGCAGAAGACATTGTGGAAGATGTTGGTCAGATAACCACAGTTAAGACTTCTCTTGGGGAAGTGAGTGGATCATTTGAACAACCACTCTGAAGCGATAGTGAGAGATGTTACTAATATGAAAGTGCACTTGGAAGTGCTGGACAATTGTTCCAGACTGGCTAATCTTCTTTTGGTAAATCTTCCCCGTGTACATAATGTTTCTGCTAAGGAGATGTTTAAAACTTAGCTGGTTAATATATTGGGTATATCTGCTGAAGCCTGCCCTCCTATTGTAAAGACCTATTATTTTCCTGAGGGGCATAAGGTGGTGGGAACAGAAGTAATCCCTGGGCCACAGGTAGCTAATGAATTAAATGTCACTGCTTTATGTTGGAAGCTTCTTAGTCTGAGGTGGCATCTCCAGCAATGTATATGTTAACTATTGCATTGGTATCTGATAGAGAGTGGCTTCTCAAGATGTATTTTAGGAAGTGTAGTGTTTATTTCAAGGATTGTCTGGTTCGAATTTTTCCAAACCTGGCTAGAGAAATCCAAAACCATAGGACAGAATTATTGATCCTACGGCTTAGGATTCTCCAGCTCGGTGGTCAGTTTTTCCTGAAGTACCCCTGCAAATGCTTGGTCAAGTTGCATGACAATTGATATATTTGATTATCCTACACAATTAATTGCCTTGTTAATGCCTGTGAACTCTCTGGGGGGGGGGATATGGGGGCTTCCTTGGGTACGTAAAGTGTAATATTAGCTGTAGAGAAAAGCTATTTTTTCTTGTACATTATCATGTATTATATTTCATTAGGCTTTGGGTCCTCGTTTTGTGGGCTGGAGGTAGGTATGCTGTTATTTGATTTATGATATGTTATTTACTCTCTGTTTTCTGTGATATGGTAGTAGTTACACACATTTTTGTTACAAATGATATTGCTTGTATTTGTTTACATTTTGAAATAAAAAAAATAAAAATAATCAAAATCTTGGGGTGTGAGTGTGAGGAGTCTAAACGTTAGTTGGAAAGGGGCCCTCGGCTGAAGGTTCACATAGGACATGTAAATCCCTTGCAACGGCCCTGTAGTTATTGCATGGCCTTTGCTTTTACTGCATGTTGCTTTTAGCTTACAAGGTGGAGTAGTGCAAAAACGTTAGTGAAAGGGCCCTTGTGTGTTTTCTACAACAGACCCAAAATAGTTGCATTTGTTTGACACAAGAGAAAACCACAGTTCTGGTCTTTTATTGTCGTTAATAATGCATTTTATTATGCAATTGTGCACACTGTGACTCAATAGTGTGCACTATTGAACAATATTGAGTGTTACTGAGCCATAGGGCAGACTATTGTCGACACTGACTTCCAAAATGAAAAGAAGGTTATAAAACCTAAATAAAATGAAAAATAAGAATGTAAAAAATGACATACTGGGTCAGACTACGGGTCCATCAAGCCCAGTATCCTGTTTCCAATAGTGGCCAAACCAGGTCACAAGTACTTGTCAGGTTCCCAGAAAGGTACACAGAATCCATTTTGCTTATACCAGGGGTAAGCAGTTGATTTCCCCCTCCTCTTTAATAATGGTTTATGGACTTTTCCTCCGGGAACTTGTCCAAGCTTTTTTTAAACCCAGCTACACTAACAGCTTTTACTACATCCTCTGGCAAAGAATTCCAGAGCTTAATCACATGTTGAGTGAAAAATATTTAGCTTTAAAAGTACTACTTTGAGGCTTCATTGCATGTCCCCTAGTCTTCTAACTCAGATCATGTAACACCAATCTTATACAGTCCTCACTGGCTCCCCATCGCCAGTAGAAAGAAATACAAGAATCTGATCATTATTTTCAAGCTAATACACAATATCTCACCTTCACACATAGCATCCCTAATAACTAAAACCCCAGACACCAGACAAAGGAGGGGTTGTTCACAAAACTCGCTATGTATACCAACCAACTTTTGTAAAGCAAACAAAGCAACAAACAAAGGAGCATTATCACATTATGCCCCAACCAGGGGTAGCTCAAGGCAATCTGCTGCCTGAGGCGAAGGATGAGATGGTGCCCCCCCTGCCCCGTAGAGAGGGTGGGGCTTTTCCAAAACTCCACTCAGGGACTGAACTAAACCAAAAAGCCGATTAGATTGTATGGAGGAAATGCAAGATGTTTGCACACCAAGGAACTAAAAGAGAGCGAGAACCACAGACCAGTTTATAAAACTAAATTATAACTCATTTTTATTTTGTTGTTATAAACTGCATGGTTCTTGCTTTTTCTTTTTCATCATATATTTTGCATCCACAGAACCCTCTTCAATAGTGGGTGCAGAGCAGAACCAGAACATTCACCCACAGAACTCAATATCTTAAAAAGAAAATCTGATTCTGATCATCTCACTAACAACAACAACAAACATTCTCCAGTACCAGGTATATTGTGAACTAATACAAAACCCTACAACAAAGTCACTGAGTACCTATAGAACAAATCTACTATACCATACCATATCAGCACCAACTTCCAAAACTCACATAAGGAGCCCATCCAAAAAAGGTGTCACTGTAAATACTACAGTGGGCGCTGGAACATCCAAACACCTATTTGAAAAGCTGAACAAGTCAAATTACTACAGTACAGTATAGATCTTTATGTACAAACGCCATGTTAACAGAACACCTGGCCTCAGTCACACACTCAGAACACAGACCCTCACCAAGTACAGAATAAGTGACTTACAATCTAAAGTAAAAATAAAAATATGTAGAAAAAATTTAAACTGAAACTCCAAGAAGCCAGATTCCACATGCAGTGCAACATCAGATAAATAAGATATGCAGTTCTCCCATACTGTGTAAAATATAAAGATACCACAAAGTCCAATCACTAAAATGAAATTAAATTATTTTTTCTACCTTTGTTGTTTGACCATTTTATTCTCTGATCATGCTGGTCCCGATCTGAGGCTTCTGCTTTCCTGTCTTCTCTTAGCTCTCTTTCTGTGGTCTATGGTCCAACTGCCAATTCTTGCCTCTTCTTTTGTTTTCTTCACTTCTTTCCATCAGCCTATTTCCAGTCCCAGTAACACTTCCCAGTATCAGCCCCTTTCCAGTCCTCCCTCCCAGTACCTTCCAGTATCAATTTGCATTCCCATGAATGCCACTGGTGTCCATTTCCTTCCAGTCCTCCTCCTTCCCCAATGTCCAGCCCCTTCTAGTCCAAATACCATAGCAGCCCTTCTCAGCATCCACTCCCTTCCAGTCCCATTATCCCATCCCCTCGCATCAGCCCATTTATAGCCCTAGCCCCCAGTTTTCTTCCAGGGCCAGCAGCTCTATCCTCCCCTCCCCACCATCAGCCCATTCTCAGTCAAAGTTCCCCAATCAGCTCACTTCCAGTGCTAGTCCCCCTCAATCCCATTACCAGTGCTAGCCTCCCCTAATATCATCCCATGACTAGTCCTACACCCTCATCAGCCCATTACCGGCCCTAGCCTCCACTAATCAGCCCACTTCCAGTCCTAGCCCCCCCCCCTCCCGATCAGTTCATTTCCAATGCTAGTCCCCCTCAGCTCATTACCAGTGCTAGCCCCCCCTAATCATCCCATTACCAGTCCCAGCCCCCCTTGATCAGTCCATTCCCAGACCTAGCCTTCCCTAATCAACCCATTACCAGTCCTACCTCCCCGATCTGCCCATTATCAGTGCCAGCCCCCCCCCCATGAGTCCATTATAATCCTAACCCACACTGTCTCTCCCCTTTCTCCAGCATTTATCCCGTCTGTCCAGTATGTCCCCCTGTCACTCCCCTTTGTCCAGCATTTGTCCCCCATCTCTCCCCTTTTTCTAGTACTTGTTCCCTTGTCTCTCCCTTTGCCCAGTATGTCCATGTCTTCCCCTTTGTCCAGAATTTATTCCTTGTCTGTCCAGTATGTCCCCCTGTCTCTCCTTTGTCCAGCATTTGCCCCCATCTCTCCCCTTTTTCTAGTACTTGTCCTCTTGTCTCTCCCTTTGCCCAGTATGCCCCTGTCTTCCCCTTTGTCCAGAATTTTCCCCCTGTCTCCCCCTGTCTCCCCCTTTGTCCAGTATTTGTCCCCTGTCTCCCCCCTTTGTCCAGCATTTGTCCCCCTGTCTCCCCCTTTATCCAGCATGTCCCCTGTCTTACTCTTTGTTCCCCCTGTCTCTCACTTTTGTCTCTCCTTGTCCTCCTCCTGTCCCCACTCCCTCCACCTGCACCTCTCATCCACCGGCGGCTGGGACACTCTTTTTCCTCAAGAATGCTTTCAGCAAAAAAAAAAAAAAAGTGTCAGGAAGGCAGAGGCAGGCCAGAGGTGTCAAAATCTAAAATAAAAACAACCAGAGTGCTGCCACCGCCATAAAATCAGCCTGATCGCTTGCAGGGTTCCTGCAAGCGATCAGGCTGATTTGTCCGATGCCGGCGGCACTCCGTCTCTGTTTTAATTTTAGATTTTGCAGCCTCTGGCCTGCCTCTGCCTTCCCCATGCGGGAAATCAGAAGCAGGCCAGAGGCTGCAAAATCTAAAATTAAAACAGATCCAGAGTGCCAGTGTCAGAGTGCTGCCCCCAACAGAGTGCCGCCTGAGGCGATCGCCTCAGGTGGCCCAATGGAAGAACCACCCCTGGCCCCAACTCTTTTGAATTAACTCCTGCCACTATAAGAGAAGTGAAAGACCTTACTGTCTTTAGAAAAATATTGAAGACATTCCTTTTCAACGAGCTCTATGGACTGTTCGAATCAGAACCTTCTCCATAATAATACACAGCTAACATATTCCACTGTTTTTTCTCTCTCCATGCCTAATCCTTACAAAATTCCATGACTATTTACCCTTACGGAACATCAAAACATCTAATCATCTAAGTATTGCTTACCAGTGAGAATGTAAATAGTTTACTTATGTTATTGAACATAGTGTAACTCTGTTTGATGTATTGCTCAAGTTTTTGTTCATTGTAAACCGCTTTGATTGCCTGATAGGGTGGTATATAAAAATGTGGAATAAATAAATAAATAAATAAATAAAAGAAATACTATTTGTTCAGTATTCAAAGATTTCTTTTATATTTGGCAGTGGATGCCATCCAGATAAGTGCCTTTAAAAAAATAAATATTAATAACTAACATTTGGCAGTGTAAGTTACCTATTTTGCTGGAGGGAGATTAAAAGCATTTGTCCAAACCTTTTTTAAACCCAGCTACACTAACAACTCTTACTACATCCTCTGGAAACAAATTCCAGAGCTTCATACATGTTGAGTGAAAAAAATATTTTCTCTTATTAGTCTTAAACGGCTTACACTGTAGCTTCATTGCATGCTCCCCAGTCTTTGTGCTTATTGATGGCATAAACAATCAGTATACGTTTACCCATTCCATTTCATTTGTATAATTTATAGACCTCTATCATTTCTCCACTCAGCCGTCTCTTTTCCAGGTTTAAGAGGCCTAACCTTTAAAGCCTCCCCTCATAGAGGTATCCTTCCGTCCCCTATACCATTTACTGAAATGTCAAAGAAATATAAGATGCACCACTGTTGAAAGGAATATTTGTAACAAGCTTTGATTGGTAAAAAAATCTATCTCATTCTTCATTTACAGAGGAATAAAGATTTTTTTCTGATCTTAACACCAGATGTCAGCTGGAAATCATGTCATCTCTCAATTCTACCATTTTGTATCCAACCACATTCATCCTAATTGGGATCCCAGGCCTGGAGACAGTACAGTACATGATTGGAGTTCCTTTCTGTTCCTTGTATTTCATTGCATTTCTTGGAAACGCTGCCATTGTGATGCTTATTACCAGCAACTCGAGTCTCCATGAGCCGATGTTCATATTCCTCTCTATGTTGGCCTTCACAGATATTGTCTTATGCTCTTCTGTGGTACCAAAAATGCTCGGTATTTTCTGGTTTAATTTTAGAGAAATTAATGTTGATTCTTGTCTTGCTCAGATGTTCTTTGTTCATTGTTTTACAACTATAGAATCAGGGATTCTCTTGGCCATGGCATTTGATCGTTATGTTGCGATTTGCAACCCCCTGAGGTATACCTCCATATTGACCACAAAATTGATAGCAAAAAGTGGAGTAATGGTTCTGCTGAGAGCCATAATTCTCATATCCCCCTTTCCCTTCCTCATTAAGCGATTCTCTTTCTATAAAACCAATGTCATCCTCCACTCCTACTGTGAGCACATGGCAGTAGTGAAGCTCATACAAGCAGATACAAGTATCAACAGTGCATATGGGTTGTTTGCAGCTTTCTTGGGATCGGGGGTTGATGTCATTCTTATTGTTGTTGTTGTTAAGTGCCGTCGAGTCGGAGTCGACTCATGGCGACCCTCTGGATAGCTATCCTAAATTGTGTTCGGTCTTCAGTCAGGCGGCTCATTGACGACAGACTGGTACCCGTAGCTGCTGTTATTGTAGCGATCCATCTCATTGCTGGCCTTCCTCTTTTGCGTTGACCTTCTATCTTGCCAAGCATGATGTCTTTCTCTAATGATCTCTCTTCGCATGATGTGTCCGAAGTATGAAAGCCGAAGTCTTGTCATCTGAGCTTCTAAAGAAAGCTTAGGTTTGATCTCCTCTAGTACCGACTGGTTTGTTCTTCGGGCAGTCCATGGTATACACAGTATTCGCCGCCAGCACCATAATTCAAAGGCATCAATTTTCTTCCTGTCTGTCTTTTTCACTGTCCAGCTTTCACATCCATATGATGTTATTGAAAATACCATGGCTTGAACAAGTCGAATCTTTGTATGGAGAGACACATCTCTGCTCTTGAGAATCTTATCTAGGTCTTTCATAGCCATTCTGCCAAGAGCAATGCGTCGTCTGATTTCTTGACTGCTTGTTGCTTCTTTATTGATAGTTGATCCAAGTAGGTTAAAGTTGTTCACAATTTCAATTTCTTCTCCTTCAACGATGAACCTGTTGATTATGCCAGTTGTCATGATCTTTGTCTTCTTTACATTAAGGTGCAGGCCCATTTTGAGACTATGTTCTTTGATTGTGAGAAGCAATGTTTCAGATCATCTTCGCTTTCAGCCAGTAATGTGGTATCATCAGCATAGCGAAGGTTGTTGATGAGTCTTCCACCAATCTTCACACCTCTGTTGTCTTCATACAGTCCTGCTTCTCTGATGATTTGTTCTGCATATAAATTAAACAGGTAGGGGGAAAGTATGCAGCCTTGTCTTACACCTTTGCTTATTTTAAACCATTCTGTTTCTCCTTGTTCCGTTTGAACTGTTGCTTCTTGATCAATGTACAGATTACGCAAGAGAACGATCAGGTGTTCTGGTATACCCATGCTTCTTAATGTGGCCCAGAGTTTCTCATGGTTTACACAGTCAAAAGCCTTGCTATAGTCGATAAAGCACAAATAGATATCCTTTTGGTATTCTTTAGTCTTTTCAAGGATCCATCTCACATCCGCAATGATGTCTCTCGTTCCTCGCCCTTTCCTGAACCCTGCTTGCACTTCAGGTAGTTCTTGTTCTAGGTATGGCTGTAGTCTCTTTTGAATAATCTTCAGTAGAATCTTGCTGGCATGTGGGATCAGAGCGATTGTGCGATAATTTCCACAGTCAGTTGGATCACCTTTCTTTAGTATTGGTATAAACACAGATCTTTTCCAGTCAGTTGGCCATGATGTTGTCTTCCATATTTCTTGGCAGAGCCTTGTAAGTACGGTAACAGCTGCATCAGATTGCTGCAATACTTCTATGGGAATGCTATCAATGCCTGGTGCTTTGTTCTTTGATAAGGCTTTCAATGCTGCTTCAACTTCTTCTTTCATCACCAATGGTTCCTGATCATAAGGTATAGGTTGAAACGGCTGTTGGTCCACTTGATCTTTATCATATAAAAACTCTGTATATTCCTTCCACCTTTTCTTGATCTTCTCAGCATCATTCAACATAGAACCTTGAGCATCTTGTAACATTCCAATTCGGGGCTGGAACTTTTTCTTTAACTCTCGCAGCTTTAGGAAAGCCGATCTTGTTCTTCCTCTAATAGTTTCTGCTTCTATTTCCTTGCAAGTGTCATTGTAGTACTTTTCCTTGTCCTGTCTTGCTGCACGTTGGAAATCTCTGTTGAGTTCTGCGATTGTCTTTCTTTCTCCTTTGGCTTTAGCTTCTCTGCGTTTCTGGGCAATTTTCAGAGTTTCTTCCGTCATCCATTTTGGCCGTTTTTGCTTTTTCACCTTTTGTAGAGACTTCTCGCTTTCTTCCAGCACAACCTTCTTGATGTCATTCCATAACTCTTCCGGAGCTCTGTCATTTGTATCTAAAGCAGCAAATCGATTTTGCAGGCAGTATTTAAATTCCAGTGGTATATTCTCAAGGTCATATTTTGGTGCATTCATGAGTGGTTTGCTCTTTTTCAACTTTAGCTTGAGTTTGCATACTAGTAGTTGATGATCTGTACCACAGTCAGCTCCAGGTTTTGTCTTTGTTGATGTTACAGAGCTTTTCCATCGTTGACTTCCACAGATGTAGTCAATTTGATTTTTATACAATCCATTGGGTGAAGTCCATGTGTACAGTCGTCGCTTGTGTTGCTGGAAGAAGGTGTTTGAGATGAATAGATCATTGGTCTTGCAGAATTCTATCAATCTTTCTCCAGCTTCATTTCTGTTGCCAAGTCCATATTTTCCAACTACTTTGCCTTCTTCTTTGTTGCCAACTTTTGCGTTCCAGTCACCCATGACTATCAGGATATCCTGTTTGCATGTTCTGTCAATTTCAGCTTGTACTTGTTCATAGAACTCTTCAATTTCATTCTCTTCTGCAGCTGTTGTTGGGGCATATACTTGAATTATAGTTGTGTTGATAGGCAATCCTCGTAGACGAATAGAGATTAAGCGTTCGCTGACTGCATTGTATTTCATTACAGTTCTTGCAAGTTCCTTCTTTATTATAAATGCAACACCATTTCTTCTTTGTCTTTCATTTCCAGCATAGTAGACCATGTGATCATCTGATGCAAAGTGCCCGATGCCAGTCCATTTCAGTTCGCTGACACCCAACAGATCAAGTTGTACACGTTCCATTTCATTCTTGACCACCTCCAACTTCCCTTGGTTCATGCTTCGTACGTTCCATGTTCCAATGTGTAAGACATCTTTACAGCTTCTGACTCTCATTTCATGCGCAGCTACATCAGCAGTCAGACTTCCCGAGGGCTTTGATCCAACTACATCATAAATGCTGGCTTTACTCTGAAAAGTCTTCAGCTCTTCCCCAGTAGCTAGTTGAGTGCCTTCCGACCTGGGAGTCTCATCTTCCAGCACCATAGCACAATTTGTTTTGTTGTAACTATCCATTGGGTTTTCATGGCAAGATACAGAAGTAGATTGCCGGGCCTTCCTTCCGCGCAGTTTAAGTTTGGTGTTGTTGCCGTTGTCACAGAAATGTGATCCTCCGCCGTCAACACTACCCCATTCTGCTGCTGCCCAGATGGGTGGTTTGTCTTCGTCTGGCACCTCAGCTGAGACCTGTCCATCTTGGGAGACCCTGCCAGTAGTTAAACTACCGATAGTTTAGCTCTCAGCATCACTGATGTACGCAAGCCCTCACAGCACGACAAGCTGCAAACCAATCTTATATTATGATTTTTAGAGTTGTCTTCAGCCTTCCCTCCAAGAAAGGACGTCTCAAGGCCTTGAACACGTGCATACCACATATTTGTGTCTTTATAATACTCTATACTCTTGCTCTCTTCTCTTTTTTATCTCATCGTTATGGTAAAGGTATTCCTTCTTATGTTCACATCATCTTATCAGACCTGCATGTCTTTTTTCCACCCACACTTAATCCTATGGTATATGGTGTGAAAACCAAGCAGATTCGTGACAGGGCAATCCTGCTCCTCTTCTCTCCAAAGAGATTCAGCTCTCCGAACGGTCCCTGACATTTCTAGATTTCAATGTAATCAACATGTGGGCTCTTTAATATTGTGCATGTGAACTTGTCAGACGCTGTCAGTAGTGTGAAGAACTACTGTGCTCACTCAATCAGGGTCATCTTTATGATCTGGATCAATCCCGGCTGGTGAAACTATAAATTGTGATTCCTTCAATCTGTGCACAAATGGGGATTAAGGCTGTGAGACAATGAGCTCAATAAAAATAAATACCCAACAATGTTTCTTGTGTGTGTCTTATTGTGATGTGAAGAGGGCCCTGGAATTGTGTAAGTTACGCTGCAGTAGCTTAGAAAATATATCAAGAGAGTTCTTTATACAATAAATGACAGAATAGGATGCTGGGAAGAAAACAATAACCTACTAGTCAGAATGTATCAACCACAGCGAACAATATAAAAAAGCTCCACTGCTTGGTATGCAATCAAACAATACTCAGAAAGTGTAGAACCTGTCACTAAATCCATATAGAACGCTTGCTACGCAATATGGAACACCTCTATCCGGGGTGCGTTATAAATATGAATGCTGAATGCTATTCCTGTTTATTTTACTCATTAGTCTTCACAAGACACCTAGCTTTTTGCCATTTTTGTGTTACTATTGCTGTTAAAAGCCTTCCAGACATCTGTATTAATAGAAGGGTACTTAGCTTTAGGAGCAGAGGAGTAGCCTAGTGGTTAGAACACTGGCTTGGTAACCAAACAACCAAGGTTCAATTCCCACTAGCACTCCTTGTGGCCTTGGGCAAGTCACTTAACCCTCCATTGCTTTGGAAGAAAGGCCTGGCAATCTACTTCTAATGACATTGCCAAGAAAACCCAGGAGCTTCAGGGCCACCAGGAGTCAGGACTGACTCAAAGGCACACATTGCATTTTTACTTAGCTTTAAGCAGAATCCGAAAACTCAGGCTTGCTTGCTGTAGAGAAGGGCTGTGCTGACACTTGACTCAAAATGATTGGCTGCTTCATGAGAACAGTACAGCTCAGTTCACCAAAACAACTTATTGTCCACAAGAACACACATACTCAGATGGCGCTGTTATCGCCAAATGCCTTTGCACACATTGGCACATAGTAGAATTACACAAAATCTATCAGGTTGGTCCATGCATTGCCTATACTCGGCGGTGGAATCTCCAGGATCAAGTTATTCATTCAGATTTTAGTTAGGAAACCTGGACTATCAATCTTGATGGTTATCTTTCACCTTGTAGAAAGTGTTCACTGTGCATATAATCTTTTAATCTCAGCAGATTATTCCTATTACTGGTAAAATGTATAAGTTAAAGTATATTACTAACTGTGCCATCTATATTCCATCTAGTGGAGTGGAGGAGTGGAGTGGAGTGGCCTAGTGGTTGGGGCAAGGTACTTCGGGCCAGAAGGTCAGGGGTTCAAATCCCACTAGAGGACAGCAACCTTGGGCTGGAAGGACTGGGGTTTCTAGTCCCACAGGTGCTCCTTGTGGTCTTGGGCAAGCCACTTAATCCTCCATAGCCCATGTTCCCTGTAAAATAGTTATCTCCAAGTTATAATGCCCTGTTCAATGTAATTTCAGTTTGTTCAATGTAAACTGCACTGATGCAGAATAGTGCTGTATATAAGAGAATAAAAATAATAAATCTATGTGATCTTATGCTCATGTGTGAAGGTGTACATGGACAGGACATGTAGAGCTGTAAAGACTCGCTTTGCTGAACACAAGTCTCAGATTACGACTCAAATTATAACAGCGCTATTGATCCAACTGTTGCAGGTCCAGGGCCACACATGGAATGAGATGTAGCAGTTTATTATCGAACATCTACAGTATAGTACATGTAGCTTAGGATGTGGATCTTTAAACCTTAAGATGGGTGTGGAGTGATGGAGGATATAGAGTATGGAGAAGGCACTGAAAAGTATAGCAGACACTAAACAGAAATATAAAAGTTTATTAACATGCTGTATGGCCTTCATCAAATCTTATAAAAGAGCTATAGTCATTGAAAACCCAACTTCATCAAACCCTATATTGCCATGTGTTGACTTGTGTCTTCTTCAGCGATATATCTAAAAAATACTTATAAATATACAACATTTAAGGTACACAAAATGAACAAATCATGTCTTTTAATACTAAAATAAAATGAACATAAATAGAACAAAAATAAATTAACTCGGGTTAATTAAATACAAAATAGTATATATACATTGTGGAGACAAAATTAATTCAAAATCAATGGAATCATAAAAAATTAGAAAATCGTAATGTTCTTATAGTTTAGAGTCTATTTAACCTAAACACACAGAAATGCACATATATGATGAACATGCAAAAATTAATAAAAATGTAAAAAATAAAAGGGAGTAGGGAATCTGTAGCATAGTGGGGCTTCCGTTGGATTACTTATCATTTCATTGGTATTACTAAGGGGCATGTTTACTAAAATCCGCAAATTTGCGCGCCGCAAAATAGCGCACGGCAACGCGGCATTGAAACGCGCATAAACGCGTTTAAACGCCCCGCACACGTGCGTGTCACCCCCGCACAGGTACGCGGAACACTAACAGGCCCCGCACAAGTACGGGCCCGCAAATGTCCGAAAGAGGTGTGGAAAGGCCTACGGAGGGCAGAGGAAGGCCTACGAGGGGCGGAGAGACGGGGTTGATGGGCGGGGAAGGGGAGGGGAGAGGCACCTCGCACAGTTGCGGGGCCGAATATACCCTGAAAAAATAGCGCGAGTGAAACACTCGCGGTAGAGGGCATGTAAAGGGAAGAGAAACCATTTACGTCAGCAATGTACAGCAGAACCGGGGAAACCTGCAAAACGTGAGCAATGTGATACATGTGTACAGCACAAAAGTGCAATTTAAAATAGAAAATGAGCACAACAAAAATATGATAAAGATTATGTCAGCTGTGGAACAGTTATAGTAATGTTTAAAAATAAAAAACACACCCAGGAAAGCACCAAACAAAAGAAATTACCCTTGGAAAGGTGTACGGAGCGGAGACTGTTCCAAAAAACATGCCCTTACTTTGCAGCTTTCCTGGTAGTGTTTTCTATGGTTGCCCATTAATATCACTGTTGCCCAGCTTGTGTATATGTTTTCCCCCATTGTCCTGTGGCCAGTCCTGTGTTTTATTTGCACGTATGTCACCACACAGGGTGAAGGAGCCCACAGTAAATATGCGCAGAGCAGGGTTTGTGACGCCATCCTGCCAGGTGTACTATCTCCAGGGAGTGCACAGTCTCTGTGGTCACAGTGTGGTGCAGCAGACAGATCCAGTACCTCAAGGACAAGAGGCTCAGAGGTTCAAATCCCAGCTGGTACATTTGCCAGCCCAGTCCCTATATTTTACCCACCACTAAACAAAGATAGCACAGACACCCCTGTATTGCAGGGAACATAAGCATGTGGAAAAAACCCATATTCTACCCCACACCGCACACACACCACAACAATGGGCATCACCTACAGCCAAGTCCCCCAAATGCATTCCTGTAATGCCACAATGCAATCAGGTAATCTGTTTTGTTATTCTGAGAGAAGGACATGCCAGCATGTTTGCAGACGAGTACATGTGGTGCAGGAGGCAGTGGCTGCCATCCCCAGAGGACAGTGGCCTAGCCATGTGCTGTCTGGCACCGTCCACTGCAACAGACAGGCCCTGCCGTATGCACAGTCATGGACCTCCCAGGGAAATCAGCCAATCTGTGGCTAGACAGTGGTGCAGTGCACACAGACAGTGCATGCAAGAACAGAAGGTCACAGGTTCAAAGCCCAGCTGGGCCTACTGCTAATCCTGCACAGATATTTTACCCACCACTAAACACAGATAGTGAAGACACTCCATGATTGCAGAGTACATAATCATGTTTCCAACACCAGTGTTTTACCTAACACCGCGCCCCCCCCCCCCCCCCCACAATGGGCATTACGTACAGGCAAGTCCTCACAACTCAGTCCTGGAGTGCCACAATGCAATCAAGCTATATGTGTTTATCCAGATAAGGACATGTCGTCATGTTGTGAGAGGTGTACAGGTGATGGAGGGGGCAATGGCAGCAAGCCACACCAGACAGTGCCTTAGGCGTGTGTAGGCTGGCCCTGCCCACCACAACAGACAGGCTCTATTGGATGTACAGCCATGGACTCCCCAGGGAATGCAGCTGCGATGTGGCAAAACCGTGGTGCAGTGCACACAGTCAGTGTTTACACAAACAGAAGGTCACAGGTTCAAATCCCATGTGTCCGCTCAGCCAACACAGTCCCCACAATTGTCAGACCATGCAAATATTTAAAAAATAACAGATCCTGTAGTGCAGATAATGCAAACATGGGTAAGACATCTATATTTGCCATGAAAGTGTACATATATGATAAACATCTGCATTACATACAGCAGATTCCCCAAATGCAGTCCTGGAGGGCCACAAATCATTTACATCTTATGATGTGTGAAATAAAGATGTGTTCCACTATGTCCATATGGTGGTCCATGGTATGCAGATGTATCTCATGCATATTCATGAGGCACAGTTGCAAAACATGATCAGTGTGTGGGACAACAGGACTGGAGTTGGGGACCTCTGGCTGAGAGTATCAGCCAACAGGAGCAGAAATGTGCAGACACACAGGCTCCATTACCCAAACACTACTGGACAGTCATGATATTGGGCCTTGCGTACATCTCAAAAAACTAGTATGTGAACACCTTAGCACTGTCACCATAAACCTGGAAATACAGTAAACCCATATCAACATGTAGATGTGAAAAGTGACATATATCAATGCCAACGTCAAACACAATATGGTTATTGAGCGTTAGAATACCAATATGTCAGATGTTTGGGGAGTGTGTCTCAGGTCTGGTGCATGAAAATGTTCCCCACCCTGTGGTGTGACACCAACAGTATTCCATACCATTGCCATGCCTGCACTGGGTCCAGGACTGCTGAGATGTCCGAGACTGTAAAAGCTAGCTATAGTAGCACAGTGATGGCATAGGTGTGTGATTGTGTGGCTGTACATCCAGTGTGTGATTTCTTAAACATCTTACTTAGCGCACAATGTTTGCTCTGTGTCCAGTGTTAGCTTGCCAATGTGCATAATGAGGAGCAAGGTATTGTGGGCATACCTCAGACAGGCTGCCTTTGCCAGGATGCATGAGGACAGATCATTAGTCAATGTATTGGACATTGTAGTGTGCGTCCATCAGCAGCATGGACAGGGTAGCCACTGCATGTCTTGCTGGAAGTTCACTCTCACCCTAACTGAGCAGTCACCATGGCATGGCTAGGTCAGCCATAGTGTCAACAACATCTCCTGCAAGTGATATGTATGGGTTACCTTTTGGGGCCCAATCACTAGCTGAACTGCTTGGTGAGTGTGCAGACATATTTTCCAGTAATATGCACTATGGACGAACTAGCAGACTGCTGCCACCTAGTATGTCCAAGGCTGCCACACCTTGAAGGGTGAAGTGTCTGCGGTGGTGGTCTGCTGGGCATTTCCAGGTCTGCTGTATGGTCTGGATGTGCACATAAATGCATGGACCCCCTTGTCTGGTGTTCCTCCATCAGCTGGACCCAGGTTGACAGTTCCCTCCAGCACCACCATTGTAGTGATGGGGAATGTGGATGTGTTGCTGGGTGATCATGAGTTGTACTGCTCACTGTTGGTGTTGTAACATAATCTGTCTATGTATTTCAACCCCCTCCTTCCCCCCCCCTTCACTCAACTAACCTAATTAATGTGGTGATGGGCACCACACAGAATATGTCCAATGTGTTATCAGAAAATTACAGAAGGTATAAACAGCACACAGAAATAAGAGATGGACACAAGTGTAGTTAGCAATGGATCTAGAAGACCTACCCATCAGACACAGTCACTGATGTGGACACACAACATAGACTAGCTTAGCTAATCCAGTTGCCGTGGACATGGTGTTGGGTGTCCCCTCTCACTCTCAGGGTGAGACCAGGGCCCGCACAATGTGATGCTCAGTATCAACTCTGTGTCATTAATCTACATGCTCAGTAAAAATTAGCAGCCTGAGGTGGTTTAGGGCCCTCAGAACACATCTGAATGTTATGTCTAGACTGCTGTTTTACATGTGCAGTGCATCATGGGTATGTGTGGTTTTAGCCTATCAGTGTAAAAAACGGAAAAAAGGTCATGTGGTGGCCCTCAGTCCTACTGTAGGCAGCCAGGGGTGTGTTAGTATCTAGGGCATTGGCTCAGAAACAATCACACCTGAAACCCTAGGCAAGTCGGGTGTTTAGTATAGCCCTAATGAAGATGCATGAGACATATATGCTTCCAACATATCATGCGAACCTGAGTGCTGAGTGGCTCTCCAGGGCTGTATGTCAACACCTTAGCCCTACACCTCTGTCATCAATGATTGTAAGTGGTGAAGGTGCAGATGTCCAAGACATTAAAACGTGTTGATACAATGAGTCACATGCCTCTTTGCCCCTCACCACCACCATTACCAACATAGTTTAGATGCTACCACGTCATGGTTTTGTTGACAATTGAGGAAGTATGTGACACATTCCATTTATGCTTTTCCAGTCTAGGACATCTGCACCTTGCACACTCACACCCCGAAATGAAAGAGGTGTAAGGCAGGGGTCTCCAAATGCAGACCTAGAGGGCCACAAACCAGTCAGGCTGCCAGGATAGCCCTAATGCATATAGATCTCATGGATATTCATGAGGGCTATCCTGATCACCGGACTTGCGTAGGGCGCCAAGGAGCACTGATGCACAATCACTCAGCTATGGAGATGTTGGGCACTTGTGACATCACAGCGGTTACAGCCGTAAGTCATAGGTCTGATCCCACAGTGGTGTAATCTAATATGGCTGTCAGAGGCATTTACCCTATCCAACGTCATTTGTCCCTGCCACATACACCGTCAGTGCTGTATCCTGAAGGTTATTCCAAATACTCAAAAAGGTGTCTGAAAATGAATGTTAGAAGGTGCTGTGGTGGACATTGCACCTCATATGGTCCTCTCTGGAGTGCCTCCCAGGGTCCCTGATGTGTCACCCTAGGTCATTGCATTGTCCCAGTGTGTTTCCTCTCATACAAAACAAACCTTCCAAAGTCCCCACAAAGCACAGCTGATATTAGGGAGTGATGTGCCAGCAAGTCATAATGATTAGGCTGCCTGTGGGAAGGAAAAAACTAGCTCGCTAATAAAAGGATGTATGGCAAATAATGTGGCACACCTCATCCACTATCTCTGTATGTCAGCACACCTACGTAAGAGAAATGAGCATGTGTGTCGCATGCAAACCTCCATCAGCTCCTTATGTGCGTTATGAAAAATAATGTGGATGTAGACTGTCCACATACCAAAGCCCCACATCATTGCTTGGCTCACATTGAGATGACCTACTGAACATGATCTATTGCAACACATATCCCCATATCACCACGGTGACTGGTAGGCCACTCAGATGTGCTCTGTGGACCCCTGTGGATAGGGAGGTATTGTTTTCTCCATTAAACACACACAACCATATCACCAGGGTGACTGATAGCCCCCTGTGATGGGTTCTCTTGACCTCTGTGGATAGGGAGGCTGTATTAAATGGTGTAAGCACACACAAACATATCACCAGGGTGACTGATAGCCCACATTGATGTTTTCTCAGCACACATTGTTGTGTTATCTGTCTTATTGGCAGTCATTGCAACGTGAGAGCCATAGCACATCACATCATACAAAAGCCTAAGAACCATTGTGTAGGTGTTGATAGGTTCAAGTCCCAAATGTGTATACACAATAACATTCTAAAATGGTTTTCCTGTGTTTTAAATAAATGACACACAGCAGTGTATATGTAATGTGTGTTTCGCATGTGCGCAAGTCTGTGCGAAACTATTTTTTCTTTGTGCATTTGTGTGGTGCAGTTGCACGTGCAATATCGCCAACATGCGCCAGCTGCGTAGCCCACATGCACGTACTGCGTTCGGGGCGCACATGGAGGCCATAGGTTTCTGACCTGCGCCATATGAGTGGCGACGTTGCACGTAAATCGTCGCAGCAGTTGCGCTGCGCATGCGCGTGATGCGCGCTGCGTGCAATCAGGTGATAATCTCTGAAAATGGCGCCCAGAGCAAGGAAGCCCTCCTTCACCCTCCGTGAGCTCAGGTACTTGTCCCGGCTCATCGCACCACGCCAGCATAAGCTCTTCCCCGGAACCACCGGGCAGAGGGACAGCTCTACAGTCCTTAGGGCCTGGCAACGTCTACAAAGACGTTTCAATAGAGAAGCAGACTACCCAAGGGAGGTAAGTGTATGGGGCCAGGTCCTCAAAATCATATATGTAGCCTGTGCTCATTGCAAATGTCCATGCTGTTGTGCTGAGGTACTGTGAGCCAATAATGTGCAGAAGAGGAGAAGACATACCATAATGTATCTGTATCATTTGTGACTGTGTTGTCCTGCACCCAGGTGTTGATGGACATGGTCATAGAGGTCACGATGCTACCCTTGTGGCATGTCAGCTGCTGCTGTGGCTGTGCCACAACATACTGTAATTAAGTGAGACCTTAGATCAGCAGATATAAATAAATACAACAACATATGGATATGGTGGGATTTGTACCTTTAACAAAACACCTTGGGTCCAGCACAAGGATATGTGAAACGTAACATTAATGGTATGTCACCCACCCAGGTGATATGGGCTTTGTTGGCCATGATGTTCAATACACATGCCTATCTGCATGGGTCCTCAGAGCCCATCACAATGGGCTAGCAATCACCCTAGAGAAATGCTTGTGTGTGCCCATCCAGTTTCAGACATCCACCCTATCACCAGGAGGACTGAGAGCCCATCACAGTGGGTTTCCTGTCATCCCTGTGATATTGGTCTGTGTGCTGTCAGAGTTCCAAACAGTCCCCCAATCTTCAGGGGTCCAGACAGCTCATCACAGTTGGCTCGGAATAACCCTGGGGAAATGCTTGTGTGTGCTTGGCCAGGTTAATACATACACCCTATCCCCTGGATTCCATGAAGACCATCACAGGGGCCGATCTGGCACCATGGGGATATGGTTGTGTGTTCCTTAACAGTTTGCTTTATGCTCTCTATCCCCTGGAGGCCAACAATGCCATCCCAGTGGCTCATCTGGCACCATGGGGATATGGTTGTGTGTGCCCTAACCGTTTGCTTTATGCTCCCTATCCCCTGGAGTCCAGGAAGACCATCACAGGGGCCCATCTGGCACCATGGGGATATGGTTGTGTGTTCCTTAACAGTTTGCCTGATGCTCCTTATCCCCTGGAGACCAGGAATGCCATCCCAGTGGCTCATCTGGCACCATGGGGATATGGTTGTGTGTTCCTTAACAGTTTTCCTGATGCTCCTTATCCCCTGGAGACCAGGAATGCCATCCCAGTGGCTCATCTGGCACCATGGGGATATGGTTGTGTGTTCCTTAACAGTTTTCCTGATGCTCCTTATCCCCTGGAGACCAGGAATGCCATCCCAGTGGCTCATCTGGCACCATGGGGATATGGTTGTGTGTTCCTTAACAGTTTGCCTGATGCTCCTTATCCCCTGGAGACCAGGAATGCCATCCCAGTGGCTCATCTGGCACCATGGGGATATGGTTGTGTGTGCCCTAACCGTTTGCTTTATGCTCCCTATCCCCTGGAGTCCAGGAAGACCATCACAGGGGCCCATCTGGCACCATGGGGATATGGTTGTGTGTTCCTTAACAGTTTGCCTGATGCTCCTTATCCCCTGGAGACCAGGAATGCCATCCCAGTGGCTCATCTGGCACCATGGGGATATGGTTGTGTGTGCCCTAACCGTTTGCTTTATGCTCCCTATCCCCTGGAGTCCAGGAAGACCATCACAGGGGCCCATCTGGCACCATGGGGATATGGTTGTTTGTGCCTTAACATTGTGCTTTATTGTTCCCTATCCCCTGGAGTCCAGCAAGACCATCCCAGTGGCTAATCTTGCACCATGGGGATATGGTTGTGTGTGCCTTAACATTGTGCTTTATTGTTCCCTATCCCCTGGAGTCCAGCAAGACCATCCCAGTGGCTAATCTGGCACCATGGGGATATGGTTGTGTGTGCCTAACAGGTTATATGCATTCTCCCTATCCCCAGGAGTCCTGTGAGCTGCACAATGGGTCCTGTTAGTCACCCTTTTGCTAAGGTGTATGCAGCTGATGATCTGTGGTAGGACACCCAACCCACAGGGGGCCAGATCAACAATTGCTATGGTGGGTATGTCAGTAAGATAATGTGGTTGTTCATGGCAGGTAGGTTGCACCTACACCATAGTCTGTGAGGTGAACATCTCAGCACACATGTGTGTGCTGACTCCGGATGATATGCTAGCTGCAGAGGTTAATGTGTGTAACAGCACCCCATCCCCATCTGTTAGCAAAAAGCTGTAGCAGATCCATGTCCCCATACCGTCATGCAGATTCAGGTTCAACACCTTACCACCTAATATAAATCCAACACCATCAGACACATGGACATCACTGATGGTGTTTCAATGATACATGCAACTGTTGTGGCTGGAGAACACATACATAAACCCTCACATTAGCACTGGTGCAAAGAGCCGTTATGTTGGTTTGGCCCCTGTCAATATTGCTGCCATAAAACACCTGCTGTCAGCCTAGCTGAGCCAGGGCAAATGAACAGAACAACATAACATAGGCCATACAGGGACAATACCTACCCCCACACACACATTATGCTGTCAGCAACTGTGTCCAAAGTAGGTTGGACATAGCCAGCAGGTTCCCCATAAGACACACCTCACACAATGCAGCTAGTGGTGCAAGCATTGATATCGTGGGCCCTGTCAAAGGTGAAAGGTAATGTTATTGGCCCCTGCCAAGGTCAATAGGGCCACCCACACAATGTCTCATCTAACTACACACCGCCCATGATTGGTGGCATATCAGGTTGCCATTGGGGTTGAGTAACAGGATGTCTAAAGAGCATCTGAACATAAATGTGTGGAACACAGCACATGCTGTGTAACTGTGACTAGCATGGACACCATCATTGGCCAACAAACTGGGGCATGTTGTGTCAAGGTCATGCAAGGGGGCGGCAGGGTAGTTCAAGGATGTGCTGAGGGTGCCAAGTACACCGGGCACAGGTGTCACTGCACACATGTGCACAGACAAAGCAACAAATGCAGGTGGTACTGTGACCACAAAATGTGCTGTATAAAAAAGGAGGTAGGCATGCCGTGTGTGTCTAAATTGATGACAACACAGGATGCATGAAAACACTCCCCAGTGTAGAGTTTTAATCACATCATAAGCAAACTAATGTGTATGTGTGTGGTGATGTTGCCTATGCAAAATGGCTCTTCCAAGGTCATGGATTGCCACACATCGAGCATGTCACTGTGCCTGTTTTTGCATGAAACCAGCTATTGTAGTGACACACGTGTGGCATTGTCTGTCGTGATGTGTGTCTTTTCACCTATATGCCACAATTTACACAAATGGACGTTTCACAAACACCCACACACTTGAACCATGACAATAAAAGGTACATGTCACTTTGTAGGACTCCCCCTGTTTGCCAATAGGCCATAATGAGATATGAATACGCAAGACGCAGTCCTGGTCTTCCCCTCACGCTCCATGTAAGCTTGCTTGAAGGCCCTTCCAGGCATGCCCCGTTCGGTCTGGCTGCTTTGCCCCACACCCAAAATATGTCACCCACTCCTATCTGCCACTCACACAGGATGCTATAGAAACATGTGGGGAATAAGAAGCCAGCCACAGTCCATCAGCACACGTGTAGAAACAGACTAGCATTTACATATACGGTGCTGCCAGATGATTGACCATGTGTTGTGTGTATCTGGAGACAGCATAGCTAAACCCCTGTCAGAGGTGTTCTGCCGGAACAGCAGCATCAGGAAATCACAAACCACCCATCTCCCCTTGGGGGGGGTGTGTCTCTCTCTGTCCGTGTGACTCTCCCACTATGTTTCTCAATGTTGGTCCCTGTGTAAGCTGTATACTTCACTGGAGAGAGACATGTTCGATGGGGGGAGGGCAGCGCAATCACACTGTGGGATGCTGCCACAGACCGCCACAAGGGATGCGGGTTAGCTGTGACACAGATGCTCCCTTGCCACCAACAGTAAACACATGTCATGACATATGCCTGTTGCCCATGGGAATGCCTACTGACAGGTGATTAACTATGCTGTACATGACACACACACACACACAGCAGTGTGCCAGGAGCAGTAAGACCCTGTGCACACTGATGTGTGTGTGTGTGGGGGCAAACCAGCAGAAGGTGACCAGCAATGTTCCCTCTAATTTTCTGTAGGCTGTGTGCGCATAAAATATCAGCTGTGCAGCTTTTGAAGGAAGGTTAAATTTTTGTGCGCCACATAACAACACTTGGAGTTATATACTTTAAAATTTGACTACACGTCAGAATACAGTATGTACACCACAGTGATTGCAATAGAAAATATTGTAGAACGTGTGAAAACCGTAAATACACAACAACTTTTAAATTTTAAGACGTCTGTGTTGTTTTCTATCAGAATCAGAACCGTAATTTTTGTGCGCTCTGTTATAAAGTATGTGCGCTCGCTTGGCGAGGTGTGTGCGCGCGCACACGCGCACAGCTTAGAGGGAACAGTGGTGACCAGTCACTAATGCCCTCACCTTTTCCTTGCATATCCACAGATTGAGGATCTCCGGAAGAAGGGCAGGGAGCTTCCAGGGAGCTTCCAGGGTGAGAACTCACAACAGGGTGATGTACAATAATCAGAAAGTCACGTATCTGTAACTGATGTTCCATTATCCCAGATGCCTGTGTGGTGCCTGCCTATGTACAAGTGCTATATGTGTGACAGACAAACGTGCTGATGACTGTTATGTTCCACAGATGGTGATGTCACTGAGGATGAGGCCACCACCTCTGCAAATCTGTTCAGGCAGACACCAACACCACATGATGCAGAGGTGGTGGTCCTGGACACAACAGACGAGGAGGCGGAGGAGGAGGAGGAGGAGGAGGAGGTGGATGAGGAGGATGAGGAGGTGGTGGAGGCGCAAACACCTGGATCCCCGGCAGAGAGGACACAGGAGGGGCAGAATGGACATTTTGAACGGGTGTGTTGGGGGGAGGCAGGGTCGGGAGAGGGTGCAGGTGATGTGGAGGGGGGGATGTTGTGGAGGGCTCAGGGGGGGAGGGTTTCCCAGAAGGGTTGTGGGAAAGTGATGTGGAAGACAGGGCATCACAGGGCACTGTGGCCTCCCCCCAGCCACAACAGTTGCCTCCACCATCCAGGGCCACACACAGGCCCTACACAGATGCCACCACACAGACAACATTGACAATGTGTGTGTGTGGTGGCAGATGCGTGGACCACCTGTCTGTGGCCTTGGATGGCATGGAGCAACGTATACACGAGCTGTGTCACTCACAGCAGTGGCTGGCGGCAGTGATTGAGAGGGTGGTTGCTGAGGTGGTACGTCTTCCATGTCGGCAACCACCCCCTCAATGGCGTCACTGGCGTCAGTAATTGCGCCAGTGACGTCACCACATGTGCCCTGTGCTGCCCTGTCTTCCATCACTGGGCATGCTGGGGGAGGGTGGGGCTCACGTGTGGGTTTTTTTAGTTGTGTGTGTGTGTATTATGTGCGGGTGGGCGTTTGAGGGGAGGGGAGGATGTGTTGGGGGGGAGGGTGATGGTATGTTCCCCCTTCCCACATTTGTACATAGTTTCCCATTTGTTTTTTAAATAGTAAATATGATTTTGAAAGGAACTTGTACTGCTCATGTGTCTCACCTAGGCTAAGTGTGAGGATGTCAGCATGGGATATATGTGGGGGCACATATGTTCCTGTTGGGTAAACATGTGTCTGAAAACGAAATTGGCCCCAAATTAAGGTGTTCTACAAGACCATGTGTGTAGGTGTTTTCAACTAGGGTTCTGCATTAACTGTTGCAACGTAGCAGCTGTCCCACTGATGTACATGGCACAGGGATGGTCCTATGTGAAACACAGATCTGCACATATCTGAGTCTCCAACATAGGCATGCCACCCATTTCTGCCTCTGACACAGGCATCCCTATGGTGGGGTGGGAGGCAGGTGATTATTGATGTGGTCTAAGGGCAAAGGTCACACATATGCCACCAATGTGTGTTCTATGATGGATTGCACACGGTGATGAGTATGTTAAGTAAACCAGCCATTGACAACATAGTCCCCCTGTGACCACATGGATTTCTGTGCACACTGTGCCGCTGCAGCCCCAAGGCTGTGGCGAAACAAGGTGCACATGACACATTACATATGTGTTTAGCATGACAATCGTAGCTGCGTCTGGCAAAGTATTTGCAGCAGAGGACCTGTGTGTGGGTCATATAGTGCACCCAGCACTATATGACCTGGGTGCGGGTCATATAGGGTTCCCACCCCCAACCTCCAAGATACACATGGGACAACATGGACACTCATTGGACACACACGGTATGTCTGTTTTTCTTTTTGGTTCATTACATCTGTCTTTAACTGGTGATGATTTGATGTTGTTGTGATGGTCATGTAACATTTCCTCTCTGCTCACATGTACAGCTGCATATGGTGTGTAGCTGCAACACACCTGTGTGACAGGAGCATGGACATTAACATATCCATGTGACACCCATGTCTGTGTTGAGGATTAATGATGTTGGCCACATGGTTATGTTTCGTATTGCTATCATGTCATGTTTGCCTTTGCATCCCTTTCTTCAGCATTTCCAAAGCTGTGACGTTATGACATTTGTGTTTATTTTCCAAGGTGTCTGACGATAACATACCTCTCCTCTCCTGACACAGGCCAGACGACAGACCAGACACATCTCTTACACTGCAACTGTTGTCAACACCACCCACCTGTTTGAGGACAGACCACCATGCAAGTCTTTGCTATGACATTTTGCCATTGGATGTTTGACCTCTGAGAGTGCAACACATGACTGGGATGGACATTATTGATCTTTGACTACTGATTTCCCCATGACAGAGGTGTCGATGGCACTGCTGATGCAATTGTTTGGCAGGAAGTGCTCCTCATTGTAGGGGACACACATGCACTTTGAAGGACTGTGGTATATTGAACACTGACACTTGACTATGCATGCCCAGAGCTGCAAAAACACTTTTAACATGAGTTGTTGGATTGCAGATAGAATTCTGACGTTTTACAATGATCCCCCCTTGTGCAGCAGCAACTGACATGGACATTGTAGGTGGTACATTTTGCCACAGTTGTTTTTCCGTTGTGTTTTGACCATGGCTGTGACATTGCACCGACGATATTCGCATGTTTTTCTTACAACACAAGCATACAGGCCATGTATTTGTAATGTGGCCAACGATGGAGTGCTCCTATTGTCTACGTCCACCTATTTTCCACCTGGACATGATCCCGATTTTAACTCAACAATGCTTTCACGCACAACAACATCTTGGAATGATGTGTTCAGTGACCCAAGGGTGCTTACATGCATGTGTATCATCACTGTATCATGTTGCAATGTGGCTGGTGCTTGTGCATCTGACTATGTTTCTGAGGCACAACATGTGGACCTATGGCTTCTGTGTGGATCCCTGTAATATGTTTGTCCATTATCTCCTTATTCATATGCTGCTTCTTGTGTTGGTTTACTGTGCATACATGACAGTCAGCATGTCTGTACACACCTTGCATTTCCCATCTTCACAGTCATGATTATGGCTTGTGGTAGCGACACTCACATTGCCACATTATGTTTGGAGTGTGGCAGTGTGCGTGACCGTAATACTTCTTAACTTGAGAATTCCATGTATCCTGGTATATGTGACAAAGCACTGTTTCCCCAATACAACAGTGCATGTTGACCTCCTTGATGGTGTTATATGTGCATTTTTCTGCTGGTTGTTGGGTTGGTATTATGTCTGTGTTCATGTGCATGTGGTACCTGTTAGCAGATGCTTATTGTGATTTACATGATTGTTTGTGTCCACAGTGGTGTAGCGTGTAATCCCATATCAGGCATTGGGATGTGAGCGTCATCAATACTTTTATTGCATGTTTTTTGACATTAGAAACCTTTGACCAAAATATCTTTTAGGAGTTAGTCTGACCCCTATTTGGACAGATGGATATTTTCTGAGGGACAGATGAGGTGTGTTGGGTCCTCAGCATGCAGCATCTACTCTGTACATGCACTCATATGTGGGTGACACATTTGCGACATTCAGCGGCAAGGGGGGGCGGGGGGTCTGGTGTGAGGTGCAGAGCATGCACCTGATGCACATTCTATCTGTTGTCAATAATTTGGTGTCAAGCAAGTGACCTTTGTGTAGGAGGTGGCTTTGTGACATGCTAACGGTTTTGAGCACTTTCCGAAGGGATGCCGCCAGCCCTCATATTATGATGGCACTGTCTACACTATTTGTGATGTGCAAACCAAATAAAGTTATTTATTTCACACACATTTGTCTCATTTGCTGATTGCATTTCAGGTCTGTCACCATGATCAATGTGTGCCTTTGTATCAGTCATGACTCGTTGTGAGTCTGGGAATCCATTTTCTTCCTGTCAATGTCACAGGATGTAGATAATGTTGTTGTTGTTGCTAGGTGATGGAGGGTTACATGACCTGTCGTAGGCCACATAGGGTGCTGGTGTGACTTGTTCACTGGTTGTTTGGGGTGCAAGCCATGTTTCACTTCACTATGTTGATCCTCCGTTATTTGAGCATACTTCCCCTTTATGTGTTCCTTTGCTTGTCATGTACATGGGGCACCTGTGCTCACATCCTTGTACAGTGCCAGCTGTGTATGTGACAGCCACATGGCACATCACTGTGTATGAACGCTTGACATACACACACTCCCTTTGGGATATTTGTGCTAGAATGAGCTCATTGTGGGGTTTTTGGTATTGGCTACAGTCATGTGTTTGAACTCTGTTGTATGCATGTTCTTTCCACACATGTCATCTTTTTTTTTTTGTTCCACTGGGCTAACTGGACCATGAGGTACCACCAGGTTCCTCACCTCTACACACACCCTTCCCTTTCTTCACTGTAGGAAAATACAGAGTGCAATTAGATCTGTACATGGGGGATCTGCATGTGCATTTGCTCCTGACTTGTTGTTTTTGTGGTTGTTTGTCGTGACAGCCAGCAGGCGTTTTGTGTACTGGCATGCAGTTTTTTGTTATGCAGCCTTTGCTGATGACCTCACATGGGCGGTGTGGCTTACCGGTTTAGGCATTGCCATTTGTGCTATTGGTCGTCGGTGTGCTTCCTGTCTGCTGTGTTGGATTTGTATGCTTGTCCTGCATATGTGCTTTTCATTCGTGTGACAGTCATATGTGTGTACATCGGTGGCATGACCACATTGTACCATTACCTGAGTTGTGAGACATCCTTCCATCCATCCTTTCTCTGCCAGCTATGTGCCATCCTACCCTGATGTGCATGCTGCTGAACCACGTCATGGACTACCACAAATTCGTGCATTGCATCTCAACCTGCTTGCCTCTCCTGTGTGTGCTCTGCCTAGCACTTGTACTCCACCATCATCCTGATATTTCACATATTCTTCTGTTTCTGCCTCCCCTGCTACACACATCTTCCCATCCTCTGTCTCACACTGTCAGTATAGCATGTTACATTACCATCAATCTGTGCATGGATTTAGCTGCCCACGATATGTTTTTCTCATTTTCTGGGTGTCACATGGCCTGCAGCTGCTTTCTGCAGCCCATCAACTTATGTCAGTCCTTCATTTACTTTGGTATTGTCTGTGTTCTCTGCTCTGTGCAGTGTTTGTGTTATGTGTGTGTTTGGCACATACCTCTGTTTGCATTCAACTTGGGAGATGTTACTGTTATTGGCTAAGCTTTCTGATTTCACCTATACATCCTTAGGGCATCTTCTGGCACACCTTTGATTCAGACAGCTTATGGGGTGCCTACGATAGTGGCCTGGGAGTGGACAGCCTTTCCACATGGCCTCTGGGAAACAATTACAGTTCCCCTTTGCTGGCAGGGTATGTTTGTGATGTTACGTCTGCTGCACCATAAAAGGTGCAGTAATATATGGCACAAGGGTGTAGTTGTCTTACTATGCCAGGAATGCTTGCTGTGCACTTGCTCACAGAGAAGGGACATACCTCAGCCACCCTTATTCACTGGAGAGAGCAAACCATGACCCCTGCAACATCATTGGTGTATTCACCAGTTTTCAGCATTCATGACATAGGGGTGTGTGTTTTTTAAACAGACCTTGGATGCCATGGAGCTGTGTTAGTCCGGGGATTTCAGTCTCCAGAGGTAATAGGGCAGTTTAATGGATGATATTGACTCTGATTCCGTGTTGATATGAGTCACCAGGGCCTGTCTACAGCCCCACCTTGGTATATAAATAAGGGCTGACCCAGGTCTGCCATTGATGATTTCAAAGCGACGGGCTGCAGGCGGGCCCAGGCAAAAGATTGCAATATGAGATTAACTCTGACACCCTGTTGATATCAGTCGCCAGGGGCTGTCTGCAGTCCCTCACTGCTAAATCACGTATGCCCGAACTGTGTCAGCACACCTACTTCTTTTTTCCATACGTTACAATGCACAGTGCTGCCAGCAGAAACAGTGCTGTGACCTTTCCCTGCCTCATAGGGCACCCTATATGCCGCAACCTCGGCCACTCTTTCAGCAACATTGTAGGGTGGCGTGGCAGACACTGCATTTAGAGATGTGTCCTCTGGGGTGACTTCAGGGGCACGTTATGTTACAGTGCTCTGAGAGTACATTTGCTGAAAAACGATTATTCCACAGATATGCAATAACACCCTCCTGAGGCAATCTTACCCCTTACAGGTACTGCCTCTGCCAGACATGTTCATTTGCCATTGTGGGGGATTGCACCCCTGATCCCTGCACCATTGCACAGTGATTGTGTTTGTGTGCTTGCAAATCAGCACAACACCATATGCCTATCCAACATTATTATGCCTCCAAAACCATTGCCACACACCCTTATGACCAGCACTGCAACCCCTTATGCCACCTATTTTTCCTATGCCTCAGCCAGCTGTCTTCAGTGTGCACTGAGGGTGTTCAAACCCATGCTCCCTGCAGTATTGGTCAGTGTTCTAACCATTATGCTGTGGCTCAGCTCGTCTGCTTTCCCATCAGTGCGCGACTCATGCCTCCCAGTATTCTGAGCCCTCCAAAACCATTAGTGCGCCGCTTTACGCACAGCAGCGCAAGCACTTCTGTTGGCCATACTTTCTGTGACTCCGAAAATAACGACACAAACAACTGCCTTCAGTGTACACTGTGTAGTATTGAACCACTGCTCCCGGCACCATTGGTCAGTGTCTTCACCATTGTGCTGTGGCTCTGTTCTTGTCCTTGCACATCGGCGCAACGCATTCTGCCTCCCAAATTTTGACTCCCTCCTAAAAATATTCCTCCCCATAATAGGTACTGCCTGAGACAGCCTTGTTCATTGCACACAGTGGGGGTTTGAACCCATGGCCCTTGCACCATTGCTCAGTGTCTTCACCGTTGTACTACAGCTGTGTTCTTTTGTGTGCCCAGCAGCGCGCCACTTGGCCTTCCGACGCGCTAATGTGGGCCCGCACACTTGCGACCCACGCATATGTGCGATCGCTTTATCCCGTTTTATTTTCCTTTTTCTGCCTGGACCGCCCACTCCTTATATGGCACAGGCACACTACCGCGGCCCCGCACATTATGAATGTTTAGTAAACATGCCCCTAAGACTCTTGCTCGTAGCACACATTCAGTTCCAAAAATGAGCATGAGGGTATTGCTTGACCTGGCTAGAAAGTGGAGGCATGCCTGTCATGTCCCTATGTTGCTAAGGTGGCTTTCACGCAACCCCCACAATCATAAAGTATGGGACGATTAGGGCCGATGCACTTAATGTCACCCACTGAGGTGGTGGTAAGTTCACCACACTAAGTTCAACATCGCCGGAGATGGGCATGCTCCATTCCCAAACTTCCCAATCTATGCATCAACCCTGCTGCTTCCTGCCTGGGTGGAGGCAGATTGGCACCACAGCACCAGAGGTGAAGGTAAGTACTGCGGAGCCATATTAAATGTTTTGCCACTGCTGCACGCCCCAGAGAAGGAGAGCAGCGGTGGCAATAGGCCGCTCTCAAATCTTTGGAGTTCTAGGTGACTTCCTAGTTCACTTAATTGTAATGCTGACCCTAGTTTAGAGAGAGTGTGTAATCGGGTGAAATAAAGAACATGTGTATTATCCTTGTAAAACGGGATAGAAGCCTAGACTTTCTCAGCCTCCCCAAACCATGCCTCCCTTGGCGTCTTTGTCCAGGCCATCCACACATGGAAGCTGTGATTTTCGGAAGTCACTACGCATATATGCAGCCTATCTACATATGTAAATGCCCCTGTACTACTAAAATGAGCAAGGCATAATAATTTTGAGTCTAGGGGCTAGGGTTGTGCAGCCACTCACCCTCACACTCATGGTTTAAGTCCTTCATGCAGAGGGATAAGTGTGGGAGGGGATGGGGAAGGCCAGGCCAATCACAGCTCACACTGCTGGATGGGGTCTTCTAACCCAAGGAGCCAACACTGATCAATTTAAGCACATCAGAAGGTTGGGTCTTGTCCTTGATCCATGGTGAGTAAGGAAGATACCTTTTTGGATCAAAACAGTAACCTTTGTTGACTATAATTCTGATTGTCGCACAGGTTAAGATAAGATCCTGGAGGATTTCCTGGCTAAAAAGTTTAAATTAGTTGTAGGCAAAGCAGTTGTGAAATAACTATTTATGAAAACATGAGGAAAGTAACATGCACTGCGCAGCAGGTACAACCCCAAATATAACCCGCTTATAGTGCAACAGGGATAGTTGTGCCTGTGACATAGTAACATAGTATATGACGGCAGATAAAGACAAGACCAACATGGTCCATCTAATCTGACCAGAACGGTGCCTGTGGATGGACTCCCTTGCTGTACAGCAGGCTGTTCTGGATTGGTGGACTGGAGAGGAGTGGCCTAGAGGTGAGGACACTACTTCAGGCCAGAGGGCTGGGGGGGATCAAGTCCCACCTAGGGACAGCAATCTCAACCCTGAGGGACTGGGGTTCCTAGTCCTATAGACACTCCTTGTGGACTTGGGCAAGACACTTAACCCTCAGGTGCACATAGATTGTGAGTCCTTTGGGGACAAGGGGATGTATCCAAAACCTGTTTGTAGCAATTGCATAATACAAGCCACTTTGATTGAAGTATAAAGCAATACAGAAAACTGGTTAAATAAATAATATGTTTGAGAATTCTGGAAATCAAAGATATAGGGAAAGTAAGTTTTATTGTATGGCAGGCACAACACCCCCCCCCCCCCCTCCAAAAAAAACCCCTGAAAAAAAATGGCATGGGAAAGTCGCCTGCATTGTGTTTGAGGTTCTGCCCCAGCAACCCTACTAGGAAGACAGAATGGATCATGTCAGTCTTTATCTGCTGTATCCGTTACATTACCAGGCACTATTTTACCAAAAGAAACGTCGCCATCTGCAACTTATTTTCAGACAAAAGTATTGATGCAGCCAGAACATAAGTGCTTTGAATGTTGACTCCAAGTATTTTGAAAACTTAGAAGAAGCTCCATCGATTAAAAAAAATAATCATAAACCTGATCCTGAGGCTTATAGGGGTGCACAGGCAGGAGAACAGAGTAGCATCTGCCCTCCTTCTTAAAAATAACGTTCCCCTCATTTCTCTGTTCTGGCTGTTCCAACTCTTTGCCCTGCCATAGTTAAAACAGGCTCTCACGTGATATTGCATTTCTCTGCTACGACTCACAAGGTGTAAGAGGGTTAAGCGTCTTTTCTGTTTAGCTCCAGAAGTCAGGGAGCCTAGTGGCAGAGGAGATTCCCAGCTGTTGGGATCCCCCAGTGGGATTTACCAGGAGAGCTCATAAACATTTGCTGCTCTCACTAGTGGCTCAGCTGAGGTTCATCCCTCCTGCCATTTGGAGATAGATTTGTCCTGTTGCAGCTGGCTCTTGGTGAGTTGCTTGAAATAACCAATGCAGACATTAAAGTCTTCCTGTGATATTAACATATTGAAAACATCTGTCTTTGAAAATATTTGTCTTTTAAGTTGATCTTTTTTATAGCCTCTCCTTTCGCATTACCACTAGTTGTTGAAGATTTGTCTGTCCCAAACACCGAGCTTCAGTTAACTTCAATCAGTAATCCTTCAACTGAATTAAACAAAGAGGTGCTATCATAATACTCTTATTATTCAACAGAGCAAACATCAGAAATTGCCTGATTGTCAGTACCTATATGAGTCCCTGTCCAGTCAGTAAGATTTTTTTATCTGTGACCGAAATACCTAACTTTCACGTCAGTGTGTCCAGTGAACCCTAGTGCAACCACCTCACAGGCACAACAGACTTGCGGAGAGCAATCCAGAACTAGAGTCACTAGTTATTTAATTTATCTGTTAATGTCTTATGGAATCTGCAGAGGTCTGAAACCTAAGATACATTTCACGATGGTGCTTTCTTTGTGGAAAGGGGATGAAACCCACTCATATTATACAATCCACATGAGTGGGTAAGAATAAGATAAAAAAAGATAATCAAAGCAAACATCTCCAACTCATTAACCACTGTCAAGCTCTCCAGAGTACATTCAAAAATGTTTATTCATTTGTCCATATAATGCTATACTCAGATACAAAAATTGTTTTTCCTAATGCAATTCACATGAATGGGTGACCCATTTTAGATTCTGAAGGGTTTGCCACAATATACTAGAGAGCACTGTTCCCTCTAAGCTGTGCGCGTGTGCGCGAGCACACACCTCGCCGAGTGAGCGCACATACTTTACAACAGAGCGCACAAAAATTACGGTTCTGATTCTGATAGAAAACAACACAGACGTTCTTAAAATTGAAAAGTTGTTGTGTATTTATGGTTTTCACAAGTTCTACAATATTTTCTAGTGCAATCAATGTGGGGTACATACTGTATTCTGACGTGTAGTCAAATTTTAAAGTATATAACTCCGAGTGTCGTTATGTGGCGCACAAAAATTTAACCTTCCTTCAAAAGCTGCACAGCTGATATTTTATGCGCACACAGCCTACACAAAATTAGAGGGAACATTGCTAGAGAGGGGACATTTTGCCGTGGCAAAAAGTCAATCTACGAAATTCTAAATACCATTTCCTGAAAATCAAGCCCTTAGCATGTTCCTGAACCTTTCCCTTGAAAGATGGACAGATATAGTCTGGGAAGGTCAACTTTCCATAATTCATTTGAATCAATGAAAGGAATCAAAGTCTGCAACTTATCTAATAATTTGGATATATCCCTTGGCATTCCAGCAGTTTGAATTTCATTCATTTTCATAATTTAAAATGTCAATAAATATGTATCAGCTTTTCCTGGGGTAATGTCTGTGTCTGCAAGGGACGTGTTCCATGCTTATTTATCTGAGATTATGGGTATTCCACCTGAATCCCAACCCCTATAGTGAAGTTATACTCTGCCTTCGGGGAAGAAAGAAGAGGGTGTTGGGGTTGCTGCGGGGGTATCACCTGTTGATGTTCCGGATGTGTCTGCCTTGTTAGAGTCATCGCAGGAAGAAACTGTAATTCCTTCCACTTTATTGATTACGTTAGCATTGTTATCTGATAAGGAGTGGTTAATGAAAACAATTTTTAGGAAGCAGAATTTGTTGTTTAAAGCTTTGGTTGTTCGCATTTTTCCTGATCTTTCTAGGGATACGCAGAGGAGGAGATGAGAGTTTCTTCTTCTCCGTCCTGGGGTCCAGCAGTTGGGGGGCTCTTTTTCCTTAAGTATCCGGGTAAATGCCTGGTCAAGCATCAGTCAGTGTCGTATATTTTTTATGATCCCTCCCAACAAATGGCGTTTGGAGGGTGGGGGTGCCTTGCTTTCTGTCTCAAAATGATCTTAATTGTATGCTGGCTGTTGAGCTCGCTTTTGTTTCCTATATATGTTGTTCTATGTTATTTCCCTTTCTTGCCCCTACTGGATTTGTGTTGTGGGTTAGAGTGAGTTGGGTAAATTGGTTTTCTATTGTATTGTGGATTTTCCTTGTATTTTTATTTCTTTTACCCTACTCAATTTTGTTCAAGATTGTATTCTTGAGGGTTATTTAAAGATTTCATAAATATAAAATAAAAAAAAGTATGTATCAGCTAATACAGGGAAAGTTGCAGTGGAGAGCATATGAGAATATGAGAGAGGTTGAGAATATGAGAGATGGAAGGGTCTACAGTGGAGCTAAGGAGATGGGTAGGAATAGGATCAGAGGATCAGGTAGTGAGTTTGGATGAGAATGTGAGTGGTTTCCTCCTCAGAGATCGTAGAAAAGAAAGAAAGGGTAGCAGAGGTAGGGGGAGAAAGCTGTGAGTGAAGAGGGGAAGGAGAGGAAGTAGCTATCATCATGGGGAACTGGAGGGTGATCTTGTGGATTTTGTCATGGAAGTAGTCAGCCAGGGTTTGGGCAGAAAGGAAGGGAGGATTTGGAGGCAGAGGCACCTTGAGGAGAGAGATGAGAGTTGTAAAGAGGTGGTGAGGGTCAGCAGCAGTTAGATAGACATAATATTCTTGTTTGGTGAGTGCTATGACTGACTGGAAAGAGACAAGCATGAATTTGAAGTATATAAAGTCTTCAAGGGTGTGGGATTTGAGCCAAGCACTCTCAGCTGAGAATAGCATGACGATTTTTAAAGAGGTTGGAGAAGACAGGGCAAAGCTGAGGAGGTGAGTGATGAAGAGTGAAGCTTAGCAGATGATGGTCCGATAAGGGAAGAAGTGAGGTACAGAAGTTTGAGGGTAAGCAATTAGAGAAGAATACAAGGTCTAGGCAGTGGCCTTGCTGGTGAGTAGGGGCATAGAGCAAAGCTGGAGGTTGAATGATGAGGTGAGGGAGAGGAGTTTTAACGCATAAGGGTCAGAGAGGTTATCAACATGAATGTTAAAATCCCCGAGAATAAGGGAAGGGGAAGATGAATCCAGAAAGAAAGCCATGAGTCAAAATCAGAGAGAAGTAAACTTGTCAGGGGGTCGATAATAACAGCTAATCGGAGAGGTAGTGAAGTAAACGTCAGATGGATGCACTTCAAAGGAGGGAAAGAAGTGAGACTGAAACAGAAGGAGGGGTTGAAATTGACAGGAAGGAGAGAGTAGAAGCCCAACACCACCACCACAGCCAGTGGGACAAGTTGTGGGGGAGAATTAATAGCCGCCATGACAGAGAGCAGCGACTGAAGCTGAGTCTTCTGGGAGGAGCCAAGTCTCAGTTAGAGCAAAAAGATGGACAGCATCTTTTTGCTCTGAGACCTAACTCAGTGTGCTCTCAAAGCCTGCGGCAATCACACGTTGCAGTTACTCCCACTCTCTGCCCTCCCTCTGCCCAGGTGCTCAGTTAATTCATGATCTGGGCTTTCCTGTGCTATCTTCATTTGTCCATATTAGCTGCTACCACCCGGTGTTAATTCCATGTAAACCTCTGCATTAGCAACTATTGCACCTTAGTAAATGTGTCCCATTATGTTCTACACAGTACAAGGAAATGCATCTCTTTCTATTTCTCTTGTGTTGCACTGCATGCCGAGTCTAGTTTCTTGCAGTTTAAGTTTAATCTTTGTCTACATACTTTTATTATTAGGTTTTGGCCACTTATTTTGTACTTGATGAGGGTCTCTATTCTGAGAATGTGACCCAGGCCAGGTATTCTGTTAACATTGAGTTTGTACATTGGTATCTGTACTGTACTAATCTGCCTTGTTCAGCTTTCCAAATAGGTGTGTGGATGTTCTAGAGCTTGCTACAATATTTACAGTCCTGCTTTTTTCCGGGTAGGCTACTTGTTTTGTAAGTTTTGTAAGTTGATGCTATGATATGGTAGATTTGCTCCGTAGATCCACAGTGACTTTTGTAGGTTTTTGTATTAGTTCACAAAAGTTCACAATATGCCCAGCAGTGGAGAAAGACATAACCAAATATATTTTATATATATATATATATTGTGGCTTCTGGTTCTCACAAGCAGCATCAATCAAAGAATTACTTAGACGGCAATTGCTTTTAATTACAAAAACTTTTATTTCAGTATAACAAAATAGCAGTGTCATACAGAACAGCAAAAAGCCCGTCTATAGAAATGGCAGACAGTACCTTCTCTCTCTCTCTGTGAAGGGGGAGAAAAATACTGCCCGCCCTTACCTGAAAAATAACTGCCTTATATACATTTCTCCCCGTCTCAAAATGTCTGTTTCAAATTAATCATACATTCTTAAGTGTCAGCAGGGCCTCAGGATCCTACAACACTTGAATCCATCATACATTCTTAAGTGTCAGCAGGGCCCCAAAATCCTACAACACTTTTCCCAGGGGAAGAATCTCTTTTACGTTTATACATCTGGTTTGGCTTATAGGTCTGTCCATCTATGCATAGCTTGTGACCTCTGATCCTTCCTGTGTTGTTCTTCTGGCACTAATTGAAACCTTCAGGGTAGGAGAGTGTGTTTATGCTCATAAGTTTGAATTCATTGCATTCCTGGCTTAGCCTGTATTTTTTCTTGCTTAGGCTCAAATACTGCTAGGCCCAATATTTTTGCATACTCCTATGCAGAATATGGTTACCCAGAATTCTCCATAGCAAATCCTCCATAGCAGGCCACATCTACTCCTTTATACCCACATGCTTGTCTTCTGTGCCATCCATATACTGTGTAGTATCATCAGGCAAGGGTGCAGTCATATAAAGCTAATATATACATATATAAGCAGACCCAAGGCAGACTTTAAATCAAATTTCCCAACAGTCTCCACTTTTTCTTTTCCTTTTTTCTCTTATTGTTGGGGGGGGGGGGGTAGCAAAAGTAATCCCACTAAGGGGTGTGAATAACAACCATTTGAGACAAAGATGGATCGTTCAAAGGCAATCGTTGGTACTGATCCCTTGACACAATATACATGGTTTTAGTGCTTTGCGATATCATTCGTTTACAACAGGCAAGTAAAATGGATAAGGCACAACAAGCAATGATTACAAAACAAGCTATACTTAAAAGTGTAATAAAGAAGGCTTTAAGTCGTACACCTAAACTAGCAAACCATGAAGCAATACTACCCCAGATATTATTAAGTTGAAGCCCCCCTTTAAAATCATCAATATGTAATTCAGAGAGATGCTTTATCTTATTCATTGCATCTAACACAAACACCGTGTGGTTAGCGATTACAGTACAACAGTTTGTAGCATTAATGAAAGTGCATGTTCCGCCTTCAGCGGCCAAAAGTAAATCCAAAGCTTGCCTATTCTGCAGAGTCATTTGTGTATTTTGCTCAAGGGACTCAGCTAGGCGGGATATGGATTCAGTAACAGCTTTCATTTGAATATGCAACAAACATTGCAAACGGCGTACAGCCATACCAAGCTCAGCAGTTAGGGCGGGGGTGGCAAAGGGAATCCAGGCCGTTGCACTAAGGGATGGGATGGGATAAGTGGAATTGATATACTCAAATGAGGCCTGAATGGCATCATCCTCGGCTATAGAGGAATCCCAGGGGCTAGCATAAGCTGAGGAGCTACGTTTTAATCTATGCAGGGTGGAGCGAGAAGCAGAATGATGGGTAACATTAAGAGGTATCAAGACAGAAAAAGAAGAAACTTTAACCAAAGCGCAGGGTAATAGGGAGAGGTTAATTACCTGATACAGAGTTTCCCCACACAACCAATAATGACCCATTACAGCAAAGAGGTTTGTAGCAGGTGTCCATATGCGACTCATATGATGCCCATCAAACCACTTAACAAAAGATTTTCCCGTGGTAGCTGAGGTAAGATCCCTCCTGAAACTGGACATTGGGAGATAGCATGAAGTATATGGAGATTCATTCTGAGAACCCGTTGATAGCACGGCTGAACCATCGTGGTAAATGGGACCAACCCCCACATACCAGCGGAAGTCAGATCCAGTAAACACTACCGGGCTTCTTGTAATATTTTTCCAATCATATTGCATACTGGAGGGGTCCATATTACCGGATTGATTATACCATTTTATCATGACAGAATTACTAGCAAAATGAAAGGATCCACTAAGCACATTATACGACAAATTACACTTATCTGAAAAAGCAATGGATACATTTGTTATTAAACATAAATCAAATATCATATTCGGGTCAACATATACACGCAAAGGGTCATGTATCATATTCATTGCATGCCACGTCTGGGAACAATTAAAACAACTGTCACATGTATGATTTTCTCCCAGCTGGTGAGAGGTCTTACGTGTGCACTAGGTGCAAGGAGCTCTCTGCTCTCAGGGAACAAGTCCGTTCTCTAGAGGCTAGAGTAGCAGACTTGGAAAACATAAGACAGACAGAGAGGTACATAGACGAGACCTACAGGGATATAGTCCTGAAGTCCCACCTCCAGTCTGGCAGCATCCCTGTTGCCATGGAGGAGAGAGGTCACGTGACAGGAGAGCATCACCCTGGTGTGGCAGGAAGTGATCCTGTAACTAGGACCTGTCCTCCAGGTGATGTAAACCCCTCTCGCACCGAGGAGGTTTCTCCAGGGCCAAGTGCCCATGCGGGAAGGGTTAGGACAGCAGTTATAGTTGGTGATTCGATCATTAGGCATGTAGATAGCTGGGTGGCTGGTGGACGTGAGGATCGCCTGGTAACATGCCTGCCTGGTGCGAAGGTAGCGGACCTCACACGCCACCTAGATAAGGTCTTAGATAGTGCTGGGGAGGAGTCTGCTGTCTTGGTACATGTTGGTACCAATGACATAGGAAAATGTGGTAGGGAGGTTCTGGAAGCTAAATTTAGGCTTTTAGGTAGGAAGTTGAAATCCAGAACTTCCAGGGTAGCGTTCTCCGAAATGCTTCCCGTTCCACGCGCAGGACCCAATAGGCAGGCAGAGCTCCGGAGTCTCAATGCGTGGATGAGACAATGGTGCAGAGATGAGGGGTTCGGATTTGTTAGGAACTGGGGAACATTCTGGGGAAAGGAGGGGCTCTTCCGAAGGGATGGGCTTCACCTTAACCGGGATGGAACCAGGCTGCTGGCATTAACCTTTAAAAAGGAGATAGAGCAGCTTTTAAACTAGATAATAGGGGAAAGCCGACAGTCGTCCAAGAGCGCATGGTTCGGAAGAATGTATCCTTGAAGGATACTACAAAAAGCAGAGAGGTTCCAAAAAAGAGTAAAGTAGCCCAAATGCCCTCGAGTATGGAGCAGACAGAACTTAAAGATCCCAAATTACCCATGTCTACCAATAGCCAAATTAATATGAATAAAATACAGTCTCTAAAATGCTTGTATGCAAATGCTAGAAGTCTACAAAACAAGATGGGAGAGTTAGAATATATAGCACTAAACGAGAGGTTAGATATGATTGGAATATCAGAGACATGGTGGAAGGAGGACAACCAGTGGGACACTGTGATACCTGGGTACAAACTATATCGAAATGATAGAGCTGATCAAATTGGTGGAGGGGTTGCGCTCTATGTTAGAGAGGGCATTGAGTCAGAAAGGATTAAAGTTTTGCAAGAAACAAAATTTGCTGTAGAATCTCTATGGATTGAAATTCCATGTAAAAAGGGGAAGGCGATGGCAGTGGGGGTGTACTATCGTCCGCCTGGCCAGAATGAACAAATGGATGATGAAATGCTCAAAGAAATCAAGGAAGCTAGCAAAAGTTACAGTGCAGTAATAATAATGGGTGATTTCAATTACCCCGGCATCGACTGGGTCAGTGTCACAACAGGACATGCTAGGGAGATAAAGTTCCTAGATGAAATAAATGACTGCTTCTTGGAGCAGCTGGTTCATGAACCGACCAGAGGGGAAGCAATATTAGACCTAGTCCTTAGTGGAACACCAGATGTAGTGCAAGAGATAAGGGTGTTGGGGCCACTTGGCAATAGTGATCATAGCATGATCGCCTTTGATTTAATTAGTGGAGGAGGGATAGTAAGGAAATCCACAGTACTACCCTTTAACTTTCGAAAGGGAGACTATGATAGAATGAGGAAAACAGTTAAGAAAAAACTAAAAGGAGCAGTTGCAAAGGTTAAAGACGTACATCAAGCTTGGGTGTTGTTGAAAAATACTATCTTGGAAGCCCAGACCAGCTGTATTCCACGCTTTAAGAAAAGTGGAAGGAAGTCCAAAAAATTGCCAGCATGGTTTAAAGCTGAGGTCAGAGAGGCTGTTGTTGCCAAAAAAGCATCTTTCAAGAAATGGAAAAAAGAGCCAAATGATGAAACCTGGAAACAGCACAAGCACTGGCAAGTCAAATGCAAGGCATTGATAAGGCAGGCAAAGAGAGAATTTGAGAAGAAGCTTGCTGCGGAAGCAAAAACGCGAAATAAAGACCTTTTCAAGTACATTCGTAGCAAAAAACCCGTGAGAGAGTCAGTTGGTCCATTAGATGATAAAGGGGTTAAAGGAGCACTAAGAGGCGACAAGGCGATAGCGGAGAGACTGAATGAATTCTTTGCTTCGGTCTTTACTGAGGAAGATGTAGGGATGTTACCCACGACTGAAGTGGTATTTAAAGGTGTGGAAGAATTGAAGGAAATATCGATACATCGGGAAGATGTCCTACAACTATTAGATAAACTGAAGAGTAGCAAATCACCTGGGCCGGATGGTATACATCCAAGGGTGTTGAAAGAACTGAAATTTGAGATTGCAGACCTGCTATCAGTAATCTGTGAACTATCATTAAAATCATCTCTAATACCTGAGGATTGGAGGATCGCCAATGTAACACCAATTTTTAAAAAGGGTTCGAGGGGTGATCCGGGAAACTACAGACCGGTGAGCCTGACATCAGTACCGGGAAAAATGGTAGAAACCATCATAAAGAATAAAATTACTCAGCATATAGATAGTCATGACCTAATGGGAGACAGCCAACATGGCTTTAGACAAGGAAGATCTTGTCTTACTAATCTGTTATGTTTTTTTGAAGGAGTGAATAAACAGGTGGACAAAGGTGAGTCGGTTGATATTGTGTATCTGGACTTTCAGAAAGCCTTTGACAAGGTCCCTCATGAGAGACTTTTGGCAAAACTAAAGAGTCATGGGATAGGAGGCAGTGTACTACTGTGGATCAGGAACTGGTTAAAAGATAGAAAGCAGAGGGTAGGACTAAATGGCCAATTTTCCCAATGGAGAAAGGTGAATAGTGGTGTACCCCAGGGATCTGTGCTGGGTCCGTTGCTTTTTGACATATTCATAAATGACCTGGAAAGTGGAATAACGAGTGAGGTTATCAAATTTGCTGATGACACAAAACTATTTAAAGTTGTTAAAACCCAGGAGGATTGTGGAAAATTGCAAGAGGATCTTGATAAATTGGAAGACTGGGCATCAAAATGGCAGATGAAATTTAATGTGGAGAAGTGCAAGGTTATGCACCTAGGGAAGAACAACCCAAACTATGGTTACACGATGCAAGGTTCCACATTAGGAACCACCACCCAAGAAAAAGATTTAGGCGTCCTTGTGGATACCATGTTAAAACCCTCGGCCCAGTGTGCAGCGGCGGCCAAGAGAGCAAATAGAATGCTAGGTATGATAAGGAAAGGAATGGAAAATAAAACAAAAGATATTATAATGCCTCTATATCGTTCCATGGTGAGACCGCACCTTGAATATTGTGTGCAATTCTGGTCGCCATATCTTAAAAAGGATATAGCAATTTTAGAAAAGGTTCAGAGAAGAGCCACCAAAATGGTAAAGGGGATGGAAGGCTACTCCTATGAAGAAAGGCTAAAAAGGTTGGGGCTCTTTAACCTGGAAAAGAGACGGCTGAGGGGAGATATGATAGAAGTCTATAAATTAATGAACGGAGTGGAACGGGTAAACGTAGATCGATTGTTTACCTTATCAGAATATAGAAAGACTAGGGGACATGCAATGAAGCTACAGGGTAAACTATTTAAGACTAATAAAAGAAAATATTTTTTCACTCAACGTGTAATCAAACTCTGGAATTTGTTACCGGAGGATGTAGTAAAGGCTGTTAGTGTAGCTGGGTTTAAAAAAGGTTTGGACAAGTTCCTGGAGGAAAGGTCCATAAACCATTATTAAGAAGGGACCCAGGATATCAATGCTTGAACCAATACAAGCATTGTGGAACCTGTGTCCCTTGGGGAAACTGCTAGGTACGTATGACCTAGATTGGCCACTGTTGGAAACAGAATACTGGGCTTGATGGACCTTGGTCTGACCCAGTATGGCATATCTTATGTTCTTATGTTCTTATGTTCTATTATTATCTACACAAGCAAGCTGTCCTGCATACTCATTTAAAGGAACCTTTGAAACATGTACTGGAGCATATGATACACCCTTTGGTAAAGGGGTACAAATAATGCAGTCTGCAATGTTCATCAGGGAAACAATGTGTAATACTGATTGCTTCCACAAGTTCAGAGAGCCTTCAGGTAAAGCCCGGGGTGCTCGAGATATCGTCTGGTTAGTCTGGTTCCATCCCTGGAGAATCAAAGCTAGCTGTCCATCTGGATGTAAACACTCAATAAGGAGCACGATTATGACAGAGATTCCCAGAAAAAAGCACAAGGACGCCCACGGAGTAGGCTTGACAGCGATCATCTTTGGTACTAATAACATAGCACTGTGGTGAGAACACATGAGTTCTGTAGGGAAATAAAACTGATTAATCAGATGAGACAGCTGGAGACGCTTTTAGATGGCTGACATGCACCCAAGTATCAGTATCATTCAGTCTGGCAGCAAAAGGGGAAGCAGCAGTGACGACGTGGGGTCCTGAAAAGGTTGGGCAGTCCCAGGATGCACGAACACAATTTCTTTTATAGACAGTGGACCCTAAAGGGAAGCAAGGTAATAAGGATGGACTGGACACAGACTGTGTGTCTGCTACACGGTCAGCAATTTCTTGGAGCGCAATCCGGAGTCCTGCAAGGTAAGCAGAGAGACTATCATGAATCGGAACCTGGGACTGTGATAAATTAGTTGTGCGCATACGCCGGCCAGTGGCCATTTCATGAGGTGTCAGATGTAATCGTTTGATCGGGCTATTACGCAGCTGAAACAAGCACATTGGTAATGCTTGTAGCCAGGTCATGTGACCAGAAGCGCAAATCTTTCTGAGTTGAGTTTTCAAAATGCCATTATCAGAATATATGACTTTAGGAATGCCAAATTGGGGAATTATTTGTGTTAGCAAAACCTCTACTACTTCTTCAGCAGTTTCTCTATTGCAGGGAAAAGCCTCAATCCATTTAGACGAAGGGCAAACCCACACTAAAAGGTACCGCTTCTGAGCACATCTGTGAATCATGTCAGTGAAATCTACATACCAGGATTCAAAAGGACCACTTAGAACCAGGAGGTGACCTTTGACTATAGCCTTTCCCCCTGGCTGAGAGTTCAGAATACACACGGGACATTTAGCTACTAGTTCCTGAATGCGATTTTTCATGTGTGGACACCAAAAAATGTCCTCAAGCATGCTGTAAACATTTGCAGTACTAGAATGATAGATATCATGAATGAGTTCTGTGAGGCGTTTCAGTGCTACATAACAGATACAGAGTCTTCCTGATGGATGTACCCACATTTTCTTAATTTGGGAACAACCTAGTCTCTCCCAGTTTCCTATCTCATGAGAAACAGCATCTTTCTGATAATCAGCAAAGTCAGGTACTAAATAGATCTGTGATCTGGTGACAGGCAAGGTCAGGGAAGCATTACTAGTTACTTCTTTGGCTAACTGATCTGCCAGGGCATTGCCCATCTGGCGGAAAGAGTCTCCCTGTGTATGTCCAGGAACCCATTCAGAGCACAGAAACAGATTGTTGATTCTGCGTTTCTCTAAACACTCATAAATTTGATGTATCTCATCAAGATGTGAGATTGAGCTGGCTGAGGAAGTGATAAAACCTCTTTGTGACCATTTCTGGTGAAGCGCTGTCAGCACTTGTGCTGCATATTGGGAGTCAGTGAATATAATAATGTTCTGTCTCTCCTGATGCAGTAAGACTGCCAAAATTGCACAGAGTTCAGCACCTTGAGCACTATAAGCACTCGGCAACTGATATTGCAACACATCTAGAATGTCACCAGAAAGAGATATCTGTACTGCACTGAAACCAGAACATAGTGACGTCTCAGAACCATCAGTGAACCAGACTTTAGAATTGACAGGCATTTCGTGAAGAGACAGAATATTATCTGCGAAAGAAAAGATGGGGATCTTATCTCCTTCTTCTCCAACAATGACAGAAACTAAATTTTGTAAGTAGCCAAAAGGGTGACTTGCAGGGAATGGCTTAATGAGAATATGACTCCGTAGCAGAGTAGCACAAAGCTGGTGCACCCGATATGGGGTAAAGTGGAGAGTATTACTGCATAACAATGCCTCTACATCACCGGAGCAATACACAGTGAGTCGCAAGGGATGAAAGGTGTTATAGGTCTTCCTGACTGCCTCACTGGTGGCTACTAATCCTCTCTCAACATCAGGCAGAACTATTTCTGTAACAGAAAAAGATCCTGACAAGTAGGACACAATTTTACCATCATCCTGATAAATCACAGCTGCCCACGTATGATGTCCGTGAAAGCTAATGAGAAACATCTCCTTTGAATAGTCAGGGAGACAGATACTTGGTGTGTGCGAGACATCAGTCAAAAGAGATTGAAGCAAAATCTGGTCAGGAGCTGACAGGCTGATAACAGTCGACCCCTTAGCCCCCCCTTTTAAATATTTGCGAAAGGGATGTGTGCGTTGACTGTGACCTGGGATCCAATTCCGGCAGAAATTTATCATGCCGAGCAGAGATCGCAATTGCTTTACAGTGATAGGCATCTGTAATTGCAAGCAGTGTTGTTTAGTTTTCTCTGTCAGAGACAGCATTCCATCTCCTACTAGGAAACCCAGAAAAGTGACTTCAGTTTGGCAGATCTGTGCCTTGGCCATGTTAATCTGGTAGCCACTTTCCAAAAGATAACAAACAAGTTTATCTGTGAGGGCCAGATTTGTTGCAGCCTCAGCTGTGGAAAGCAGTAAGTCATCTACATACTGTAACAAAGACACATTGCTGGGCAGCTCTGCCCTGAATGATTGCAAATCAGCAACTAGTGCTTGAGAGAATATGGAAGGACTTTCCACATATCCTTGGGGTAACCTGGTCCACTGATAAAGCTGACCCTCAAAAATAAATGCCAGAAACTGCCTGGATGTGAGTTCGACCTCTATCCCAAAAAAGGCATGGGAAAGATCCAGAACAGTATGATATTTATACAGAGTAGCTGTTGTCAGCAATGTAGCAGGGTTTGAGACTACTGGAAACTGTGGTTCTATAACACTGTTAAGTGCACGTAAGTCATGAACTATTCTCCACTTCCCATTAGGCTTTTTCACAGGGAATAGTGGGGTGTTATATGGGGAGTTACTGAGTTCAATAATTCCATGCTGAAACAGCTCCTGAATCTCCTGGCGAGATCCCTGCAGGGCCTCCGGTTGGAGGGGATACTGCGGAATCTTTGGTGGTTTACAGCCAGGCTTAATATGAATGGTAATAGGCAGATGTGATTTAACTCAGCCATAAGGGCTGAGGAGCAGTGACCGCTCAGGGCCTTTTTCTCCCAGCGGACTATAGGTGAATTCAACCTGTAATTTCACCAATAAGTCCCTACCCATCAAATTTACTGGACAATATGGGGCAAACAGAAAAGAATGAGAAATCTGCTGATCTCCTATTCTTAAACAAATGGGTGTAGTTAGGTAAGATGTAAGGGGTCTACCATCAAAACCAGTGGTAGTCATTTTCTTTCTACTAAGCTGGCATCTCTGTGGTAAAACGGTTAATACAGAGGAAGTGGCTCCTGTATCAAGCAACATTTCTGTGGGCTCATCATTAAGATATACTGTGATCAGAGGTTCCTGATATGTAAGCCTCGCCTGTAAAATATAGATTCCCAGTCATTGTTGGGGTGGGGGTCCAGAATCCCGGGGAGGTGTCCACAAGGGAAAACGCCTCCTATCAAAGTTCTCATTTCTGCGCTGAGCACGGCATGAGCGCTGAAAATGACCGTAACCACCACAGTTCCAACACTGTGGGGCAAGAGTACGGTTATTTTGTTGGTACGAGGGACCTCGACGCTGTGGCTGAGGATAACGGGGTCGTTGGGCTCCGTTATAGTAAATGCGATCCTTATCTCTATCCCATACCTCATCACAGGGGTCTGGAACATCATTCTCATAAGGATCCAGATATTCCATGTCATCAATTTTCTCCTGCTGTTCCCTAATTTTCTGTTTTAGCTGTCTAATAAGTTCATTATTAGATTTATCAAGATGTAATTTGGTGGTGGATTGGGGATCTTTAATTTCTTGTAACCCTTTAAGTTGAAGGTGTAACAAGCGTGCTTGGGCCTGTTTCAAATCCTTCTCAGGTTTCAAAGTGTCCTCCTCTAAAGATCGAATATAATGCAAAATATGGGCCTGTTGTTTAGGCCATGGCTCAGACTCCAAGGCTACTATAGACTTTAATTTTGCAGTTACGGATGGGGGTAATGTATTACACAAAGTCTGGAAAAATACAGGTCTCATACAAACATCATCGTATGGTACCCCCATTTGTGCTTCCCATAAATCTTGAAATCGTACGAGGTATGCACTGATATCCTCACCTATTTGGAATCTCATAGCAGTGAGAGGAGCCAAACTGCGCTGAGTAGGGTACATCTCCCTGAGGGAGTCCCAAATACGAGGACGAAACTCGTTGAAGGAAGAACCATCATAAGTGTTAACTGTGACCTTCACCTGGCCTAAATCGGCATTGGCGAACACTTGATTTGTCGCACTATTTCCCAGAATTTTGGCCAATAAAGCTTTGATATCTCCCAAAGCCAAATGATATCCAGCCGTAATTCTTTCAAATTTTTGAATCCATGTCTCTCCCCCTCTACTAAGTGGAGGGAGACTACTGGCTATATTAGTCATATCAGTAAAACTCCATGGGATATATTTAGATTTTCCTTCATTTGTGTAGATTACTGGAAACAGAAGCTGTTTATTAGCGTCCTGATTCTCATACTTTTCCCAAACCCTCAGACCTGCCTCCATATAGGCAGAATCCCAGTTAGGGTCTCCCGCTCCTCCACGAATGCAGAGTCGGGCGGTGTTAAGGTGTACAGTTTCTAGTGATCCATTAGGGGGCCACTGTAACATCTGGGGCTGATTGGCTCTTGTCCAACCGTACATGTTGGAGGACCATCGGTAAACATAATAACCATTTCCATCCTCCTGCTCTGTAATAAAAGTAAGGATACAGGGTTGTGGAGCTCGAGGAGCTTTACCATCTTTCACAACTCCACAAATCACTGTAAGTGCACTTTTTGTCTTTTCGTCATCTTCTCCCTCCTCTACCTTCTCCTCTTCTTCTTCTTCTATAATCGCCTTAAGACGTTTTTCCCTATCTGTCAGGTCTAACTCCCATCTTCTAAGATTCTCAGTAATTTTAACCTCAGATAGTTTTAAAGCTTGAGCCTGACTTTCTAAATCTTCATGTTCTGCTGTTAATTGCTGTTTCAACTCTTCTAATCTTGCCTGTGCCTCAGCATATGCACTGGGATCTGGGGCAGGGGTGGCTTTTAAGTTAACATGACCCTCAATCTTTGCCCAAGCTCCCTCAGTGTCCAAGAGTTTATGCAGGACCTGTTCTGGGGGTATAGAGGCTGCTGGGTGAGAAGTGGGTTCTGACTTGGGCTGGAAGACAGGGTCAGAATAGCCTATGGCTGCCATAGCTTTACTTTCGACTGCCCAATAAGAAGGTGGGGGTACAGGGGCAGAAGACAAAGGCTCTGGACCAGCCTGCATCCACAGGGAAATATGTTGCAAATGTTCCAATTGGGCTTTGCCACATTTGTTAAATAAAATATGATCCCTAATTTTGGTCAAAATGAGCGGATCAAACGACCCCCCTGCTGGCCAGGCAAGAGAGGGTGTTTTCTTCGTCCATTTTTCCCATTGTTTAGAACAATTTTTTATTGAAGCCTCCAGTAGAGGGTTCTGTTTAACAAGGCTATCTATGGGGCTAGGACCGGGTTCAGCTCCTTTCTCAGCATTTACCTCCTGTTTAGATTTTCTTTTAAACATTTCCCTAGCTGTCCCTTCTCTATAGTCTATGTAGACCTGGTGTTTTCACTGTTCGGGGACAGGGGCAAACCCCTCTTTATTCACAAGGGGGGGTAACTTCGCTTTTACAGATGGAAAATTCAGACCTTTTTATTTACAAAGGTTAGAAGTTACTTATCCAGGACTCATACAAAACAAACAACTCTTGTGCTTCGTCTAAACCCAGCCAATCTCCTCGCGGAGGTATGAAAACGTGGATAAAGACACACACTCGCTTCGTATTAATAATAATACGTACAGTCTCAAGCGTACATCAATCAATCCCAGAAAGACAGAGACCTAATGTCTGGGCAAAACTTTCAAACTTTCTTTCCCTAACATTACAATTAAATACAAAGACACTCTAACAATGTTCCTACAGAACAAAACATTAAGCACATAAAATACATATGCATATGTGTAAATTTGGTACTCACCCACCAATCGAACCTGGGTAAATCTTCCGTCTTTGTTTGTAGACAGGAAAAACAAAACTCACCCGCTGGAGTCGTCCTAGGGTATCAAAATCTCTCTCGTCGTCACTCTCCCATCTTCTGGACCAGCAGAAGGAATCCTCTTCTATTAATGAGAAGGTATTCTCATCCCCTGTTTTTTCTCTGTGAAAAACAGGAGGTAGTCCCTCTGACAAAAATGCAGGCAAATCAAAACTGCAGTCAGAGGAGTCCTTGGGCAATTTAGAAAAGAAAATTTAGAAGGCCGGGTTGCGGCACCAATTGTGGCTTCTGGTTCTCACAAGCAGCATCAATCAAAGAATTACTTAGACGGCAATTGCTTTTAATTACAAAAACTTTTATTTCAGTATAACAAAATAGCAGTGTCATACAGAACAGCAAAAAGCCCGTCTATAGAAATGGCAGACAGTACCTTCTCTCTCTCTCTGTGAAGGGGGAGAAAAAATACTGCCCGCCCTTACCTGAAAAATAACTGCCTTATATACATTTCTCCCCGTCTCAAAATGTCTGTTTCAAATTAATCATACATTCTTAAGTGTCAGCAGGGCCTCAGGATCCTACAACACTTGAATCCATCATACATTCTTAAGTGTCAGCAGGGCCCCAAAATCCTACAACACTTTTCCCAGGGGAAGAATCTCTTTTACGTTTATACATCTGGTTTGGCTTATAGGTCTGTCCATCTATGCATAGCTTGTGACCTCTGACCCTTCCTGTGTTGTTCTTCTGGCACTAATTGAAACCTTCAGGGTAGGAGAGTGTGTTTATGCTCATAAGTTTGAATTCATTGCATTCCTGGCTTAGCCTGTATTTTTTCTTGCTTAGGCTCAAATACTGCTAGGCCCAATATTTTTGCATACTCCTATGCAGAATATGGTTACCCAGAATTCTCCATAGCAAATCCTCCATAGCAGGCCACATCTACTCCTTTATACCCACATGCTTGTCTTCTGTGCCATCCATATACTGTGTAGTATCATCAGGCAAGGGTGCAGTCATATAAAGCTAATATATACATATATAAGCAGACCCAAGGCAGACTTTAAATCAAATTTCCCAACAATATAATGAGAGAGTTTGTGCTTTTCACCCTTATTGAGAGAGGGATTTCCAAGGAGGCAGAATATATGATCAAAAAAGAAAAAGTAAGAGCCTTAACACAGTTTATAACAACAAAATAAAATGAGTTATAAATTGGTGTTATAAACTGTACTGTGGTTCTCACTTTTTCTTTTAGTTACTTGGTGTGTGAGCATCTTACATGTCCTTTGTTTTTTACAGAATATATATTTACATTAAACCATGCTGGTCCAGTGTGCATTTTCAGAAGAGTTATGTTTTAGCTGCCAAGCCCCTCCAGTTGTTTGGCATCATGCAAAAAGGAGTTCAGAAAGGAGTTTTGGGAAAAAGGGGGTGGGGTGTAGCCAGCATTAATATTAATGAGGGAGGGATGCTGATCTATAGGTTGCAGGGGGAGCATCAGAAACCCTAGCATCGGCCCTGCTTGGGCAACCAGGTTCTGCATTAGGATTGGTAAATGTCTTTGATAGTATGGTTTCACAGTATTTCTGGCACAAGAACATAGCAAAAGAAAATTCTTTGGATTAATTATCTAGAGCAGGAGTCAAATTCACAAGGCAAAAAAATGTAGGAAGGATTTTGCACAGAACTCCAGACCAGACAAACTCTGGGTCAATCAGGAAATAGCAATGAAGATTACCAGCAATACAATACACAGTTAAGAACAGATTGGCTGGAGACAGCCCCACTGGAGGCATTATAACCCTTCCTGTAAGATGTCTCTTTTCTAACTCAAAGGTCACTGTTTTGAGGCCCGACTGATGTGAGAAAAAAAATTGTATAAATATTTCCTTGAAACCTCTAGTAACCTTTCAGCTATGTCTTTTTTTGTTTGTTTTGGCAGCAGCCACAGCCACCTCTTTAATGAACAAAACTGCCCTGAAATGAAAATTTATAAAAATAAATAAAAAATTAACATTTATTAAAAGAAAACAAAACAAACCTGCAAACCAAACAACATTTATTTTGCCTGCACTCCCCTAATAATTACCTGACTAATGGATATAAATTCATCAGTTTCCACAAAAGATGTAAAACACTTTAACTACTGGAGTATATAAAAAAAATGCCAAATGACGTTTTTTAATATGACGACGGAAAGAAAGACCAGAGTCAAGCAGGGCTCCTCAATAATTTACCTGTTGGACTGCGAATGTTTTATGTCCATCAATATCTAAGTCTTTCAGTAAATGTATGGAGGTTTCACAATGGGCTACTAAGATCTCTATTTTTGATAACTGCATTGTTAAGCCTTGGGCTACCATCCAGGCCACAACCAGATTGATTCAATGGGTCAGAAGGAAGAAAGCAGTAAGTATCATATTGGATATGGGACAGTACAGCATACAGTAATATCATCTGCATAAAGTGCATACTGAATCTGCAATGTTTGCAGAAATTCATACAGAGGGTACATGTATTAGCGACAGGGCATGTTAGGAACTTTAGCTGAAGTAAATCAAGGTGACAAGACTATTTCCGGGATTTCAGTGAAGAAAGGATACATAGAGAAGAGAATAGCATAAGGAAGGGATCGGAGGAGGATCACAGAGGGTGAAGTGAGGTAGCAGCATCAGAAGGTTTACTGGTGCACACTGTCTTTAAGAGACTTGAATTGGCAACATCTTTCAGAGTGGGTAGGTACATGTATTGTGCTCTCTCTGTCACGTATCCATCTGAAAGTCATTAATGTAAGTGAAGCTTGATTTCAGGCACAGAAAACAATTTCATCAGTGAAACATGCCTATTGCTTCCATTGTATCTGTTCATCCATATGTATGTTTTGGGGACCTCTCCATGGACAAACCTAATGGAAATTTGCTAGGAGAATCTCTTACTAAATTTCCAACGTTCTTACAGAATTTCTGTCAAGTTCCTCTAATGTGAAGGGCCTTGGAAAGATTTTCAAAGGAAGCAGAACCGTCCATGAGTTTTCAGAAACAGGCAAGAACCAGAACATGCAACAGAGGGGGCCCAGGAAACGCACCTTCTTTGTCTTACACTTCTCCATTCCATTTCTTTACAGGTTTATTGCAAAGGACAGAAGGCATCAACCCTTTCAGTTTCACTTGAGCTCAGAAATTTATTGTGATGATATAGCTGCACTACAGTTGTGAGTATGACTACAATATTGCATAAAATTGTATTAAATTCTTTCAGAGATTCCATTTTGCTGAAATTAGGCACACAAGCCATCAGTCTCTGTCAGCATGCCACATCTCTGAAAGTAGGGAACATGCAGAAAGCAGCTAAGTAGCACATTTTCACAGGGGCAGCAGAATAGCTTTTCCTTTGGGGTGCCCAAGCTCTACCCTAACTCCACCCCAACTCTACCCCTCAGATTGCCATGATTGCAGCAGGCAGAAAGTAGGCTAAGACCCTTCCTGTTTGCCCATGAGGATCCGATCTCCTGCGGGCCTACAGGAGGGGTCATTGCCGCGATTGCCGCAGTGAATTTTTGGTTGGGCCAGGGATCATGTGGCCGACCCCTTCCCAATGCCCATGCATTTACAATAATCTGAGAACATATTTTTCACTTAAAAGTAAAATTAAGCTTTGGTGTTCATTGCTGTTGGATATGGTACAAGCAATTTGTGTAGCTAGTTTATTAAGTTCAAGGAAGAAAAGTCCATGAACTGTTGTTAAGGTAGACTTGGGAAAATCCACAACATTTTCCTGGATGGACTCTACCTAGTTTTTGGGAACCTGATAGGTACTTGTGACCTGTATTGGCCACTGATGGAAACAGGATACGGGGCTTGATGGACCTTTTCTAACTCAGTATAGTATATCATATGTTCTTATGTGGTAGAACAATTTTAAAAATTATTTTTTATATATGTGCTTAATACTTACATGCTGAAAAGCTTTTATAAAATTACCCTCCCCCCACACACAGTAGGCTTAAAATAAGTGCCTTTTTAGGGTTTCTCTCATAGGCGTCCTGTTATTAAATCAGCCCCATTATAGCACTTTTTATATCCTGTCAGCAGCTGCATTGATTTTCAGATTTTTTCAGGTTTCATGTTTTTTGTTTTATTTTGTTTTTAACATCGGTGATAAAATCAGGGACCTGCTCATTGCTGATATATAAGTAGCTCAGGTAAATTTATAGATAAGCCCTTAATTTCCAATTAAAGCTCAAATCGGATCAGAAAAGATAAAGGAAACATAAATCATAAACTATAATTAATAATAATGCAAACCCATCCAAAAAGAATATAAAATAGACCACTAATCAGAGTAAAAAGAACCTTTTTCATCTAAAAAAAAATTTAGCGAGCAACCAGTTTTTCAACATTTTGTGGAAGCTTCAGATTTGGATTGCGCTTATGTTCCAAAACATAAGTGCAGTCACCCATCAGTCTTTTCGCAAGCTCTCAACAAACTATAATCTGCTGATGCAAGGACATACGCCACTACTTATCATTGCTACTTATTATTTGTGTAGCGCTACAAGGCCTACGCAGCCCAAGACAGAGACAAGTAAGAGATAGTCCCTGCTCTTCAGAGCTTACAGTCTAGTCAAGACAGAAAACATTATAACTGGGGACTAGGATTTGTTGAGGGGAATGGTAAGGAAACACATAGGAGGTGAACAGGAAACTAAAGGTTTCAGAAAGTGAGAAGTATTGAACAGCATCATGTTAGACCTGTGTAAAGTTCTTGAAGTAATCAGTAATTGAATCTGTGAGGCAAGATACTCCGGGTCCCATTACCATTTACAATTTAGGGTTGCCAACCAGCCAGTATTCAGCCGGCTTGGCCGGTTTTTACACAACCAGGCCAGCTGCTGGCAGAGAGCAAAAACAAGCCTTTTTTTTTTTTTTGCTCTGGTTGCCCCCAATCCTGTGGCCAGAGAAAAAAAAATGGCTTTTCAAAAATCTCTCCTTCTGCCCCCACAGCCTCACCCTCTACTGTGATCTAGCTGCAACTCCTGCGTCTTACAGAGCCATGGCTGTGATAGTGATGTTGTTGTTGTTAAGTGCCATCGAGTCCGTGTCAACTCATGGCGACCATCTGGATACTTGTCCTAAATTGTGTTCGGTCTTCAGTCAGGCGGCTCATTGTTGACAGATTGGTACCCGTAGCTGCTGTTATTGTATCAAACCATCTCATTGCTGGCCTTCCTCTTTTGTGCTGACCTTCTATCTTGCCAAGCATGATGTCTTTCTCTAATGATCTCTCTCTTTGCATGATGTGTCCAAATTATGAAAGTCGAAGTCTTGTCATCTGAGCTTCTAAAGAAAGCTTAGGTTTGATCTCCTTTAGTACCGACTGGTTTGTTCTTTGGGCAGTCCATGGTATACACAGTATTCGCCACCAGCACCATAATTCAAAGGCATCAATTTTCTTCCTGTCTATCTTTTTCACTGTCCAGCTTTCACATCCATATGATGTTATTGAAAATACCATGGCTTGAACAAGTTGACTCTTTGTATGGATAGAGACATCTCTGCTCTTGAGAATCTTGTCTAGGTCTTTCATAGCTATTCTGCCAAGAGCAATGCGTCATTTGATTTCTTGACCGCTTGCTGCTTCTTTATTGATAGTTGATCCAAGTAGGTTAAAGTTATTCACAATTTCAATTTCTTCTCCTTCAATGATGAACCTGTTGATTTTGTCAGTTGTCATAATCTTTGTTTTCTTTACATTAACGTGCAGGCCCATTTTGAGACTATGGGGTATGTTTACTAAACCTTCTTAACGTGCGCGCCGCGTTAGTCTGCAGGATGCCATAAAAGGAGTGGGCGGTCCAGTCAAAAATAGCAAAACGGGATTAGCGCACGCTGTGCTGCGCGCTCTTGTGTGCCGCGCACATTAGCGCACGTGTAACGCGCGCAGGAAGCATAAGCAGGCGCGCTGATGTGCAGAGGAACAGGGCTGCAGTACAATGGTAAAGACACTGACAGATGGTGCAGGGGTCATGGGTTCAATCCCCCACTGTGCCCAATGAATAAGGCTGGCTGAGGCACTACCATTTATGTGTAATATTGCATTATGAGGCTTTATAATTTTATTTTAATTACTGCTGCTAGCAAAGGCACTCTCAAAGCGCTGTAACATAAGGTGCTGCATAAGGCACCCCATAAGGTACCCCAGAGGGCACATTTTAAAGTGCACTGTCCGCCACGACACCCTACAATGTTGCTTAAAGGGTGGCCTATAGGGCGCCATATAGGGTGCCCTATGAGGCACAGCAAGGCCATAGCACTGTTTTTGATGGCAGCACTGTGCATTTAAACGCATGAAAATCTTAAGTAGGTGCGCTGACATGCAAGGAGGAATAGCAGTGTAGCACAATGGTTAAGGCACTGACTGACAATACAGGGGTCATTAGTTCAATCCCCAGTGTGCCTAATACATAAGGCTGGCTGAGGCATCAGCTTTGACATGTGAGTATTGTTTCCTGCTGCACTTTATTTGTATTTTTTTAATTGCTGCCAGCAAACACACCCTCATGTGCCATAACCTAAGGTGCCGCATAAGGCACCCTATAAGGCACTCCATAGGGCACATTATAAAGTGCACTATCCGCCACGGCACCCTATAATGTCCCCTATAGGGCACCCTATCAGTCGCTCCATAGGATACTGTATAGTGCACCTTATATGGACGATAACCATAAGGTGCCCTATAGGGCGCCCTATAAAGCGCCCTCTGAGGCACCTTATGGATACAGTACGCTGAGGGTGTTTTTGCTGGCAGCACTAATGTACATTAAAAATAGATAATGCTTTGGACAGCCCTATCAAATAACCCCACTGTGGGTTTGAACCCATGACCTCTGGCTCCACTGGCAGTAAAATAACCAGTGGGCTACAGCTCTATAGCTGCTAGCAAACACCTGGCTGGCTGCAGAAGGACTGCAAGTCACCACACAAACAGTCTGCTGTGGTCACCAGGATAGGGTTAACCCACCCATACCCATGATGCACTGCACATGTAAATCAGCAGTCTACAGATGATCACAAGATGGGGTATGCACCCCCACAACACCTCAGCCTGGTAGGGGGAACTGACCGTGTGTGGTACTGGCACAGAGTAGCTACACACCGTCACATTGTACAGGTACTGCACTCACCCTGAGGGTGAGGTGGGGCGCCCAGCACCAGGTCCACAGCAGAGATAGGCCATGCTGCAGATCCCCAGCAGTGCTAATGTGTGAGATAGGTAGTTTCTGCAGACACACCTTGGATATATCTGTATGTCTCAGTCAGGTGTAGTCCTTATGGACCCCTAGGAGGATTATGTACCACCACCCTCTTCCGAAGAAAACAGTCACAGGCGTGAATGAACAAGGAAAAATAGAGTCCTTTATTTAAACCAACGGCCGCCCGACACAGGCCATGTTTCGTACTCCTCCTCCAGGGCTGAGGGTGGTAAACAGGGTCTCCCACCAACAGATCCACATTCTACCTCCCTGCAATGGTGGCAGTAGAGGGGACCATCAACCCCAGTCCTGCTGGGGAACAGACACCCTACAGGGCAGTCAATGCAGCTCTGTACACATCCATACCACAATAGCAGACAGACATTAGGCCTGGATATGCTAAGCTGCACCCCACCACTATCTGATATTCTCCTGTAGCAAGCCTTCAGCCGCTGCACCCTGCAAGGCACCCCATCAAGACACATACCAGCTGCAGACAGTCTGCTAGCTAGTCCATAGTGCATGTTCTTGGTGGAAATGCATGCACCTAGAACTGGGATGTCAGCATACACAACAAGCAGATAAGTCAGTGACTGGGCCCCAAAAGGAAACCCATAAATATTACATGAGAGAAATACTATATAGCACTATGGGGGTGCCTAGCCATGCTGTGGTCACTGCACAGTCAGGGTGAGAGTGATCTCCCAGCAGGACATGCTGTGGCCACCCTGTCTGTGCAGGTGGTGGCCGGGCACTACAATGTCCCAGCCAGTGCCCTATGCCCTGTGCAGATGCATCCTGGCCAGGCCACCCTGTCCGGGCTATACCCATGGTACCTTGCTCCTCATTATGCACATTGGCAGGCCAATACTGGCAACAGTGCTGGCAGTGTGGGCTGTGGAGGGTGTTTGCAGCCACCACACACTGGATAGACAGACACACACTCCCACACCTATGCCAGCATTGTGCTACTATAGAGGAGTTTAGCAGCCTTGGCCACCACACCAGTCCTGGGCACAGTGCAGGCATGGATATGGTACGCAATACTGTTGGGGGTCACACCCCAGGGTAGTAAACACTGTCAGAGACCAGACCTGAAGCAAACTCCACAGACATCAGAAAGGTTGCTATGATGGAGCTCAATCAGCAAACTGTGCTTAACGTAGGAATCGCTATCTGCCAGTAATCATAGCAAACTTTTGATAGCTGTGTACCGTATTCCCAGGTGTAGGGTGGCATTGCTAAGGTATGCAAGTGCAAGTATTGGGAGATGCATGCAGGGCCCAATGTCCTGCCTCTCCAGGAGGCATTGGCTAATGGAGCCTGTGGGTGTGGGTGTGTCTGCCCCCTGTTGGCTGCTGCTTTACAGCAGAGGTTCCCAACTCCAGTCCTGGTGTGCCAAACACTGTTCGGGTTTTCATGCTGTCCCTCATGAATATGCATGAGATACATCTGCATACCATGGGGGTGGTGCATATAAATGCAGCACAGGCATCTTTATTAGAGGCAGCATGGAACCTGAATGGTGATTGGCCCTCCAGGACTGCATTTGGGAGACTCTGCTCTAGGTAATGCGCCTGTTTATGGTGTCTTTGCTCTGTAGTGTAAAATGTAGGTGTTTTGGGCATGTTTACATCATCTGCAATAAACGTTCTGTCTGTATTAACACGTTGTAGTAGTGGGTAAAATATGGGGACTGGGTTGGCAGGCACCATAGCTGGGACTTGAACCTGTTACCTTCTGCCTCCAAACACACTGGTTGCATGCACTGCAACACTGTATTACCACAGAGACAGTGCATTCCCTGGTGATACCATGACTGTTTGTCCGGCAGGGCCTGTCTGTTGCAGTGCACGGCACCCATCTACACAGGGCTAGGCCATGGTCTGCTCTGGGCAGCTGCCACTGCCCCCCTCCACCACCAGTACCCCACTGCCACCATGCTGACATGCCCTGGTGCTGGTGGTGTGCAGTCTCAAGCCATCCAGTGTGCAGGTAGGCGGCTGCCTATGGTGCGTGTTCTGGGGTAGGGGTGCCTGCATAGGCGTCCACGCTTCCCCCCAACACCGCCTGCCAATGTTCTGTGCCCATGGGGGTACCTGCTGGGTACTATCCCCTGTGACACTGTGATAAACACTCTCGTGCCAATGTTGGGCCCTCATCAGTTGCTGTCTGGCTGCTGTACAGTTTCAGCATTCCTAAGTGCCACCTAGGCATCTGCCTAGTCCGCACTGTGCCCCAGCTGCACCACAGCATGTGCCGCCTGCAGACCTCTGTATCCCCTTTCCCAGCATCTGTCCAGTTGCCCATTCCGACATGCCCGCCCTGCTGTTGTGGAACATGTGCATGCCATAGGTAACCTGTCCAATGGAGAGGGAAACCCTGATCAGTGCTATTTCACTGTGGGATCATTCACCTTGTATGGGGACGGAGCGTAGACCCTTCTAAAATTCATATTTATTTTTTGGGGCTTTCTTGGGAGTGTTTTTTGATGTTTCCCAATACTATCACTATTGCCCAGCTTGATTATGATTTTTTTTTATTTTGTTGGGGTCATTTTCAATTTTTATTTGCACTTTTGTTCCGTGCACATGTATCACACTTATCATTTTTTTGTAGGTTTCCCTGGTTTTGCTGTACATTGCTGACAGAAATGGTTTCTTTTCCCTTTAAATCAGCTCTAACGCGAGGTTTTCACTTGCATGATTTTTGGCCTCGAATTTCACATCGTTAGTGTGCGGGGACCCTCTCCCCTCCCACTCTCCACCCATTGACCCCTTCTCTCCGCCCCTGGGGAGCCTTCCTCCGCCCTCCGGGAGTCTTTCCACGCCTTCAGCCCTCGTTTGCGCCGCTGCGCATGTGAGCGCACACTAAAGCACATTTTTGCCCCGTAAAGTGTCATTAGAACGCGTTAAGGTACCTTAGCGCGCGCTAATTGCACAGCGCGCACAATAAGAAGGTTTAGTAAATATACCCCTATGTTCTTTGATCATGAGAAGCAAATGTTTCACATCATCTTCACTTTCAGCCAGTAATGTGGTATCATCAGCATAGCGAAGTTGTTGATGAGTCTTCCACCAATCTTCACCCTCTGTTTTCTTCATACAATCCTGCTTCTCTGATGATTTGTTCTGCATATAAATTAAACAGGTAGGGGGAAAGTATGCAGCCTTGTCTTACACCTTTGCTTATTTTAAACCATTCTGTTTCTCCTTGTTCCGTTCAAACTGTTTGCTTCGGTTTTTTTAATCATTTATTTGATACATAAAAAAAAAGAAAAACAACAATACAACAACAATGAAGATAATAACATCCTTCCCCTCCCACCCCCCCTACTGCCCTGTCTCCATGTGAGTTATTACTGAAGCAAACACAATCACATTATTAAGCCTATATATATATAAAACACACGGCACAAATGAGCCCCAGTTGTTTACCCGGGCAATTACGTACATATTCTTGCTGTCGCAGCATATGTGTCCAACCACAGCCACTTGTCTGAGGAAATATCCTGCTCATAACCGCTCATACACCCCTTAAAGTTAGAGGCGTGATCCTGCGCCTTCTCATAGCTGGCATAAAGGCATACCATATTCCACCACTGGTGAACATCCAACTTGCTAGAGTCTTTCCAACATACCATAATTTGCTTTAAAGCTATAGCAACGAGGAAGTCCAATAAAAAATGCTTTCCTTTCATGTTGGGAAGGCCACTCATTGAGGAGCGCAGAATCACTACCTGCCAAGTGAGCGAAGCCCGGAAACACAGAATCTTTTGTACCTTCTCCCAAACTGAGAGCCAAAAAGTTTGAAGGTAAAGGCAATAAAAAAACATGTGCTTATAAGTTCCAGGACAGAGGGAACATGACCAACATAAGTTACCTGTTCCCACATTCCACCTGGAGAGCCGATTGGGCGTGATAAATGCACGATGTAGCAAGAAAAATAAGGTTTGTGTTATATCCGCTGCTTTCGAAACCCTACTAACCTTAGACCACAGTAGCGACCAACCTTGGGAGGAAATATGAGTATCTAGATCAACTTCCCAACCTCTTCGATTCTCTTTTGGAGATGAGCCTCCCTCCCTTAAGTAAGCATAAAACTTAGACGCTACACCTTGCTTACTAGAATATGCGAGGGTCAACTCCTGCAAACCCCAGGCCTGCGGTAAGTTCCTGCTTGTCACTCCAGCTTTTGATAGACAACTTTTTAATTGGATCCACTGGAATTAACAGGCCATCAGTAACTCAAACTCCTGCTGCAACCTTACCCAGGGTTTCCATCCCTCCGTCTGAAGCAATTGACCTACCGTCCAAATACCTTTTGCTTGCCACTGTCTCCACCCTATTGTCTTATGCCCAATTTTGAACATGGGGTTATGCCATATTGGCATCAAGAGGGACACCGAGTTATCAGAGCCCATATCTCTCGCCAATCTATGATATGCCTCTTGGGTTGCCACAACTACTTCCAAGGCTGCTGGGGAGGCCTGACACTTCATACCAATCAGTACATATAACGGAATTGGCTCTACTACCCACATTTACACCTCTACCCACACAGGAAGCAGACCCACGCTCTCCCTGGGGCACCACAACGCCCCTTGCTTGAGCAAAAAAGCTTGGTGATACCGCCAGAAGTCCGGAAAGTTTACCCCACCCTTGTCCTTATTCGCTTTTAATTTTACTAAGAGCGATCCTGGGGGGGGCTTCCCTTGCCACAAAAAAGCAGTGACTAACTTCTCCCACCCTTTATAAACTTTCTGTGGAAAGGAAATCGGCAACATTTCTAGGATGTAGTTTATCTTTGGAGCTAGGGCCATTTTTATGCGTCCCCACCAAGATAAATGCAACGGAGACCATTTTGCCATAAAGGACTGAATGAACTCCTCTATATACTTACAATTAAACAGAATAGTCTCTTCAATGGAGCCGCAGAATCTTACCCCAAGATACTTGATCGCTTTCGCTTCCCATAGAAAAGGGAAATCCTTTATGTCCTCAGAGAAGGTAACTCTATTAATAGGGAAGGCCATGGACTTAGACCAGTTTATCTTATACCCAGATACCTTTGAATAACTAGCAATGACCTGTAATATCTCCTCCAAAGAACCGGGTTGCGAAAAAAGCAACAGGCCATCGGCATAAGCCGATAGCTTAATCTGAAGATCCCCTATCCTAATGCCGCAGATCCTTTCTGAATGTCTGATTAAGAGCCCCAAAGGCTCCAATGCCAAATTGAACAGAATCGGCGACAAGGGGCATCCTTGCCTTGTCCCTCGATGTAACGAAAAGGGAGCAGACAACAGACCATCTGCCAGGATGCGCGTCTGTGGAGAGGCATACAGAACCTGAATCGATCTAATAAAACCCTCCCCAAATCCAAACCAACGCAAGACCCTAAACAAAAAGACCCATTTGAGCCTGTCAAAGGCCTTTTCAGCGTCCAAAGAAATCCCAACCATGGGAGAGCCAAGCTGTTCCGAAGCGGCCAAAAGGTTAAAAAACAACGTGCATTATCCGATGTTGCCCTACCAGGCATAAAACCACATTGGTCAGGATGAATCAAGTCTGATGAAACCTTTGCTAGTCTATTTTCCATAACAGATGCGAATAGTTTATAGTCAGCATTTAACAACGAGATCGGCCTATAATTCTCCACCTTTAGGGCATCTCTTCCCGGTTTCTCTAGGACCACTATTGTGGCCTCATTGAAACCACCCACAATGAGGATCTGCTCATGCAGAAGCTGTTAATACTTAGCCACAAATGGAAGGAGTTCCTCCTGAAACATTTGATAAAACTCAAAGGGTATCCCATCTGGGCCTGCTGCTTTACCTTTTCTTGCCGATTTAAGGGCAGTCCGAAGTTAACCCAAAGAAAGGGGAGCTTCCAATTCCAACGCTTGTTGAACGGAAAGAGTAGGGTGCGGAATATGATCTAAGAAGTCATCACACTCCTTCCCATTGTCTCCCCCCTCAGAAGTGTACAACCCAGTGTAAAAGGACCTAAAAACCTCTGCTATATCCGCAGTCTTGGTAAGCAATTTCTGATTACTTGACAAGATTGCAGCAACTTTAGCCCTCTCAGCTCTAGGATTCAAAGTTGTCGCCAACAACCTACCCGACTTATTTTGCTCCCTACAATATTTGGTCTTCAATGTGTATGAAAGCTTTTCAGCTTCCGCACTTAGACTGTTGTTGTACTGATATCTTAACTTTTGCAGGCGCAATAAGATACAGGGCTCTGTTCTCGATCTTAAGAGTCTCTCCCCCACCCAGATTTGTGCCTCAAGCTCCTTCAATTCTAGCTTCCTTTGCCTCACCGCCCTGATGGAGAAGCTGGTGATTTTAGCATGCAAGGAGGCCTTAAAAGCCTCCCACCATGCCCAGCCAGGCATAGCCTCCGGGAGATTTACCATAAAATATTCCTTAATTACCCCCCTCATATATTCACAGAATTCCAGATCTGCTAACAGTGACCTTTGAAAGAACCACCCGGACCTCCTAGCGGAGACAGAATCAGACAATAAGGACATAAAGATAGCCGCATGATCCGAGACTGTGCAAGCCCCAATTTGTGTATCTTCTACCTGGGACACAAGGGACCTGGAAATCAGGAAAAAATCAATCCTCGAGTGTGACCCATTGGGGAGAGAGTAGAAGGTGAACTCCTTCTGTGAGGGATAAAACAAACGCCAGATATCTACTAGATTCATCTCCTACGCCATACCTTTCAGCACCATGCCGGTATGACTGGGTCTAGTAGATCTATAGGGTTGTCGGTCTATCAAGGGGTCCATCACTAAATTAAAATCCCCCCGTAGTACAAGATCACAATACGCTAATTCCTGTACCTCCTCAGCAACCCTATGAAAAAAAGGACACATCATCAGAATTCGGACCGTATACATTCATTATACCAAGTGTCCGGTCCCCAATCCGAAGATGGACTTTTACCCATCTCCCACCCGGGTCCGCGTGGGTCAGTTCAATGACCGGCTGAAGTGCCTTCTGGGCCAGAATTAACACCCCATTCCTTTTGTGGCAGGCCTCAGCTACCCCAATCAGTGTAAAGTGTCCTCCACCCATCTTTTGTGCCTCCCCTAAAGCCAGTCGGGTCTCCTGAAGTAGGATAACATCAGCTCCTTTCTTCTTGCAATACAACAAAATCTTTTTCCGTTTTATAGGGTTATTGATTCCCTTCACGTTCAAAGACAGGAATTTAAGTACTCCCATTACAAATCCTCAGCAACATAACAGACATGATAGGGCATACTGCATAACCCATGACAAACCCAGCATCCATTAAATAACAATCCCCCCCACATGGAAACAACCTAAACCAAAACCCAAAGCTAAATTTTGGGTAAGCCATCCTGAACAAGGCTGCCCCTCGATCCCCCAACATCCCCTTTGAAGCCATCTTTGACCCTCCCCCTCCTACTATAGACAACTACCCACCCAGATCGACAGAACACCCCCCCCTCCCACCTTGACTCACTTCCCCACCCCACCCCCCCATATTCTACTAGACCTTTGACAAGACGTTCAAACTAGGAGAAAAGAGGAGCGAGAGAGTGAAGGAAGAGCAAGAGAAGAAGAAGTAACAGAATAGAGAAGAAAGAGAAAGAGGGAAAGAGAAAAGGAAAAGAAAGGACGAAGAAGAAGAAGAAGAACCCCCCTGTGGGATAACCTTGCCCACATAGTGCTATATCACCAATCCCCCCAGTCCCCTCCATCCCATAAATCTAACCAAGGAAATAGCATATCAATATACATCCACAATACTGGCAAGAGAAAGTTCAAGTAATATAGCGAAGCTCCATGCGCACATACACACACTGAATCCCAGGCAAGCCTAACAAGGGCCCTGCCAACTAGAAGGAGTAACAAACATGAGGGGAGATATTCTATCGCATCAACATGGCTTCCTGTTCCTCTACAAACTTTAGCAGGGCTTGTGGATCCTCAAATGTACGCGTCTGGTTGTGTAGAGTCACTCTTAGCCGAGCAGGAGTGAAGAGAACATATTGGGCCTGGAGATGTTGCAGCCGTGGCCTGACAGCCAGCATCTGCCTCCGCTTCTCAACCATCGCTTTGTTGAAATCAGGGAAAAACGCGATGTTGTGACCATCTAGGCTTACCGGCGCCAAAGCCTTCACCGCTGCCATGATTTACAAGGCCTGCTGATGCCTCAGCAACCTCATGATGATAGGTCTCGGATTCCGAGATTGTGGCCCCGCATGCATCGGTACACAGTGAGCTCTTTCGAATTCTAGCAGTGGGGCAAAGTCCAAGTGCAGGAGCTTCGGTATGTTTGTTTCTAGGAAGGCAATTGTTTCCAGCTTCAGCACCCTCAGGCACACCAACGATAAGCACGTTGTTCCAGCATGTACGATTGTTAAGATCTTCCAGATTGCGTTCAAGTTGAGCGATTCGTTCTTCATGGCACTCAACCTTACTTTCAATTCCGACCACTTTTTCTGCCAGCCCCATTATTTGTTCCTTCATCTCTTTTAGCTCCAAGATGTCAGCCTGAACGCCAGAAAGCGTTTCTCCATTGGTCTCCACCAGTTCTCTAACAGCTCGGATTTCGGCGAGCATTTCCTGCATGGCGTCCGTGCTCTCTCACGGGCCCGTCGGTTTTTGTGGGGAGGGGGGGTCCGGTTTCTGTCTTTTGACGCCGGTATTCACGGCAGTACTGAATTCCAGCCTACCAGATTTGCCCGTCGCCATCACTCTATGATAGCAGGTTAGAGGGGGGTTAAATCGCTTCCACCTTACATGGGGCGAGTAGGATTTAGGACAGGACTACAGGGAGAATGAGAATCAAGCAGCCATCTTGTTCCTGGTCAGGTTCTGCCTCAACTGTTTGCTTCTTGATCAATGTACAGACTGTGCAAGGGAACGATCAGGTGTTCTGGTATACCCATGCTTCTTAATGTGGCCCAGAGTCTCTCATGGTTTACACAGTCAAAAGCCTTGCTATAGTCGATAAAGCACAAATAGATATCCTTTTGGTATTCTTTAGTCTTTTCAAGGATCCATCTCACATCTACGATTATATCTCTTGTTCCTCGTCCTTTCCTGAACCCTGCTTGCACTTCAGGTAGTTCTTGTTCCAGGTATGGTTGTAGTCTCTATTAAATAATCTTCAGTAGAATCTTGCTGTCATGTGGGATCAGAGCGATTATGCGATAATTTCCACAGTCAGTTGGATCACCTTTCTTTAGTATTGGTATAAACACAGATCTTTTACAGTCAGATCTTTTCAGCCATGATGTTGTCTTCCAAATTTCTTGACAGAGCCTTGTAAGTTTGGTAACAGCTGCATTAGATTGCTGTAATACTTCTACGGAAATGCCATCAATGCCTGGTGCTTTGTTCTTTGATAAAGCTTTCAATGCTGCTTCAACTTTTTCTTTCATCACCAATTATTCCAGATCATAAGGTACAGGTTGAAATGGCTGTTGGTCCACTTGATATTTATGATATAAAAACTCTGTATATTCTTTCCACCTTTTCTTGATCTTCTCAGCATCATTCAACATAAAACCTTGAGCATCTTGTAACATTTCAATTCGAGGCTGGAATTTCTTCTTTAACTCTCATAGCTTTAGTCAAGCCGATCTTGTTCTTCCTCTAATATTTTCTGTTTCTATTTCCTTGCATATGTCATTGTAGTACTTTTCCTTATCCTGTCGTGCTGCATGTTGAAAATCTCTGTTGAGTTCTGTGATTGTCTTTCTTTCTCCTCTGGCTTTAGCTTCTCTGCGTTTCTGGGCAATTTTCAGAGTTTCTTCTGTCATCCATTTTGGCCATTTTTGTTTTTTCACCTTTTGTAGAGATGTCTCGATTTCTTCCAACACAACCTTCTTGATGTCATTCCATAACTCTTCTGGAGCTCTGACATTTGTATCTAAAGCAGCAAATCAATTTTGCAGGCAGTCTTTAAATTCCAGTGGTATATTCTCAAGGTCATATTTTGCCTGCATTCATGAGTGGTTTGCTCTTTTTCAACTTTAGCTTGAGTTTGCATACTAGTAGTTGATGATCTGTACCACAGTCAGCTCCAGGTTTTGTCTTTGATGATGTTATAGAGCTTTTCCATTGTTGACTTCCACAGATGTAGTCAATTTGATTTTTGTACAATCCATGTGTACAGTCACCGCTTGTGTTGCTGGAAGAAGGTGTTTAAGATGAATAGATTGTTGGTCTTGCAGAATTCTATCAGTCTTTCTCCAGCTTCATTTCTGTTGCCAAGTCTATATTTCCAACCAATTTGCGTTCCAGTCATCCATGACTATTAGGATATCCTTTTTGCATGTTCTGTCAATTTCAGCTTGAACTTGTTCATAGAACTCTTCAATTTCATTCTCTTCTGCAGCTGTTGTTGGGGCATATACTTGAATTACACAGGTACACTACCAAAAACCTGCCTCCAGTTTTGCAACTGATTCCTATAGATTTTGGGGTGCTGAATCCAGGAAAAATAGCCAAAATGTTCCATCACGTCACGTTTTCTTGCAAAATTAGATTTCTTACCCATATAAGGAATGTTCACATAATTTCTTTTTAGCCGACTGCAGTTTATTTTCTTGGCCCAAAATAGAGGTTGTAATGGTTAACTAACTAGAAACACTCCCTCATGATATTTTAGAGTGTTTTGTATTCATTTTATACATTAACAGGACAATTGGGAGGCGGGGGGCTAAATCCAGTACTCGCGCTGGCGCATGTTCTTTCCTGTTCGCCTCGCCTCGTTCGCGCTCGCTCAAACACGGTGGTTGCGACATGAACGTTCCTGTCAAATTTCAGTTTCTTGCAAGTTCATTATTACCTTTTGTTTGCTCAGTCGTAATCCAGCTTTATTCCGAAGTGGTTCACTACAGTTGTAGTTTGCAGTGCTGTGTATTTGTGATGCGTCAACTCTCCGGACAGTTTTTGTTTTATTTGTGGGGAATATACCGTGAAAAAGTGGCAGAGGAACATTTCTGCATTTATTAAAAAAGTATATTTCGCCTATTTCGGTTTGAAGTTAGGCGATCAAGACAAACCGTGGGCTCCTCACAAAGTGTGCAAGACATGTGAGGAAGATCTACGCTTATGGATGAAAGGTAAAAAACAAGCATTTTGTTTCGGAATACCTATGATGTGGCATGAACAAAGAGACCACAGCAGTGACTGCTATTTTTGCTCTTGCATTGTGAAGGGATACAACTTAAAAAATAAGAACGTAATAAGTTACCCCAACTTTCCCTCAGCAATTAGGCCTATGCCTCATAGCAACGAAGTACCTGTGCCTGAACCACCAAAATCTTTGGATCATATTTGTGTGGACGGTTCTGATCATGATGAGACTCATCAGATGGCTTTTCCCGATGAGTCCAGTACTTCCGAGTTTGAAACTGAACCAGATCCGAAACCTGAACTTTTCTCTCAAGCTGAATTGAATGATTTAGTCCGGGATTTAGGACTCCCAAAAGATGCTGCCCAACTGCTAGGTTCTCGGCTTAAACAGAAAAATCTATTGTCACCAGGAACAACTTTTTATTGGTACCGCAACCGCGAGACACAATTTTTGAAGTATTTCAGCAAAGAGGAAGATTTGGTATTTTGCAACGATATATACGGAGTGATGGAAAAGTTTAAACTCAAGTATGATCCTGCTGAATGGCGGCTGTTCATTGATTCGTCAAAAGACAGCATAAAAGGTGTTCTTCTTCATAATGGCAACACATTCGCTTCAGTTCCTATTGCTCACTCTGTTATTCTCCAAGAAAAATACGAGAATTTGGCCCTGATTCTTCAGAAGATTCGTTATGATGAGCATAAGTGGATGATTTGTGGAGACTTTAAAATTCTATCCATGCTATTAGGGCAGCAATCCGGTTTCACCAAATATCCCTGCTTCCTTTGCTTGTGGGATAGCCGGGCCCGCGACCTACACTGGGGGGAAAAAAGACTGGCCAATTCGGGAGTATTTGAGACCCGGTGAGAAAAATGTTCTTCATGAGAGCTTGGTACCTCGTGATAAAATTCTATTACCACCTCTCCACATTAAGTTGGGTCTCATTAAGCAATTCATCAAGTCCCTTCCAAAAGATGGTGAGTGCTTTCGGTACCTTTGCTCAAAGTTCCCCCGACTTTCTGAAGCAAAGCTAAAGGAAGGAGTGTTTGTTGGCCCTGATATAAGGAAACTCATTTCAGATGGAGCATTCGCTGAAACGATGTCTGAGAAGGAAAAAGAAGCCTGGGATTCCTTCAAGGATGTTGTTCTCAAATTCTTGGGGAACAGGCGGGATGAGAACTATAAGGATATTGTTGCCAGGATGCTCAATGCCTTCAAAGAACAAGGCTGTAACATGAGCCTGAAAGTCCATTTCTTGCACTCCCATGTGAACTACTTTCCCGAAAACTTGGGGGCGTACAGTGAAGAACAAGGTGAAAGGTTTCACCAGGACATCAAGGACGCAGAGAGAAGGTACCAAGGAAGATGGAACACCACTATGATGGCTGATTTCTGCTGGTTGCTGCTGCGGGAAACCCCAGATGAAAAATACGCCAAGCAGCGCACCAAGAGAAGCATTCGGGGGAAGAAGAAACGGGCCCACCAGGAGATTGATTGACCCAAGAATGACTTTAAAATCTAAACTGTGTTGACAAATATCGTGTTTTTACTAAACTTTGAAATAAAAATTTGCTAGTTATTACCACAGTGTCGGATCTCATTTATTAGAATTTTATTTTCACACCATCGGGTGTTTGTCTTCATGTATTGCAATGGTGCGGTTTGCGGTTTCTATTCTTACATACATACCTGTACAACATTTTTTTGCACATTTCTTTGCTTTGCTTTGTGTCTAACCTCGCTCTTATATGCTCAATGTTTGTGCACATGTATGTGGCTGTTTTAAGTGCAGACAATTTTGCTACCATCACAGTGTGTTTTGTTGACATTACTCTATTCTTATGTGCTGCCTTGTTAGAATTTTCTTTATTCTTATTTGAATAACTACTAAACAATTAGTATAAAGAATTCATCCAAGAAACTTTTATCTCGATCGCACTCAATCTGAAACGTTCACCTCAAACTGCTAACCCAATGTAGCAAAAAATCTGTACGTGATGGAGCAAATTGGTTACCAGATTTGGGGGCATGTTTACTAAAGTCCGCAAATCTGCGCGCCGCAAAATAGCGCACGGCAACGCGGCATTTAAACACGCAGAAACGCGTTTAAACGCCCCGCACACGTGCGTGTCACCCCCGCACAGGTACGCGGCACACTAACGGGCCCCGTACAAGTGCGGGCCCGCAAATGTCCGATAGAGGCGTGGAACGGCTAAAAGAGGGCGGAGGAAGGCTCCGGAGGGGCGGAGGGACGGGGTCAATGGGTGGAGAGTGGGAGGGGAGAGGCTCCCCGCACAGTATCGGGCCCGAATTTCCATGTAAAAATTAGCGCGAGTGAAACCCTCGCGGTAGAGGGCATTTAAAGGGAAGAGAAACCATTTCCGTCAGCAATGTACAGGAACACCGGGGAAACCTAAAAAACGTGAGCAGTGTTATATATGTGCACAGAACAAAATTGCAAATAGAACCTGAAAATGACCACAACAAAACTATTATAAATAGTAATCCAGCTGGGGAACAGTTATAGTGATGGGCAAATATACAAAACACACCCAGCAAAGCTCCAGAAAAAAGAGATGAATATTGGAAGGGTCTACGGAGCGGAGACTCTTCCGAAAAACTTTTCCGTTTTTGGAGCTTTCCTCGGAGTGTTTGCTATGGTTGCCCATTAATACCACTGTCGCCCAGCGTGGTGATATTTTGTCCCCCATTTTCCCGTGGTCATTTCTGGTGCACGTTTGTCACCAGACAGGGTGCATATGCCCACAGTAAAAATGAGTAGAGCAGGGTTTGTGACTCCATCCTGCCAGGCTTACTGCCTCCAGGGGCTGTACTGTCTCTGTGGCCAAAGTGTGGTACAGTGGACAGAGTCATTACCTCTAGGACCAGAGGGCAGAGGTTCAAAACCCAGCTGGGGCACCTGCCAGCCCAGTCCCCATATTTTACCCACCACTAAATAAAGATAGGGCAGACACCCCTGTAGTGCAGGGAACATAAGCATGGGGAAAACACCCATATTTTACCCAACACCGCACACACACCACAACAATGGGCATTACCTACAGCCAAGTCCCCCAAATGCAGTCCCGTACTGCCACATTGCAATCAGGTCAACTGCTTTTTCTGAGAGAAGTTCATGCCAGCATGTTGGCGGACAAGTACATGTGGTGCAGGGGGCAGTGGCTGCTAACCACAGAAGACAGAGGCCTAGCCATGTGCAGGCTGGCACAGTCCACTGCAACAGACAGGCCCTGCCGGATCCACAGTCATGGACAGTCCAGGGAATCCAACCAATCTGTGGCTACACAGTGGTGCAGTGCACACAGACAGTGCATGCAAGAACAGAAAGTCACAGGTTCAAAGCCCAGCTGGGGCTACTACCAATCCTGCCCACATATTTTTCCCACAACTAAACAGTGATAGTAAGGACACACCTTTCATGGCGGGGACATATTCAATGGTAAGACATCTATCTTTTACCCCACTGAGCACAGACACCATGAACAGGGGCAGTACCTAGAGCAGAATCACCCAAATGCAGTCCTGGTGGGCCACACACCAGTCAGGTTCCATGCTGAAACTCATACAAATGCCTGTGCTGTATATCTATGCACCACCCCCATGGCATGTAGATATAGCCCATGCATAGTCATGAGGGATAGCACGAAAACCCGAACAGTGTGATGCAAACCTGGACTGGAGTTGGGAATCTGTGCCGTAAAGCAGCAGCCATCAAGGGCAGACACACCCACACCCACAGGCCCCATTGGCCAATGTCTCCTGGAAAGGCAGAACATTGGACCGTGCATGCAGCACCCAAGACGAGCACTTGCATAACTTACCAATGTCACCCTACACCTGAGGTATATGGTACACAGCTCTGAGACGTTTGCTAGGAGCACAGGCAGGCAGATATCCATACGTTACGTACATACTGCTAGTTGACCCCATCCAAACAATCTGTTAGGTGTTTGCGGGGCATGCTCCAGGCCTGGCCTCTGACGGTGTTTAACACCCTGGGGAGTGACCACCAGCTGTAATGCGTACCATATCCATGCCTTGCCGTGCTCAGGACCGGTTTGGTGGGCAAGGCTACTTACCCCCTCAATCGTAGCACCATGATGGCAGAGGTGTGGAAGTGTGTGTCTGTCTATACAGTGGGTGTTGGCTGCAAGCCCCTTCAACAGCCCACACTGCCAGCACTGTTGCCAGTATTGGCCAGCCAATGTGCATAATGAGGTGCAAGGTACCATGGGTATAGCCAGGGCAGGGTGGCGTGGCCAGGATGCATCTGCACTGGGCATAGGGCCCTGGCAGGGACATTGGCTGGGATATTGTAGTGTCCGGCCACCACCTACACAGACAGGGTGGCCAAAGCATGTCCTTCTGGGGGATCACGCTCACCCTGACTGTGCAGTGACCACAGCATGGCTAGGCCCTCCCATAGTGCTATATAGCAGTTCTCTCATGTGATAGATATGGGTTTCTCTTTGGGGCCCAGTCACTGATCTATCTGCTTGCTGTGTATGCAGACAGCCCAGTTCTGGGTGCATGCATCTCCATTGGTAGCATGCACTATGGACTAACCAGCAGACTGTTTGTAGCTGGTAAATGTCTTGCTATAATGGCTTGCAGGGTGCAGTGGCTGTTGGCTTGCTGCAGGAGAATATCTGGTGGTGGAGTGCAGCTTACCATACCCTGGGCTTATGTTTGTTTGCTATTGTGTTATGGCTGTGTATGGAGCTGCCTGCCTTGGGGGGGGGGGGGGGGTGGTCCTCAGCAGGACTGGGGTTGATGTTGCTCTCTACTGCCACCTTTGCAGGGAGGTAGAGTGTGGATCCCTTGATGGGGACCATGTTTGCCACTAGGGGGGGTGCGCCCCCCAATGGGGGCTATGCTTGATAGCAGCAGACAGGGATATCCATGGTGCTTGTGCAGAACCTAGCTATCTTACACATTAACACTGCTTTGGAACGCCCGCTTGGCCTCCATCAGCCATGGCAGGTGTTGTTGACCTGGTCCTGGCCACCTCATTGCACACTCAGGGTGAGCACAGTACCCGCACGATGTAACAGTGTGTGGCTACTCTGTGCCAGTAAAACACCCGGTCAGTGCCCCCTACTAGGCCAAGGTGCTGTGTGGGTGCACCCGGTCACTTCCCCCAACAGGGCCGAGGTGCTGTGGGGGTGCATTCCCCATCTTGTGTCCATCTGCGGACAGCTAATTTGCATGTGAAGTGCATCATGGGTATGGGTGGCCTAACCCTATCCTGTTGACACCAGCAGACTGTCTGTGAGGTGACGTGTAGGCTATCTGCAGCCAGCCAGGGGCCTGCTTACAGCTATGGAGCTGTAGCGCAATGGTTACATCACTGCCTGTGCAGCCAGAGGTCATGGGTTCAAACCCACAGTGGGGCCCTTTGGTAGGGCTGTCCACAGCTTTATTTTTATTTACTGTACATATGTCTATGCCGGCAAGACCACCCTCAGCTTACTATACCCATTAGGTGCCTCTGAGGGTGCTTCATAGGGCGCCCTGTAGGCCACCTTATGGTTGCCATCCCTATAAGGTGCACTATACATTATCCTGTGTCACAACATACATGCTGCCCTATAGGGGACATTCAAGGGTGCCTTGGCGAACAGTGCACTGTAACATGTGCCTTATGGGCCGCCGTATGTTAACATGCTGGGAGAGTGCGTTTGCTAGTAGTGATAACAAAATAAAATTATACAGCCTCCTACAGCACTCCACAACATAATACATACTGCCTCAGCAGGCATTTTTCACTGGGCATTGTGAGGAGTTGAACCCCTGATCCCTGCACCATTGGTCAGTGTTTTAACCATTGTGCTGTGGCTCTGTTCCTGTGCTTGTGTATCAGCGCGCCGCCTTGTGCCTATCAGCGCGCCGCCTTCTGCTGCCCAAAAATAACTGTGCGCCGCCTTATGCCGCCCAAAAAGCACTGTGCGCTGCCTTATGCCGCCCAAACATAACTGTGCGCCGCCTTATGCCGTTCCAAATTAATTTGCCTCCTAAAACAATTTTAATCATTACAGTTACTGCCTCAGCTGACCTTTGTCATTGCGCACACTGGGGGATTGAACCCATGGCCCCTGCACCATTGGTCAGTGTCTTCACCGTTGTACTACGGCTCTGTTGTTTTGTATACTCAACAGCGCGCCACTTTGCCTTTCCACGCGCTAATGTCGACCCCCGCACATTAGCGCGACGCGCACACATCCGGTTGCTTACTACCGTTTTTTTTCTATTTTCTGCCTGAACCGCCCACTCCTTATATGGCACAGGCACACTAGCTCGGCCCCGCACATTAGGAATGTTTAGTAAACATGCCCCTTGGATTCAGCGCACCAAAAAACGTAAAAATCAAGCGAAACATTAGAGGCAGTTTAAAAAAAAAATTTTTTAGTGTACCTGTGTTATAGTTGTGTTGATAGGCATTCCTCGTAGATGAATAGAGATTAAGCATTCACTGACTGCATTGTATTTTATTACAGTTCTTGCAAGTTTCTTCTTTATTATAAAAGCAACACCATTTCTTCTTTGTCTTTCATTTCCATCATAGTAGACCATGTGAACATCTGATGCAAAGTGCCCTATACCAATCAATTTCAGTTCACTCAAACCCAACAAATCAAGTTGTACACGTTCCATTTCATTCTTGACCATCTCCAACTTCCCTTGGTTCATGCTTCGTATGTTCCATGTCCCAATGTGTAAGACATCTGTACAGCTTCTGACTCTCATTTCATGCACAGCTACATCAGCAGTCAGACGTCCCAAGGTCTTTGATCCAACCACATTATATATGCTGGCTTTACTCTGAAAAGTTTTCAGTTCTTCCCCAGTAGCTAGTTGAGTGCCTTCTGACCTGGGGGTCTCATCTTCCAGCACTATAGTGCAATTTGTTTTGTTGTGACTATCCATTGGGTTTTCAAGGCAAGATACAGAAGTAGATAGACAGGCCTTTCCTCCACGCAGTTTAAGTTTAGTGTTATTGCCATTGTCACAGAAATGTGATCCTCTGCCTCCAACACCGTACCATTCTGCTGCTGCCTAGATGGGTTTTCATGGCAAGATACAGAAGTAGACTGCTGGGTCTTTCCTCCACTCAGTTCTTCCCCAGTAGTTAGTTGAGTGCCTTCTGACCTGGGGGTCTCATTTTCCAGCACTATAGTGCAATTTGTTTTGTTGTGACTATCCATTGGGTTTTCAAGGCAAGATACAGAAGTAGATTGCCAGGCCTTTCTTCTACGCAGTTTAAGTTTAGTGTTGTTGCCGTTGTCACAGAAATGTGATCCTCCGCTGTCATCACTGTCCCATTCTGCTGCTGCCCAGATGGGTGGTTTATCGTGGTCTGGCACCTCGCTGAGACCTGTCCATCTTGGGAGACCCTGCCAGTAGTTAAACTACCGATAGCTTAGCCCTCAGCATCACTGATGCACACAAGCCCTCACAGTACGACAAGCTGCAAACCAAGTGAGGGGTGATAGTGATAATAATTTAAAATAAAACTAAAACTGGTGTGTAGCCTTCCTGCCTCTTTCATGATACCCCTGCTGCTGTGTCCCGCTCCCTTCAGAGTGACTTCCTTTTGGGGGGGTGACACAGCAGCAGGGTTATCATTGCAGAGGCTGGAAGGTTCCGCAATAGTTTTGGTTTTATTTTAAATTATTATGCTATTGCAGCCATCGCTTTGTAAGATGCAGGAGCCTCAGCAGACAGGGCTGGCCATATGCATGCAGTAGAACAGCTTTGGGTTGCGATCGGGGCTGTCAGTGGCTGTGGTGGACCCGACTACAGACCTGGGCAGCAGCAGCAGAATTTAAAAAGAAAAGTGAAGCTGCATGATTGTGGCTGAGTGGAACGACGGGGCTGGGCTCAGGCAGCATATGGGGTCATAGCAGGAGTCAAGGAGAGCCGCAATCACCGTTACTGCTCCTATTTAAAGCCCACAGTGCTTCAGGCTACTCCTGGGTGCTGTCACTACAATCCTGTCCTGACATCCATGAAAAACTGCGGCTGCATTTTCTTTAAAAAAAAAAAAAGAAAACTCTCATAGCTCTACAGTGCGGTCCACATGCTGCCTGTTCTTTGCCTTCTGCTGATGCCTAGGAACTACTACTACTGAGGATTTGTATAGTGCTACAAGTCATACGCAGCGCTGCACAGACATGTAAGAGACAGTTCCTGCTCGTCAAAGCTTACAATCTATGACAGACAGCACAGAAGGTGTAGATAGGGATAAAACAAGGGGGAGTGGTAAAGAAACAAAAATCAGGTGAGTCAAGAACCAAAAGCAGCAGAGAAGAGATGAGTTTTCAGCCTGGATTTGAAAAGTATCAGAGAAGGTGCCTGGCGTACAGACACAGGTAGTTTGTTTCAGGTGTAAAGTGCAGCAAGGTGAAAGGAGAGAAGTCTGGAGTTAGCAATAGAAGAGAAGGGCACAGATAGAAGCAATTTGCCAGAAGAGCAGAGTTCCCGAGAGGGGTTGTAAGGAGAGATAAGAGAAGAAAGGTAGTGAGGAGCTGCAGATTGAATGCATTTATAGGTCAGCAAGAGAAGTTTGAACTGGATGCAGGCATAGATAGAGAGCCAATGAAGTGACGAGAAGAGGGGTAATATGGACATGACGAGGCTGGCAGAAGATTAGCCTTGCAGCAGAGTGCTGAACAGATTGAAGGGGAGAGAGATGATTCAAAGGGAGACCAGCATGGACTAGGTTGCAGTAGTCAAGATGAGAGGTGATCAAGGAGTGGATAAGCATCTTAGTAATGTGTTCAGAAAGGAAAGGGCAGATTTTGTTGATGTTACAGAAAAAGAAACGGCAGGTCTTAGTTATCAGATGGATGTGTGTGAAGAAGGAGAGAGAGGAGTCAAAGACAACCCCAAGGTTGCGAACCGAGGAAACAGGAAAGAGTAGAGAGTTGTCCACAGAGACTGAGATGGAAGGAAGAGGAAAGGAGGTTTTAGGGGGAAAGATAAGAAATTCAGTCTTGGCCAAGTTCAATTTCAAGCGGCGGTGAGAAATCCAAGCAGCAATGTCAGAAAGGCAGGCAGATATCCGGGTCTGGATTGCCAGAAAGATTTCATGTGTAGAGAGGTAGATCTGGGAGTCATCGGCATAAAGATGGTACTGAAAGCCATGGGAAGAGATCAGCGCACCAAGGGACTGGATATAGAGAGAGAAAAGGAGTGGACCCAAGACAGATCCTTGAGGTACATCAACTGAGAACGCGATAGCAGAGGAGGAGTATCCACCAGAACTAACACTGAAAGAGCGATGGGAGAGATAGGAGGAGAACCAGGATAGTTGTTGTTGTTGATAAGTGCCGTCGAGTCAGAGTCAACTCATGGCGACCCTCTGGATAGCTATCCTTAATTGTGTTCGGTCTTGAGTCAGGCGGCTCATTGTTGACAGACTGGTACCCGTAGCTGCTGTTATTGTATCGATCCATCTCATTGCTGGCCTTCCTCTTTTGTGTTTACCTTCTATCTTGCCAAGCATGATGTCTTTCTCTAATGATCTCTCTCTTCGCATGATGTGTCCAAAGTATGAAAGTTGAAGTCTTGTCATCTGAGCTTCTAAAGAAAGCTTAGGTTTGATCCTCTAGTACCAACTGGTTTGTTCTTCGGGAAGTCCATGGTATACACAGTATTCGCCGCCAGCACCATAATTCAAAGGCATCAATTTTCTTACTGTCTATCTTTTTCACTGTCCAGCTTTCACATCCATATGATGTTATTGAAAATACCATGGCTTGAACAAGTCAAATCTTTGTATGGAGAGAGACATCTCTGCTCTTGAGAATCTTATCTAGGTCTTTCATAGTCATTCTGCCAAGAGCAATGTGTTGTCTGATTTCTTGACTGCTTGTTGCTTCTTTATTGATAGTTGATCCAAGTAGGTTAAAGTTGTTCACGATTTCAATTTCTTCTCCTTCAACGATGAACTTGTTGATTATGCCAGTTGTCATGATCTTTGTCTTCTTTACATTAAGGTGCAGGCCCATTTTGAGACTATGTTCTTTGATCGTGAGAAGCAAATGTTTCAGATCATCTTCACTTTCAGCCAGTAATGTGGTATCATCAGCATAGCGAAGGTTGTTGATGAGTCTTCCACCAATCTTCACACCTCTGTTGTCTTCATACAATCCTGCTTCTCTGATGATTTGTTCTGCATATAAATTAAACAGGTAGGGGGAAAGAATGCAGCCTTGTCCTACACCTTTGCTTATTTTAAACCATTCTGTTTCTCCTTGAACTGTTCAAACTGTTGCTTCTTGATCAATGTACAGATTGTGCAAGAGTACGCTCAGGTGTTCTGGAATACCCATGCTTCATAATGCGGCCCAGAGTTTCTCATGGTTTACACAGTCAAAAGCCTTGCTATAGTCGATAAAGCACAAATAGATATCCTTTAGGTATTCTTTAGTCTTTTCAAGGATCCATCTCACATCCGCAATGATGTCTCTCGTTCCTCGCCCTTTCCTGAACCCTGCTTGCACTTCAGGTAGTTCTTGTTCCAGGTATGGTTGTAGTCTCTTTTGAATAATCTTCAGTAGAATCTTGCTGGCATGTGGGATCAGAGCGATAATTTCCACAGTCAGTTGGATCACCTTTCTTTAATATTGGTATAAACACAGATCTTTTCCAGTTAGTTGGCTATGATGTTGTCTTCCATATTTCTTGGCAGAGCCTTGTAAGTACGGATACCAGGATAGTACAGAGCCCTTAAAACCAAGCGAGGACAGGATATCAAGGAGAAGGTTGTGGTCAACAGTGTCAAAAGCAGCAGAGAGGTCAAGAAGGATGAGGACTGAATAAAGGCCCTTGGATTTAGCCAGGAACAAGTCACCGGAGGCTTTGGCAAGAGCCATTTCAATAGAATGTAGAGGACGAAAACCAGATTGTAAAGGATCCAGGAGGGCATGAGTGGAGAGGAAGTCAAGGCAGCAGCGATGAACCGCACGTTCAAGTAGTTTAGAAAGGAAGGAGAGGAGGGAGATGGGTCGGTAAATACTTGTTTAATTTTGTTTTTTACACCTTGGGTTACATTAGCACTGGAATAGGACTGGAAATGGGCTGATACTGGAGGATGGGGGGACTGGAAGGAAGATGATACTGGAGGAGGACTGATGCTGGGGGAGGGGGGCTGGAATTAGAAGTGATGATGCTGGGAGGGACAGGGACTGGAAGTGAGCTGCTACTGGAGTTAGAGGAGTAGCCTTGTGGTTGGAGCACTGGTTCAATTCCTGCTAGTACTCCTTGTAGCCTTGGGCAAGTCACTTAACTCTCCATTGCCTCAGAAAGGACTAGCCCAAGGGGGATGCAGGGCCATGTGCAAAGACTCATTGTGGAGCCTTATTTGCCTAATGTTAACATGCACTAACTTTTAGCAAACATGCCTCTTAATGAGTGTCTGGATAAAGAAAGACTTCCAGATTTCTACATTACTATACTCCAATGCCAACCACCAGGCACATTAGGAAGTACTATAAACACTGCCCATTTAGGACCCATAGCAAACCCACCATATCATAACAGTACTACCGGGACTGACAAAGCACCAAACCCTACCTATCAAAAGGCAACACTGCAAATATTAAACCAATACATCTCAGAGAATACCAATACATCTACTGGGGAAAGAGAACAAGTGGCACTGTCAAATAGAAACTACATGAACAGAATACCTCAGCTCGGTTACACATGCAGAACATAGACCATCACCAAACAAAGAACAAGGGATCACAATTTAGAAATAGGAAGACAGCAATTAAACTGGGAACCCCAAATGCCAAACTTGGGTTATACAACAACACTGGAGAAATAAAACTATAAATTAATTTCCTCTTGTACTAAACAAAAACGCAAAGACATTAGCAGTGCACATTTCCCAGAGCTGACATATTCCAGTTAATAAATTCAAAATAAAAAAAAGTATTTTTCTACCTTTTGTTATTTGGGCATTTTATTTTTCAGTTGATATTTCTCCAGACACTTTATTCTGGTTTCTTCGTGTCTTTGGCTAACGCTCATCGTCTGTTGTCTATTTGTCTTTTCTTCTCTATCTTAGTTTTTTCCCCATTCTCTCTCTACATCTGCTTTAACATACTGATCTTCCCCTTTTGCTCTTTCCTCTAGTTATTTTCATCCACTCAAATTTTACCCTTTCATCCTCAATCCTCACTTACTCTCCCAATACCCGGCCAATCGTAGATTTTTCTTCCCTCCCACACACCATATCTTTTCCCCTCTCCATTCTTATTTCCCCAGCCCTAGCCCCTTCTAGTCCTCCCCCAACATCAGCTCCCTTCTAGTTCCAGCCCCACCCAGCATCCGCTCCATTCTAGTCCCATTCTCCCATCCACCTGCATCAGCCCATTTCCAATCCCAGCCCCCCATCAGTCATTTCTAGTCCTATTCCAGACCCCCATCAGCCCATTTTCCAGTCCTAGCCCAGTCTCCCATCAGCCTATTTCCAAACCAAGCCCCCCCATCGGCCCATTTCTAATCCAAACCCATCCCCATCAGCTCATTTCCAGTCCTAGCCCAGCCCCCCATCAGTTCATTTCCAGTCCAAGCCCCTCATCGGCCATTTCCTCTCCTATCCTAGACCCCCCTCCCAAAGAGTCCCTGCTGTCAAAGCTGCTTCAGAGGCGAGCCGGGGAGGCTCGTGTGAGGCCCTGACTCACCTCTGCACAGCCGCCAGCATGAAGAGCGGCGTTTTCCTTCACACTGGTGGCTGTGTTACTATGAAGCGCGCTGAATGCTGGAAAAGTTAAAGGGCATTTCCTGGCACTCACACACTTCACAGTAACACAGCTGCCAGCATGCTGGAAAACACTGCTCTTTATGCTGGCGGGTATGCAGAGGTGAACCGGGGCCTCGCGCGAGCTTCCCCAGCTCACCTCTGAAGCCATCCATTATGTGAGAATGAAGTTCGTGCAGGGCCCCCAGAAGCACGGGGCCCTGTCTTATCAACATTCTCGTACAATGGAGGGGCAGCCCTAGCCTCAGAAGAAAGGACTGGCAATCTACTTCTGGTCATGCTGCCGAGAAAACTCAGAAGCTGATAGGTCACCAGGAGTGGGCATTGACTCAAAGGCACACATTGCACTGCCTAAAGCCCACGAGCTAGTTGTGCCTTTTCCTGTCTCCAACAGATTTAAGGCCCCCTCTGGCTTGTGAGTCCAGGGCAATTGCCAGATTGTATCCCTCCTAATGCCAATCCTGACATCTGCTGTCTTATTTTGCACAATGCCGAGGGAAATGCATTCCTATTTCTCTTGTGTTGCATTACATGCAGCATCTAGCTTTCTAAGGTTTTAGTTTGTTTTTTGTCTATATATTTCTCTCTTTGTTTTGTGCTCATTTATTCATGAAGACCTGTCTGTATTGTGTGTGTACAACCAATGCTGGGTATTCGGCTAGTATGGAATTTCTGTTTAAGAATGTGCAGCAATCTTGCTTGTTCAGCTTGAACATTGCCTTCTCTGCAATTATTTTTTGGGGTCCAGGGGGCAGGCCAGGGGAGCAGGGCAAAGGCAGGGCATGGGTGGGCATGGGCAAAGTTGGCAACCCTATTACAATCCTAAATACTAAGCATAACAATTCTTGCCACTATAGGTTCCATTCATTTCAGTTCACACCTGGCATCTCACGATCCCAGCTTCCAACCTACAAAATGTCCATCTTTACAAGATTTAGTTTAAGCCAAATATTGACAGCATAAAAATACTCCTACACAGGGCCAGCCTCGCCCCCAGCTGCTGTGCCACCCCGCCTAGTTGCTGCTAATTCCATTTGGGGGGGGGAGGCGGGTAGTGGCAGTATTTTCAAAAGCAGTGGCAAAAAGCCACTTTGGGAAATACTGCCGCTTCCACTGCCCCCCTCCCAAGATGGTGGCAGCTGGAGGGCAGGAGGTGTCACACCGCCCATTTGTGCACTGCTGCTGCCCACCCCAGTCAGCCGCTCTGCCCCTATATCTTTCAAAACCTCACCAACTAAACTCAGAACCATATTAAAAATAATTGGTGAAAGTGGGGATTGCTGAGGTATTCCACAGGGAGCTCGCCGTAAACACACAAGCACACAGAACAACTAGGGGACACACAAGGAAGCTGCAATGTAGCACATTTACGACTAATTGCATAAAATATTTTTTCACTCAATGAGTAATCAAACTCTGGAATTCATTACCGGAGGATGTAGTAAAAGTGTAGCTGAGTTTAAAAGAGGTTTGGATTAGTTCCTGGAGGAAAAGTCCATAAACCCCACTGCTTACCTTTGAGCATGGAATCTGTCTGCCTTTTGGGAACCTGACAGATACTTGTGACCTGGTTTGACCACTGTTGGAAACAGGAGACTGGTCTTATCCAAAAAGGCATGCCTTATGTTCTTATACCTCAGAAACCATCTCCTTCCATTTTATCCTATAAAAAACACTATTTAAAAATGGCAGACCAGCTCTATATGACTCTTGTAATGCTCAGATTGCTAAATTTTTCTAATGAAATAGGGTGATCAATGATATCCAGTGCAAGCAATGGGTCCGACTGTAATGCTAAAGCTCTTTACCCTTATTTATTTAGCTGTATTTATATCCCGCTTTTCACTGGGTCAAAGCGGTCAATTGGGGGATACATTTAACACGAGGGGATATGAGACACATACGCTAATACTTACAGGGAACATGGGCAATGGAGGGTTAAGTGGCTTGCCCAAGACCACAAGGAGTGCCTATAGGACTAGAAATCCCAGTCCCTCCGTCCTGAGATTGCTGTCCCCAGGTGGGACTTGAACCCCCGGCCCGAAGTACCTTGTCCTAACCACTAGACCACTCCTCCCATTGTCTTCTGTTCTCTGAAGCTCAGTTAACAAACACACCAGATCATACAAGTTGCAAGGTTTCCATTTGTAAGAGTGATTCGGTGAAAACTGTACTTTTTACTTCCTATCGTTTTCTCTATGCCAGTTTAATTAATTAATTTATTTAATTATTTAACAGGTTTTCTGTACCACTTCATTCTTAAATTAAGGCAGTTTACATCTCGACTCAGAATTTACAAGGAACAGTTTAACAGTATAACTTAATTTTACAGAGAACAGCATGTTAAGCACCAACAGCACAGGTGTATAGTAAGTTAACAACAAGTCATTAATCCAGTGAGAATAACACAAAGTGCGGATGTACCCTAACTTAGGTGCAGGTTGTATTTACAGTGGTGATCATTTATCAGTTGTCGTAATTATTTGAGTTGTGTTTATTGTTGTTGTGCATCATGGTGGAGTTGTACTAGGTGATATTTCCAAATTATTCTGTGTATAAATGTATTTTAAACTTTTTCCGAAAGTCCTTAATGTCCTTTATAGATCTTATATTTTCTGGTCATTTTTGTCAGTCATTTAAAGATCTCTCTGTTATTATCATCATATTTATCTCTTAAAAGCCACAAGATAATTTCATGGATGAATCTTCAGATTTGACCAGGTAGATGACAATTCCATATATTTCTTTTATTTTTACAGGGAGTTGCAGTTTTCCTGCCTCTAAACAGGACATTGCCAGCACACCATGTTGTCCTATAATACTACCAACTTCAAACCATCCACTTTCATACTGATTGGCATTCCCAGTCTGGAGGACTTCCACTCCTGGATCTCTGTCCCTTTCTGCTCAATGTACATTGTCACCGTGGTGGGAAACTGTACGATCCTGGTTATTATCAAATTAGAACAAAGCCTCCATTCACCCATGTACTATTTCCTCTCCATCTTAGCCTCCATTGATCTGTTCTTGTCCAGCTCCATCACACTCAAAATGCTAAGTATTTTCTGGTTTAATTCAAGAGAGATCAGGTTTGATGCCTGTCTTGTGCAGATGTTCTTCATTCATGCCTTCTCCGCCATGGAGTCAGGTGTACTCTTGGCCATGGCCTTTGATCGCTACATTGCAATTTGTGACCCATTAAGATATGTGTCCATCTTAACCAACCCGGTCATAGTCAAGATAGGTCTGGTCATTGTAATCAGAGGTGCGATCGTGGTCATCCCATGTCCTGTCCTGGTGAAGAGGTTATCATACTGTAGGACCAACATCATCTCCCATTCTTACTGTGATCACATGGCTGTAGTAAAACTGTCCTGTACAGACACAACAATTAACAGTGTGTATGGTCTGACTGCTGCCTTGTCAGTCATCTCCTTAGATATCCTTTTTATTTCTGTGTCCTACGTCATGATTCTTAGGGCTGTCTTAGGCCTTCCATCAAAAGCAGCACGTCACAAGGCCTTCAGCACCTGCACGTCCCATATCTGTGTCATTCTAATGTTCTATACACCTGGGGTTTTCTCTGGCTTCTCACACAGGTATGGCCACAGTGTAGCACCCCATGTCCATATCCTCTTCTCCAACCTGTACCTCCTCATCCCACCCACGCTAAATCCCATTGTTTATGGCATGAAAACAAAGGAGATTCGTGTCAAGGTGATGAATATATTTTTGCAAAAAAAGGATTATGTCTGAATATTACTTTTGTTTTCCAGTACTATTTCAATATTTCAAATCATAATGAGGGCATCAAATGTGTTTGATTTCTTGCACATGAATCTCTAATGCAATCATTATATGCAAGGATAGATAATATGGGATTGCTGTACTAGCCACTCCATACAGTTAATGCAGAGGGCATAGCCCTAATACTTGTGGTAAAAAAAATGGTCAATATTGCCCTAGATCAGTGGTTCTCAACCAAGTCCTCTGGGTCCCCCAGGCCAGTCAGGTTTTCAGAGTTTCCACAATGAATATGCATGAGATAGATATGCATACAATGGGAAACAGTGCATGCAGATCTATCTCATGCATATTCATTGTGGATATCCTGAAAACCTGACTGGCTTGGGAGTCCCAGCGGACTGGGTTGAGAATCACTGCCCTATATATTCGACTAATGATATGCAAAATACTGCATGGTAATTTCTGCATGATAACATGCAATAGCAAGCAATATCCTTCTTACCAAATATCTATAATAGTAGGAAAAAAATTCTTACATTAATATGACCAAGATTATGATAACCTAACAGGGCATCAGAAATACTTGTAGGCAGCACAGCAAGATGATCATGGAGTGTTATTGGAGTGAACAACAAAGAGAAAGTGGAAAAAAGTGTTTCTAGAGAAGGAGGAGAGGGAGAGGGAGAGACCAGAGGAGAGGAGGGTGAGGACAGGGAGAAAAAAGGAGGGGAGAGATGGAAGAGCTGGAAAAGATGGGAGGCTGCTCCCTCATGTCTGGTATTCTGGGATATGGAAGTCTCATTATAGACATCAATCAGAAGATCCCTCTACCCAGACCTTCACTCCACATTCTCCTTTTCAAAGTAAAGAATGATCTTCCTGTCCACCAACTCTTGAAACAAGAATGTTCACTATTACTAGTGGAAGAATTCAGTAAGAGGGTCATGATGACAAAAGACAAGTTGTGGCCAGAGAATGACTGTTACCAGTTTAAGTGGGGCTCTGAGAACAAAGTGTGAATGATTATTCCAGACTATGATATCTCAAATATTGACTCATCTTACTAAACCTGGAGAAGATAGGTCCAGATCTATAACATGGATAATTGACTGAAGGCTGTTCTGGAGCAGAAACCGATAGAAGTCACAGAACATAACTTCAAGATCTAGAACTCCTTCCTCAGCATTAACTATATGTCCTGCCCTCCAGGGGTGCTGACTAGGACTCTCCCCATCTCCATTTCTGTTTCTAGGATTCTTCCTTTCTCTTTCACTCTCATTAACTCTTTGTTCCCTCTCTCAAATTTCAAAAACTATAGCATAACAATTTGTACACATGAAGAGTAATTTTAAAACTAAGCACCTATCTTTAAGCACCTGGAATGCACCTATCTGAAGCCTATTTTATAAAGGAAAGTAGGGGCATATGGCCAAAAACGCACATTAAATCTAGGTGAGAGGATCTACACCAACCCTAGGACTAGTGTAAATGTCCATGCCTGCATTTTTAAAGAATATAAGTTATGGTATTTGCTAACTTATGTGTGACACTTTGTACTCCACCCTTGTGCATGCCCACATCAAAGTGTGCAGCATTAGCCTTACAAAAAAGCAACTGGCTAAAATCTGCAAGTAAAGGCCCATCCACACACATAAGTCATTCAAAATACACAATTAGCACACATTGATGGCACGCAACTTTACATAGCTCTTTAAAAAATGAACTCCTTGCTGCCAAAGTAATACACAATGAAGAAAGTTCTCAAATGTAATTAACCACCCTTAATATAATTAGCATCATGGCTAGGTGTTCCTTTTTTTTTAAGTGCCATCAAGTCAAAGTTGACTTCTAGTGACCCAGCAGCCCCTGTGTTTTCTGGGCAAGGTATGACCAGAAGTAGATCGCCAGGCCTTTTCTTCTGAGGTTATGGAGGGTAAAGTGACTTGTCCAAGGTCACACCCATGGGAATCAAATGCAGATCCTTTGGGCACTAGGCTATTACTCTAACCACTAGGCTACTTCTCCACTCACATTTCCCCTACAGAGATGAAAAAACAAAGAGAAAAATATATAAGCAGTAATAATTATAAAATAAAAACCACAAAACACAGTAACAAAGTCAAGCCATTTTCTACTGCTGGTCCATAATGTCTCACTGTCAGTCTACATTACTGCCCTGGTAGCAGGATACCGCATAGTTTGTTGTTCTAGCCAGGCTTTCTTCATTTTCCCTAAAGATCCGACAGATGTGGTCCGCTACCTTGTGGTCCGTGTTCCTCATGCCATCTACAGTTAATGCCACCCTGCTACTATTACTACTACTACTATTACTACTAAGCATCTGTGTAGCGCTACAAGATGTATTCAGCTCTGCACAGACATCAGAGATTACAATCTAGTCAAGACAGTTAACACAGTAGCTGTAGACATGGGATACATCTAGGGGGACTGGTAAGGAAACACAAAGGAGATTAGGCAAATCAAGATAAGAAAGCGGCAGTGAAGAGGTGAGTTTTCAGCCTGGATTTGAAAAGGGCCAGAGATAAAGTGGCCAGTGGGATGAGGCGTTTGGGAGAATTGATAACCCCCATGACAGAGCAGTGACTGAAGCTGACTCCTCTGGGAGGAGCGAGGTCTCAGTTAGAGCATGAGAGAGAGAGAGACACACACAAACACACACATCTGAAAACAGAGAGGATTGCCTGTGGATTAATTGCTTAACTTGTATATTAACTGCATAGCCTATTGGACTCTTGACTATTTGACTGTCTATTAATTAATTATGCTGCATTGCCACCACACTATTCCTAAGATAACATTTGATCCTCCACTCCTTCTATGGCTCCACATCACATTATCCTCTTTTTCCTCATTCTCCCTAACTGTTTCCCCTCCTACCAACACCATCACTCCTACACTCCTCATCCCTCCCTTATCACCCTCACTTCCCCCTCCATTCTGTCTTCTACCCTCTCATCAGCTCTTAAACTCCATCTCTCTCTCCCTCTCATCCAACCATCCCCACTCTCCCCAAGGCAACCCCACCCTCACTTCCACCACACTGTCTCCTCTCGACCCCGTACTCTGCTACTCCTTCTTCTCCTCTCATCCGGTAATATCAATCCTAATCCTGGCCCCCCTAGTTTTAAATCTCACTCTGATAACACTGGTCAACAAATTTTTACAAAAGTCATGTTACTGAAATAAAAATAGTCATTTCTTATCAATTTGTATATACTGAACATGAATATGACAGTGAAATTGCAAAGTTGGCTCTAGCTTTTTTGTAATCTACAAGAATTAATGTTTACATCACGAAATGCATGTCAATAGTAAATATAATAGGCCTTCAGTTAATACCTGTAAAAAAACAAGTCATAGACTACTTCTTAGATTTTTTCGCCTGTCTCTTGTACAGCTGTTTGGGAGCTTCTCTGGGGAGTGTCCAGAAGTAGTCAGCCAGCATTGTAGTGGACCATTTTCCCTGGTATCTTTGCTCCATCGTTGCGATATCCTGGTGAAAATGTTCGCCCTGTTCATCACTAACCATACCACAGTTGTCAGGAAAGAAATCGAGATGGCAATCAAGGAAATGGATCTTTAGAGACATATTGCAGCCAAGTTTCTGATACTGCATCAGCATGTCTTCTACTAGTTCCTTGTAGTTTTATGCCCTAACATTCCCAAGAAAGTTTGTTGACACTAGGAGAAAAGCATTCCATGCTTGTTTCGCATCACCCTGCAGCAAGTTGTTGAACCTGTCATCTTTGAAGAGCTTTTGAATCTGAGGATCCCAAAAACTCCCTCTTTAATCTTTGCTTCGCTGAGTCAAGGAAATTTTTTTATGCAGGTATCGGAAAGCTGGCGGTGCGGTCCATGGCTTTCATGAAGTTTTTCATCAAACCTAGTTTGATGTGAAGGGGTGGTAGCAGGATTTTGTGAGCCTCAACCAGAGCTGGGTGCTGGATATTCTTCTCTCCAACTGTTACATTTTGTCTGCGATTCCATTCCTTCTGCAAGTAGTGCCAATCCCTTGCTCGGCTATCCCACTCACATAAGAAACACATGTATTTTATATATCCCTGCTGCAGTCCCATTAAAAGGGCAACTACCTTCAAGTCACCACAGAGGTGCCAGCTGTACTTGTTATAGTTAATGGAAGTCAGTAGATTCTTTAAGTTATCGTATGTCTCTTTCATGTGGACTCAGAAAAAAATCCCGCTATAAGAGATGCATACAAATACCCACCAAAAAATCCCTCAAAAATTCCCCTTGTCTGTGTCAGACAAGAGAAGAATCAAACTTATACGGCTTGCGTGAGAACACTTGATACAGGGACTGTTGGTCCCGAAACGTGCATGTCGTGTTTTAAGAATTTGGGCGTTCCACATAGCGATTTGTGCTTCTTCTCTCAACCTTTTAAGATAAGTTTTTTCATATAATTTACTAAAGAACTGTGCTTATGATTAAAATGGGCCCCATTTGACTGGTGCGGTTCGGCATTCCATCTGAACCTCCCTCAATGTGGTCCGACAAAAAGATATGTTAATGGTTCACGGGGGAATTTTTGAGGGATTTTTTGGTGGGTCTTTCATGTGGACGGCATGCGCTATTGGAATAGATGGAAGGCGGTTTCCATTGTTCAAAAGCACAGCCTTCAGACTCAGTTTCGAAGAGTCTATAAATAGTCTCCAGTCTTGTGAGTCATGAGTGATTTTTAAGGCATTCATGAGGCTTTCAATATTGGAACAGAATACCAGATTATTTTCCTTTCTGAAGAAAGGCTCCAACTCCTGGTGGTGCTTTCGATATGAAGTAATGTTGACATCTTCTTCTAGAAGATTCCATTGTTGGAGTCTTGATCCTAGGAATTCTGCCTTGTTCTTGGATAAGTCCAAATCATGAACCAGGTCATTTAGTTCTTCCTGTGTTATTCTGTGTGGAGTTGATAATGTATCCCAGTGAAAATCTGGGTCACTGCATGCTGACGGACCAGGAGGAGAACAGGTCGGCTCACCCTTGTCCTCATCAGATGAATCAAGAGAATATTCTGATGAAGGTTCTGGAATAGGAAGTCCCTCACCATGTGGAACTGGTCTCAATGCAGACGGAATGTTTGGGTAGACTATGCTTGACTTCTTTTGCTTCGTTATTCCGCTGGAAAGAGGAGGAACCAAGCAGAAGAAACAGTCATTTATGTGGTTGCTTGGCTCTCTCCACACCATGGGGACTGCAAACAGCATTGATGGTCTTTTGCAATTCAACCACTGTGAAAGCTGTATTGTACATGTAGCGCAGCATATATGCGGGGCCCAAGGCTTGTCTTGGTCACCAATCTTGCATCCGAAGTAAAGATGATATGCCTTCTTCAGTTAAGAAGTGATACTTTTCTTCTGGTTGGCAAATGTCACTTCCCTACAAATGTAGCAGAAATTGTTAACAGTATTAACACACTTTTGTGGCATTACTGTTCTGTATTGTACCTAAATGGCTAAAATTATATGATTAATAAAAGTTACATGTAACAGTAGTTTAAACTGTGTTGCACTCAGTCTGAAATATTTTAAATGCTCAACCTTTCCGACTGATCTTCCTTGTCTAAAGCCATGTTGGCTGTCTCCCATTAGGTCATGACTATCTACATGCTGAGTAATTTTATTCTTTATGATGGTTTCTACCATTTTTCCCGGTACTGATGTCAGGTTCACCGGTCTGTAGTTTCCTGGATCACCCCTGGAACCCTTTTTAAAAATTGGTGTTACATTGGAGATCCTCCAATCTTCAGGTATTAGAGATGATTTTAATGATAGTTCACAGATTACTAATAGCAGGTCTGCAATCTCATATTTCAGTTCTTTCAACACCCTTGGATGTATACCATCTGGCCCAGGTGACTTGCTACTCTTCAGTTTACTGCCTTGACTTCCTCTTCTCTCATGCCCTCCTAGACCCTTTACAGTCCGGCTTTCGTCCCCTATACTCTACTGAAACCACTCTCACCAAGGTCTCCTGTGACTTGTTCCTAGCAAAATCCAACGGTCTCTACTCTGTCCTCATCCTTCTTGACCTCTCTGCTGCTTTTGACACTGTTGATCACAACCTTCTCCTCGACACCTTGTCCTCACTTGGCTTCAGTGGCTCTGTATTATCTTGATTTTCCTCCTACCTCTCCCGTCGATCCTTCAGTGTGTGCTCTGGTGGTTCCTTCTCCTCTACCACCCTGCTCCCAGTTGGTGTACCCCAAGGCTCCGTCCTGGGACCTCTCCTTTTCTTCCTCTATACCCAGTCCCTTGGCGCGCTTATCTCTTCCCATGGCTTTCAGTACCACCTCTATGCTGATGACTCCAAAATCTACCTCTCTATGCCTCTAACCTCTCCGGCAATCCAGACCAAGATCTCCGCCTGTCTTTCTGACATTGCTACCTGGATGTCTCACTGCCGCCTTAAACTGAATATGTCCAAGACCGAGCTCCTTATCTTTCCCCAAAAAATCTCCCCCAAAACCCCCCTCCTCTTCCTCCCCTCTCTGTCTCTGTCAATAATGCTGTTATCCTCCCTGTTTCCTTGGCCCGCAATCTTGGGGTTATCTTTGACTCCTCTCTCTCCTTCTCCACTCATATCCAACTAGTAGCCAAAACCTGTCATTTCTTTCTCTATAACATTAGCAAAATTCACCCCTTCCTCTCCGAACACACTACTAAGACGCTTGTCCACTCTTTAATCACTTCTCGTCTTGACTACTGCAATCTGCTCCTTGCTGGTCTCCCCGCGAACCATCTCTTCCCCCTTCAGTCTATTTAACATTCTGCTGCTCGACTAATCTTCCGCCAGCCTCGCCATTCCCATATTACCCCTCTCCTCAAGTCACTCCACTGGCTCCCTATCCATTTCCGCATCCAATTCAAGCTTCTCCTCCTGACCTATAAATGTATTCACTCTGCAGCTCCTCAGTATCTTTCATCCCTTATCTCTCCTTACAACCCCTCTCGGGTACTTCACTCTTCTGACCAACTGCTTCTATCTGTGCCCTTCTTCTCTACTGCTAACTCCAGACTTCTCTCCTTTCACCTTGCTGCACCCTTTGCCTGGAACAAGCTACCTGAGTCTATACGCCAGGCACCCTCCTTGGTCCTATTCAAGTCCAGGCTAAAAACCCATCTCTTCACCATTGCTTTTAGATCTTGAGCCCTGTCTCTGGTCCTGTCTAGACTACAAGCTCCCTATTTTGTGTTTTCACTTTGTGTTATATGTTAACTGCTACTCTGTTACTCTGTGTTTTGTCTCAACTTAACTAGATTGTAAGCTCTGACGAGCAGGGACTGTCTCTTTTATGTCTGTACAGCGCTGCGTACGAATGGTAACGCTATATACATGATAAATAGTAGTAGTAGTAGAGAGGGAGAGCTGAACAAGATCACAAAGAAAAATACTGAAAAGTAAGGCACTCTAACAATGATAAGATAAATAAATAAATCATATATACAGGCAGACAGACCTTACAAGCAAGCGGTTAAAAAAAGTCTGACCCTAGCCAGAAGCTGGCAGCAAAGACTGTAATAGACTTGTACATTCCACAGCAAGAAGAGAAATGCAGGTAGGGAGTTTTATTTGAACTTGGGGTGGGGGGGGGGGGGGAGAGAGCTACTAGTAACATTTTGGATTTTATTGCGGCTTAGTTTGCTGCAGGTTTCATTAACCCGGGGTAACTCAGTATCAAACTATGTTATTCCAAGTGAAAAGTAATTCCAGCTGGGGGCATTGCACCTCTAAGAAGCAGTGGTAAATTACCGTAAGCCGTGTTCATTTCAAAACCAATGAAATGTTTTGCATGCATTTGCATCTCATTAGTATTCAGCACTGGTTGGGGTGGAAATTTGGGTGTCACGGTGAAATAAGACATGTTCTTGCTCTAACATATATTAAGGTAAATTACTGCAAGTAATTTACTACTGTACTCTAGCTAAGATTAATCTGCATAAAGACTTGATACACTGGCCAAACAACAAAGAGACCTTTAGCATTCCTATAAGATGTGCTCTCATCAATGCATGCTTAGCTCAAAACTAAATCCCGATAATAATGGATTTCATCCCAGACCAGGAATTAAACATCCTATGCATCACAGAGACATGGTACTCTGAAACTGAGACCATCCTCTTTAACCAATTGTGTCTTTCTTTTTATAATATTCATATCTGTAATAGAACAACTAGCAGAGGTGGTTGTGTCTGCATTATAGCTAGAACCAGTCTTCATCTTGTCACCACTGACATGATGTCCTCAGACAACATTGACACCCTTACTGTAGCAAACAACTCATTTTCTATATGCCTAGCGTATAGACCACCACATGGAGATGCTGTAGAATTATCCACTCTACTGGAAGCAGCCTGCACAACCCCAACGCACCATCGATCTCTTATCCTACTTGGAGACATAAATCTTTCAGCTATCCCTACTAAGCTTTCAGCATCATTCTTAAAAGCCATGGATGTCCTTCATTATACACAGATTGCCACCAAACCAACTCATAGTAGAAGGAACATGCTTGAACTAATATTCTTACCTGATGACATCCACATAGAACCCAATCAGACCCTACCTGCACTCCTGCCAGTATCCTGTTCTGACTATGCAACAATACTCTTCTCCATCCCACGAAAACTTCACTGGACTACTGACTGCAATATGCCTCCTATGAGTCACAGATTTCATCAAGTAGGTGATGACGTTTTACTCAAGACACAGCTGATGCTAACAAAACCTTAAGAAAACTTGGAACAAAAACTGAACAGTGGAATAAAATCATGGACACAGAGGCCTGAGCCCAACTAAAAAGATATACACCCAAAAGGCACAAAATAGTACCTTGGTTCTCAGCTACACTACAGAAGCAAAAGGAGTGACCTTTGGTGCCTTGAATGAAAATGGTGACAATCAGAAGACCCGCTCACAAAGGCTGCCATCCTGGACAAACACAGGGCATACTGTGAAAAGACCTTTGACATAAAAGAAATACAAGAGATCACAGAGAGCGGAAGACAGGCATCTATATTTGGAAAAACAGAGAAGCTAGCAAAGTAGTCAGGAAAGCAAAGATACTAAAAGAAGAAGAAATAGCCAATGCAATAAAATGAGGGTATAAGATATTTTTCAGATATGTTAGTGAGAAGAGGAAGGGCAAAAGCGATATTGTCAGACTCAAAGGTGAAGGGGAGGAATATGTAGAAGCTGATGAGGATAAGGCAGAATTGCTTAACAAATATTTCTGTTCTGTTCACAGATGAAGGGCCAGGAACAGGATCTCAGAAAACACCCACAAATATGAACAGAAGCAATGGGGATCTCAAACAATTTTCAGAAGACTGTGTTCGGGAGGAACTAGCTAAACTAAAATTAGACAACGCGATGGAACCAGATGGGATACATCTGAGAATACTGAATGAATTTGGTGATGTTCTAGTGGCTCCACTGATTGACCTTTTCAATGCCTCTTTGGAGTTAGGTGTGGTGTCAGACGACTGGAGAGAGGCACATATGGTCCTTTTATACAAAAGCGGAAGTAAGGATGTGGTTGAAAACTACAGGCCGGTTAGTCTAAACTCTGGTGAGTAAATTATTGAAAACACTGCTCACAGAGAAAATGGGTTTCTGGAGTCCAATGGATTACAGAATCGGAGGCAGCATGAATTCACCAGAGGAAGGTCTTGTCAGACAAATCTGGGAGTTGGACTGAGGGAGATATGGTGTACTTGGATTTCAGTAAAACCTTTGACACTGTTCCGCACAGGCGACTTATCAATAAACTGAGCACCCTAGGAATGGACACTAGAGTTACTTATTGGGCTAGAAATTGGTTGAGGGAGAGGCAACAAAGGGTACAAGTAAATGGAGCTCACTCTGAGGAGAGGGAGATTACCAATGATGTGCCAAAGGGATCTGTCCTTGGTCTGATTCTTTTTAACATCTTTGTAGAGATATTGCAGAAGGGTGTCGGGTAAGGTTTGCCTCTTTGCGAATGATATCAAAATCTGCAAAAAGTAGACACCCAGGAAGGAGTAGATAAAATGAGGGATCTAGTTAAGCTTGAAGAATGGTCTAGAATTTGGCAGCTGAGATTTAATGCTAAAAAATGCAGAGTCATGCATTTGGACTGCAAAAATCCAAAGGAGCAGTACAGTGTAGGGGGAAAGTACTTCTGTTCACCAAAGAAGAGCAGGGCCTAGGCTTATAAACAGGTAGAAAAGGCGACATCAAAAGCTAGAAGAATGTTTGGGTACATAGGAAGAGGAATGGCCAGTAGATAAAAGGAGGTGATGGTACCTCTGTATAGGTCTTTGGTGCAACCTCATTTGGAGTGTTATGTGAGTTCTGGAGACCACACCTTCAGAAGGATTTAAACAGATTGGAGTCAATGCAGAGCGTGACTACTAAAATAGTTAGTGGTCTTCATTATAAAGCATATGAGGAAAGACTTAAGGATCTTAATATGTATACTTTAGAGGAAAGGGGGGGGGTAGAGGAGATATGATATAAATGTTTAAATATCTCCATGGCATAAATGCACAAGAGGAGAGCCTCTTTTTTTTGAAAGCAAATTCTGCTATGAGGGGACATAGGATGAGGGGGAAAGGGGATAGACTCAGGAGTAATATGCAGAAGTATTTCTTTATGGAAAGAGAGGTAGATACATGGAATAGTCTCCCAGTAGAGGTGGTAGAGATGTAGATAGTATCTGAATTTAAAAAGCATTTATTTATTTATTTATTTAACATTTCTTATATACCGCGCTATTTGTCATCAGTGCGGTTTACATCAAAACAATAGAACACTTGACCATATACATTGGCCGTCGTTTACATAAAACGGGGAGTTAACATGGATGAGAACTTGGGGAACTATTTACATTCAGGTTTCTAGCAAACTTAGGAAACTATGTACAAATCGATTGTATTACATATTAGGTATGATTAGAGTGTTTTACATCATGTAGCGGCTGTATGATATAGTGAGGGTGTGTGGGAGGTAATGGGGTATCGGGATGGCTATAATGTAAGAGAAAAAGGTGGTGTTTGAGGGCTTTTCTAAATTGAATAAGGTCTCTAATAGCTCTAATGTGTGGGGGGAGTTTGTTCCAGCATACGGGGGCATAGTTCCTGAAAGCCCTATTGGTGGTGATCTGGTTGAGTTTTGCGGATTCAATTGGTATAAGTAGCATGTTGGCAGCCTGGGATCTCCTGGATCTGTTGTCTGGAGAACGCGTTATGAGGTCGGAAATGGATGGGGGAGCTATCATATTGAAGGCCTTGAAGGTAATGAGGAGGGTTTTGTACAGGATTCTACTGCTTATGGGAAGCCAGTGTAGTTCCTTTAGAATGGGGGAGATGTGGTCGACCCTTGAGGTTCCGTAGAGCACACGGGCTGCCGCATTCATGGCTAGCTGTAATGGTTTGAGGGAGCTCTTTGGAAGGCCATGTAGAACTATGTTGGCATAGTCGAAGTGCGGTGTGACTAGTGCCTGGAAGATGGTGCGGAAATCCGCGGATTCCATCATGGGCCTAAGATGCCGTAGGGTTTTTATCTTGAAATAGATGGTCTTGACAGTGCGTTTGATATGATCCTTGAAGTTGAGTTGTTGATCAAGAATTACCCCGAGATATCGTATGTTGGATTTGATTGGAAGTTCCGCGTCTCTGACTTTGAGTGTTGGTGGCGGAGAGAAGGCTTTATTCCTTGTGATCATTAGTACTTCCGTTTTCTTGAAGTTTATCCGGAGGTTCTGAGTGAGTAGCCAGTCAGTTATTGTGTTGAAGCAGTCATGGGACAAACAGAGGATATTTAAAAGAAAAGAGGGAACTATTGTAGTAGTCAATATGGAAGGGCAGACTAGATAGACCATGTGGTCTTTTTCTGCCATCATGTTTCTATTTTTCTAAAAAAGAGATTACTATACCAAGACCTTCACAAACTCAATAAATAAACCAAGAGAACTCTTCCTCATTACGGAGGTGCTTCCGAAGGAGCTACTGATCAGAACTCACAAGAAAAGATATGCCCCTAAGAAATAGCAAACTACCTCAGCACCAAACAGAAGGCTACACCCAGTGGAAACCCCCTTCCAGATACTTGTAAATAATTCCATTGAATGTAATCTTTGTATTTTGTGATTGTAATGGATGTTTAAGTTATGCTTTAAGTTCATACTCATGTTTAGTTTCATTGTAAAACAGTGTGCATATGCATGCCCTGTTAAATTTCTGGTTTTATATAAACCACTTTGAATAGTAGAAAGGCGGTATAGAAATAAGTTTAAATAAACAAATTAAGGGCCAGGTAAAGTGTGTTGTGACAATAATGGACTTTAGTAACTACCCCCTTAACAAACATACTGTGAATAATGCATCATTCAGTTCACTTTAGTACTCAAGATGTAAATGTCTAAACTCTTGATTATTCTTCTTGACTGCCCGTTAAAATAGGAGAAGAAGTGGCTGCAATAACACTGACCACTGACCATGACAATGCCAATAATGCAGATGGAATCTGATATGGACAAGTGTGAAGCAATGCACAGAGAAATAATTCATATTATCCACATTGGGAGTCACCACCCAGGAAAAGTATCTAGACCTCATTCTGCACAACACGTTGATATTTTCTGTTCAGTGTGTGGTGGTGGCCAAAAATGCAAAGAGAATGTTAGGAAATTCTAGAAAGGAAAAGACAATAAACCAAGAATAGCATAATGCCTCCTTACTGCTCCATGGTGTGACCGTATTTTGAGTGTTGTGTGCAATTCTGGCCCTGCATCTAAAAAAAAATGTTTGGACAAGTTCCTGGAGAAAAACTCAATAGAGTATAATTAAGGTAGATCTGGGGGATGCCACTGGGAGTAAGTAGCCTGGAATCTGGTTTCTTCTGAGATCCTGCCAAGTGATCTGGATTGGTCGTTGTTGGGCTTGATGGACCTTTGATATGATCCAATATGGCAATTCTGATGTTCTTATGTTATTTACTATGAATTAATTGTTGCTGTAGAGCAACATGCTGCAAACGTGTTAATGTACTTCAGTATATAGGCTCACACATGTCAAATGCAATGGCTAGAGAGAGATTTCTCTGGATGACCTTGACAACACTGACAGTAGAACAAATCAGGCTGTTTGTGAATGAAACAGAGTAAGTGCCTTCAGTATTTCCCACTTTGTTATTTAACTCCTGTCCAGTTCACTGCTACTTATCATTTCTATACAATACCAGACATACCCAGGACTGTATACATACACATACTGTAAGAGATGGTCCTTGCTCAAAAGAACTTACTATCTATTCAGGACACACAACAGGACAAATGGGAGTCTCATTCAGTATGGGAAATGATTAAAAACAGCTGCAAAGGTTAAAGGTTTCAATCATGCATGGGTGTTGTTTAAAAATACTTGGAAGACCAGACCAGATGTATTCCATCCTTTAAGAAAAGTGGACGGGGGGCCAAAAAACTGCCAGCATGGTTTAAAGGTGAGGTCAGAGAGGTTGTTGTAGCTAAAAAAACATCTTTCAGGAAATGGAAAAAGGAGCCAAATAATGAAAACGGGAGCCAACATAAGCAATAGCAAGTTAGAAGGAAGGCAGTGATAAGATCAGCAAAGAGAGAATTTGAAAAAAAAGCTCGTCAGGGAAGCAAAAACGCACAATAAAACCATGTTCAAGCACATTTGTAGTAAAAGACTTGTAAGATAGTCAGTTGGATCATTAGATAATAAAGGGGTAAAAGTGGCGCTAAGGGAGGACAAGGTCATAGAAGTGAGACTGAATGCATTGCTTTGGTCTTTACTGAAAAAGATATAAGGAAGTTACCCTTGTCCAAAATGGTATTTAAAGGTGATGTATCAGAAGAATTGAAACTAATTTTGATAAACCAGGAAGATGTAGTACAACTACAGTATTTGATAAATTAAAGAGTAGAAATCACCTGGACAAGATGTTATACATCTGAGGGTGCTGAAATAGCATTACAGACCTACTATTAGTAATCTGTGAATTTATTTTATTATTTATTACATTCTCTTATATACTGTGCTATTCTGCATCAGTGTGGTTTCCATTGAACAAACTGAAATTACATTGAACAGGGCATTATAACTTGGAGATAAATATTTTACAGGGAACATGGGCTATGGAGGGTTAGGTGGCTTGCCCAAGACCACAAGGAGCACCTGTGGGACTAGAAACCCCAGTCCTTCTGGCCCAAGGTTGCTGTCCTCTAGTGGGATTTGAACCCTTGACCTTCTGGCCTGAAGTACCTTGCCCCAACCACTAGGCCACTCCTCCACTCATTAAAGTCATCTGTAGTATCTGAAGATTGGAGAATGACCAATGTAATACCAATTTTTAAAAAGGGTTCCTGGGGTGATCCAGGAAAATACATTAAGCCTGATGTCAGTACCAGGCAAAATGACAATGAGCCTGACGTCAGTACCAGGCAAAATGGTAGAAACCTTTATAAAGAATAAAATGACTGAACATGTAGTCATGGCTTAATGGGAGAAAGCCAACATGGATATAGCCAATGAAGATATTGTTTTACTAATCTGCTGTATTTTTTTAAAAGTGTGAATAACAGGTAGATAAAGATGAGCTGGTTAATATTTTCAGAAAGCTTTTGACAAGGTTCCTCATGGACAAAATTGAAAGTCATGAGATAGGACACAGTGTACTATTGTGGATCAGGAACTGGCTAAAAGACAGAAAGCAGAGGGTTGGGCTAAATGTCAATTTTCTCAGTGGAGAAAGGTGATTAGTGGTGTACCCCAGGGATCTGTGCTGGGCCCACTGCTTTTTAACATGTTCATAAATGATCTGGAAATAGGAATAATGAGTGAGGTAATCAAATTTGGATGACACAAATGTATTCAAAGTTGTTAAAATACAAAATTGCAGGAAGACCTTGATAAATTAAAAGACTAGAAGTCCAAATGTCAGATGAAATTTAATGCAGACAAGTGCAAATTTATGCACCTAGAAAAGAACAACCCAAATTACAGTTACATGATATAAGAGAGCAGTGGCCTAATTGTTGGGGCAAGTTACCTAAGGCCAGCAAGTCAGGGGTTCAAATCCCACTGGAGGACAGCAAACTTGGGCCAGAAAGACTGGGGTTTCTAGTCCCACAGGTGCTCCTTGTGGTCTTGGGCAAGCCACTTAGCCCTCCATTGCCCATGTTCCCTGTAAGTATTAGGGTATGTGTTAAATGTATCCCCCAATTATGTTGTGACCACTTTGATTGGAGGATGAGGTGGTATACAAAGCTGTCTAAATTAGGAACCACCACCCAGGAAAATGATTTAGGCATCATCAGGGATAATTTATTTATTTAACAGTATTTATATATCGCCTTTCCTTAGATCAAGGTGGTTTACATTAAACTCATTTTGTACCTTGTGAAACAAAGTTGTTTTCATAAAACTCCATCATTTACATTGTAACAAGGTGTTTTAAAAACTCTATAACGTGGAGACATCATTGTATCATAACAGTATGATTCTACAACATATTTACATAAGTAAACTATTTACAGTTTGTGGTCATGTTTTATGATAGTGGACATGGTTCATTAATATAGATCTGTTGAAACCCTCTATCAAGTGTATAGTGATGGCCAAGAAAGCAAATAGAATGCTAGGAATCATAAGGAAAGGAATGGAGAATAAAACAAAGGATATTATAATGCCTCTGTATTGTTCCATGGTGCGACCATACCTTATTTGTTTATTTAGCAGGTTTTCGCTTACCGCTTTATCATTTCAGTCTAAGCGGTTTACATTGTAACTTAAACTTGGTACTGTACATTAAACAGGGACATTGATAACGTGGACTTTACCTCTGAGGCAATGGAGGGTTAAGTGACTTACCCAAGGCTACAAGGAGTGCTAGTGGAAATGCAACACTAGCCTGTTGGTTCCCAAGTGAATGCTAGTGCTATTGTGTGCAATTCTGGTCGCCATATCTTAAAAAGGATATAGCAGAATTAGAAACAGAACAGAGAAGAGCCACTAAAACGGTAAAGGGGATGGGGGATACCTCTATGAGGAAAGGCTTAAAAGGTTAATTATGGTTCTTCTAGTCGGAAAAGAGGAGGCCCTCTTCAGGGGGTGCAAAACCTCAAAAACAATAACAGATATAAACATGATAAATAAATAAATATAAATAACCATTTGCAATGAAATAATAAATAAATAGATATATTAAAATAAACTAAAAGCACATTAAAACTAATTCTTGTAAATACAAATAAAAAGGCTCACATCAATCAATATTAAAATATCTATGAACCAAACATGAAAATAATCTATGACCCAGGCAAGGAAGAATTCAAGACTGAAAATCTTCTATAAGAAGGGTGGAAGTGGACTGACATTGAAATTGCTATATAGCACGGTAGAGGAGGACCAATAATAATCAAACACTGGGACCAGTATATTTGTTTTCCAGCGAATCGCGTTAATCTTAAGGAAGGAAACAGACCTGAGGCACATAAACATGAGAATGTGCAATACCTGATTTTTAACAAGTGACTATATCAATTGATGAATCAGATGAATGAAAATCACAAACTGCACCTATGAACAGTAAAAAAGAGAATCAGAGAAACTACCTTAGGATAGCTATAAGATTAATAATGTCAGTTATAATAAATGTTTGATAAGAAGATTGTAAAATAGAAAGTCAGCAGCATAGACTGAAGTGAAATTTAACATCTTTTATCCCTAAGTTTTGGGAGTCCCGGGGGTTTATTGACCATTTAAAATCAGCATAAAATAAAAGCACTTTCTTATCTATAGTGTCCCACTGAATCTAGCAATCCATGTTGGTACATGGTTATGATCCAGTGTTCTTATGATGAAGTCCCGTAGTGAGTGAGCACAAGAGAATCAATGATGTCACACGGTACTCGGAACGCCCTCCTGGTTGACCTGAAACACCATATACTACACCATATTCTAATACAGCGCAGATATCATTTTGGAACTGTAAAATCCATGTAAGCATTATCTTTTGTACCAGTACATATCTGAGTAGGCTTACTAGATACTTTTGGTAGTTGGTAGTTGGTTTTTTTGAGTGTTCTGCTGAACACCGCTGTGAGTTTGTTTGAGTCATCTTGAGACATTAAGACCCGGAGAGTTTGTATTGTTTGTAGCACGGACTTGGGCAGCGATTGACCAGTACTGTCACTGGATATAATGGTTTGTTTAGAACTTTCATTAGAAGATTGCTCGTAATGCTGGCTGGTCGAAGCAGCGCATAGAGTTGACAGGATTATTTTTCCATATAAAAAGGTTTTACATTTTCTAAATAATATCGTGCCTAGCTTGACCTTTGACCTATCTTTTTGGCATGAAATTGCCCATTTAAATATGGTTGTCTAAGGGAGCTACCTTCAATGCTGTTAGCACTTTGATCTCACAGGCTTTGTGACTAAACTTGTGTATTGTAAGTACCAGTGGTAGCTTTAACTTAAGATAAGATATATGTAGTTTTACACAGTACATCACACTTTCATCATTTCTTGACAGGGTTTCGGATAGTCTACATACTGTCACATGCCCCCTCTGCACGGGCAGCTTTTATTGAATAAGGTTGCACTCATTTTCACAAGGTAACATTGATGGAATAGTTTTAAACTTGGATTTTGCAGTTCTTATATGTTTACTTGCCTCAGGTCTGTTTCCTTCCTTAAGATTAACATGATTCACTGCAAAACAATTATACTGGTTCCAGTGTTTGGTCCTCCTCTACCTTGCTATATAGCAATTTCAATGTAAGTCCACTTCTCCCCTTTTCATAGAAGGTTTTCAAGTCTTGCATTTTTTCTTGTCTGGATCATAGATATTTTCATGTTTGGATCATAGATGTTTTCATTTTGATTGATGTCAGACTCTTTATTTGTATTTACAGGAACCTATTTTTAATTTGCTTTTAGTTTATTTTAATACCGTGTTTCCCCGAAAATAAGACCGGGTCTTATATTTATTTTTGCTCTGAAAGATGCACTAGGGCTTATTTTCGGGGTAGGGCTTATTTTTTTTTTTCATATACAACAATCCACAGCAACAACTGAAAGAGAGCCCCTTGGAGAGAAGAGGCCCGCAGCGCAGCACAGGCAGCCGATCGGCGTCGGGGAGTGGAGCAGGAGGAAAGCTCCTCCCTGGTCCTCCCGCCAAAGCCAATCAGCACAACAGCAGCAACAACTGAAAGACAGCCCCTTGGAGAGAAGAAGCCCGCAGCGCAGCACAGCACCGGCAGCCGATCGGCGTCGGAGAGTGGAGCAGGAGGAAAGCTCCTCCCTGGTCCTCCTGCCGAAGCCAATCAGCACAACAGCAGCAACAACTGAAAGACAGCCCCTTGGAGAGAAGAAGCCCGCAGCGCAGCACAGCACCGGCAGCCGATCGGCGTCGGGGAGTGGAGCAGGAAGAAAGCTCCTCCCTGGTGGGACCCCCCCCCCCCCCGGTACTGAATCTGTCAGTCTGTCGATGATCTTCACTAGGGCTTATTTTCGGGGTAGGTCTTATTTTCGGGGAAACACGGTATATGTATTTATTTATTTATTTATTATTTCATTGCAAATTTTTGTTATTTATATTTATCTATCATGTTAACATCTGATTGTTATTATTGTTGTTTTCAAGGTTTTGCACCTCTGAAGAAGGCCTCCTGGCTGAAATGTGTTGGGTTTTTTCTTTTGTGAGTAAAGAGCCTTTACCACTTGTCTGTGCACCTGCTGCTGTCGTTTCTTGCTTTTGGTGTGAGTTATCTGCTCTTCGTTGGACTTCTACCTTGAGTTTGACGATTTTGTTTTTTAGGTGGACAGAAGGGCATATCTCCTCTGCTCTCATGGTGATGTTTACAGTGTTTACATACTCTCTATTGTAAATGTTTACATACTCTCTATTGTAAACGTTTTTACAACACTGCTCCCACTGTTGCAATGCTTCTATGATTGTTAATATCCACCAGAATTTGTATCAATATTCGACCACTTCACTGTTACAAATAATCACACCCACTATTGCTAACTGTCTTAGACCTATTCATTACTCCTATCACAATCTTTTAGCCTTAAAATGTTTCCATCAAATACCTATTGCTTAAGAATGCTATATACAGTCAAACCTCGGTTTTCGTATGCCCTGGTTTTCGTACGATTCGGTTTTCGTTGACTTTTTTCATCAAGATTTTGTTTTGGTTTTCGTACGTTGTCTCGGTTTTCGTACAGTTGAAAATGGAGCACCATCTTGTGGCCAGAAGTGGGATGCATTTATACGCTAACTACAGCATTTTACCCCCCCCCCCCCCGTACCTGCCATGGATTAGCGTGAGCCAGCGATCTCCCACGGAGCTTGAGCCAGCGATTCTGCGGGACCTCTGGGAGCCGAGGAGTTCAACGCTCCAGCGTGGCCTGCCCGAAACTGCTTCCTGCCCCGGACTCTCCCCCGATTGACGCTGCTGCCAGCCGCGGTATCCGGCACAGAAGAAAGCTGCCTGATAGGCTCCTGCGGGGCCTGCGGGCTGAGCCCTCACTATTGCCTGCGGTCTGAGCAGCGGTCTGATAAACGGGAGGAGGAACCTATTACAAACGTCTGGAGCTTGGCTGTCGCGCTGCAGAACTGAAGGGGAGATTTATCGGGACCAAGCGACATCCACGTGGCAGCCGCCGGCGCTTGTCACCATCCCTCACCAATACGATCTATCCTGAGAGGGGTATGTCTGCCTGCTGCCTCTTCCCCTGCACATCCCTTGAACCGGGACAGGAGCTGGTGACCGAATCTGCTTCTCCTTGGCGGCCCAGTCTCCCGCCGGGGCCCCTGCCCTCCCGATTGGATTCTGGGTGTCCTGCAGGCCTGCACACGCGGCCTCTCCTTGAAACCTTGCAGTCTGCAGCTGCAGGCTCCTGCTGGCACAGCCCCACGCTGTTCTCTGACTCTCACCTGTGTCAGGCTACTACCTTAGGGGGGCCGGAGGCAGCCTAAGACTCTCTGTCCCACTGTTTCTCAACTGCCTGCTGCTTGGCTGACACTGCCTCTCCACCTCTCCCGACACTGTGTAGGAGTGGCTGCCCTACAGGCTGGTGTGACTTCGGGCACTGTCCTCTTTCTGGTGCCCTTACTTTTGCTGACATTGGCACTACCTCTCCTGACACTGTGAGCTTGGTAACTGGGTGTGATGGCTGCTAAGTTAAAAGGCAGGCTGGAGCCCCGATTGTGCAGACGGCCAAGATGGCTGTTCCCACCTCCGCTGCTGGTGGTGATTGCTCGATCCCCAGAGGGGAGAGCAGCTGGAGCTGGCTGGAGTGCGTCCCATATGCCAACAAAAGTCTTCAATAAAGGTAAAAGTGATGTTACATGCTCATTTATCCATTTCATTAGTCATTTATATGTATTTCTCATTGTTTTCTGTATGTAAAAAGATAGTTATTCTCTATAAAATGTATTTTTTGTCAATATTTTTGGGTGTCTGGAACGGATTAATTGAATTTACATTATTTCTTATGGGAAATCTTGCTTCGGTTTTAGTCCGTTTCGGTTTTAGTCAGACTTTTTTGAACGGATTAATCATGAAAACCGAGGTTTGACTGTATATGTATTATCTTAATAACACTAGTCTCACTAACTAACAGTCTTCACAATAATAAAAATAAACCAATCCCTATAATACAAAGAATAACTCGCTCTGGACCTCCACATGGACATATTTCCACAGAACTTAATCTAAAAGCAAATCAGACTGATACAGATAAAACCCACTGCCACATCTCACTCTCTCAACCAACAAACATTAAAAACCCCCACCACACTGTCATGCATTCTAACAAATGCAAGATCAATGAAAAATAAACTCACTATTTTCACCGATCTGTTAAATGACTATAACCCAGATATTCTATTTGTCACTGAAACCTGGTTAACTGACACTGATATTGTATACCTAAACCAATTAAAAAACGATAACTATGACATATCATACACACATAGAAACAACAAAAAAGGAGGAGGAGTACTCACAATGACTAAAAAAGTCCTAAAAGCAAAACCATTACCCTCTACTTCTCCCAATAACATTGACACAATTACCATAAAACTTGCTCACATTAGAATATGCCTTACATACAGACCACCTGATAATAAAGCAGAAAACCTAGATACTCTATTAGAACTCCTTAGCACATCAACAGAATGCAATCCAATAATACTGCTAGGTGATTTTAACCTCCCATCCCTACCAACCCAACAATCTACCCTATTCCTTGATGCAATTGCTGATATGGATTACCACCAAATAATAAACAAAAAAACCCACAATAAAGGTGGAACCCTTGACCTAGTTTTCCTCCCTGATGTACTCTATAAATTTTTTGACACATCTTTTCTGAAATGTACCCCAATCCCCTGGTCAGACCACCATCTAATTACGTTCAACCTTACATATACCGAGCCAAACAATAATAACAAAAATCAAACAACCCCTAAAACAAGATTTAAAAGATTCAATGAGGAAGAATTTCTCGACTCAACAATTCCCTATCTATCCCTATCACCTACTGACTTAGATGAAGCAGTCTCATCCTGGCATAATACAATCAATAAAGCAGCCATCCACAAGCATGATTTAAAAAAGAACAACAAACCCAAAGTTGATAAGTCTCCATGGTTCACTAATAGCCTGAAATTAATGAAAAGGGAACTAAGAAAACTAGAATCAAAATGGCGCAGCACTAAATCAACCCTTAGCTTTGATAAATACCATAACCATCTTAAAAAATACAAGGATGCAACTGTTAATGCTAAAAAAGATTACTATACAAACATTCTAAATAAATCGTTAAACAGACCAAGAGAATTGTTTTCATTGGTCCAAAACCTCACCAACAACTCACACAATGCAAGTCACGACTTAACAGAAATATCTGCTCAAACATAAGCTAACCACTACAAAAACAAATCAAACCAATATGCCTTGTTACCAATAACCACCACTAACAACCTCTTCCAGCAAGCAAATGACTGGTCAAAGTTCCACCCAATAACCAAACAGTCACTGAAAAACATCATCTCAAACATAAATACTACGACATCTAACCTAGACCCCTGCCCGGTAACATGGATAAAGAACACTCTCCCCACATTATCAGCTTTTATACTACCAATAATAAATCTGTCATTACACCAAGGCTACCTCCCACCAATATTAAAACATGCACAAATACGCCCAATCCTCAAAAATAATAAGCTTGACAAAACCTCACCCAATTCTTACAGACCCATATCAAGTATACCTTTTATGGCTAAACTTATTGAAAAAGTTGTACAAACCCAAACACAAGAATATATAGACACATCAGCCCCCCTCGATGACCAACAATATGGATTTCGCCCATGTTATGGTGTGGAAACACTCCTGACAGTTCTCCTAGACACACTACAAAGAGGAATTGATAATTCCAAGCAAGCTTTCATCCTCCTTTTTCTCGACATATCCGCTGCTTTTGATAGCGTTAACCATAGGATAATGTTAAACAGATTACAACAAATCGGAGTAAACTCAACAGTTTACAACTGGTTTAAATCATATTTAAATAACAGAACACAAACAGTAAGAATTGGAAACCAAACATCCAACACTTATGACCAAACAACTGGCCTTCCCCAGGGATCTGCACTCTCAGCCCTCCTATTTAATATATACATTCAACCCGTCTGCAGTATTTTCAAAAAATTTAAAATTCAATATCATATATATGCAGACGACATAATGTAACCGAGGTATCCGGAGGCCCTACTCGGCCTGGATCCCCCACCCCTCCATCACCCACCCCCAACCATTGACAAAGCAAGCGGACGTCAAGTGTTGGTGTTAATGCATGGTCGCAGCTTTTATTAACAGTAAGAAACACCGGCCCAACATGGGCCAACTCAGCAATTCAAACCATAACAGAGAAGAGCACCCCCCCCCACCCGTCATCCGGATGATGCCCCCCACCAGTCGTATAGCAAAGTGGAGCACCATCCAAACCACCCCCCCCCCCAGTTGCCCCTTCCCGCCCGCCTCGCCATGTTAGCAAAGGCCGGCTGAAGGGGTTGCCTAATTCCGGGTAGAGACCCCAACCGGGACGTCTCCCCCAACCCGCATACCCGTGCCGCTCACATGGAAAGCGGCCTCCAGCTGAAATGAGCCGCCGGGTCAACGAGCACCAGCTCGCCACCCCGCTCGCGATTGCCACCCTAGCACCCTCCGCCCCCCCCCCACCAGCTGCGACAAGATCCAACCTGCCCCCACCCAACCGGAAACAAGGGCGGGAGGGAGGGAATCCTTCTTGGTCGCGAGCAAGGAGGGAAAGGGGGGAATCGCCAGCCGGCGTTCCCTCCTTGGTCGCGCTGACTCCGCCCCCCGCGACCGTCCGACGGCCAATCAACGGGCTCCCTGCAGGAGCACGAGAAGTCTGCCGGGCGCGTGCCTAGCTGCGCATCGCCCCCCCCCCCCCGAGAAACGGCCTGCCTCGTGGCCGGGCCCCGGGAACCCGGTTACCAGGCAGCCGCGGGACCGGGGCCCGGCGGCTAAGCCGGTACTAACCGAGGTATCTGGAGGCCCTACTCGGCCTGGATCCCCCACCCCTCCATCACCCACCCCCAACCATTGACAAAGCAAGCGGACGTCAAGTGTTGGTGTTAATGCATGGTCGCAGCTTTTATTAACAGTAAGAAACACCGGCCCAACATGGGCCAACTCAGCAATTCAAACCATAACAGAGAAGAGCCCCCCCCCCCCACCCGTCATCCGGATGATGCCCCCCACCAGCCGTATAGCAAAGTGGAGCACCATCCAACCCACCCCCCCCCAGTTGCCCCTTCCCGCCCGCCTCGCCATATTAGCAAAGGCCGGCTGAAGGGGTTGCCTAATTCCGGGTAGAGACCCCAACCGGGACGTCTCCCCCAACCCGCATACCCGTGCCGCTCACATGGAAAGCGGCCTCCAGCTGAAATGAGCCGCCGGGTCAACGAGCACCAGCTCGCCACCCCGCCACCGGCGCTAGGTAGCGAGCTATCCTAGCGCCGCCCCCCCAAGGAAAGCTGCGACCAGCACCACGACTCGAACGTCTCCTGCCAGTCGTTCAGAAGAAGATCCTGCCCCACCGGGGCAAGGTGAACCCCATCAAGCCGGTACAAACCAGCGCAAGCAATGTCCGCCCAAGGGTGCCAAACCTGGACCCCCCCCCCCGTCTGCTGGACCCAGCGCCCGATCTGCCGATTAACTTTGCACAAGCCCCTTGACCAACGCCGCTGGGTCCAACAAGCAGGGCGGGGTATAATGTCCGACCAAACAATGACCACCCCAGGGAGGACCCCACGCAATAGCGCAATGTCTCTCTGAACAGTCCCAATGAGTTGCCGGCAAGCCCAACCGGCAACGTCATTGCCACCCAGGTGCAGCAGCAGCCCAACCGGCCGCCGGCGCCGCCCGAGTTCCACTTGAACACAGTCCAGGAGCTGGTCCCAATGCATGCCGCGGCGGCCCATCCAGCACAACCGCACTCCGGCTCCGGCGAGACCCAGGTGGACCCCCAACGGCCGCACCGCCGCGCGCCGCTCCGCCCAGTAGACAAAGGAGTGCCCGATGATCCACCAATCGCCGGGCGCCGCACCATCTGAAAGTAGAAAGAATGGACCACCACCAGCAAGCAACTCTGCAATAGGAAACAAAGGATTAGTGCCCCCCCCAGCCCCCCTCCCCACCGCAGGCAGACCTCCACCGTGGCAGCACCCCACGCTACTCCGCACCGCCGCCAGCCGACGGGCGAACGTACCCGGCGTAAGCACCCGAGCGCCAGCGGCCAATACGCCGAATCACCAGCGGGTCCAACCCCGCAGCCGCCGCACTGGTAGCCGCTCCGATCCGAAACGAGTGCGACGCATAACCCCGCTCGTCGTGACCCAAGGCCCGCAGGGCCAAGCGAAGCACAGCCGTGAACTGAAACTGCGTCACCGGCCGGCCATCCGCATGAATGAAAAACTGGCCGAGCGCCACAGGGCGCCGTCGGGCATACACACCAAGAGCCCGAACAGGACAGGACAACAAGGGAGGGATGGCGCTCAGCAGGACCCAGCCCCCTTTTCCGGACTGGTCCGTCTTAGAACGTGAGAGACAAATGCGAACACGCGCAGGCTCCACCCGGACGTGTCCCGCAGCCAGCCCCCCAAAATCCCCACGCCGCGTCGACCGAGGAACTAGCTCGGACACACGGAAGGCGCCGAAAAAAGCACTGGTGAACAAAGCTTGAAACAACACCGCCTCAAAGCCCGAGGCGGCCACCCGCGGCAAAACCTCACACAGCTGCAGCAGAAGCTCGTGAGATACCGGGCGCCGCCAATCCGGTAGCCCCGGCTGCGCGCGGGCCCAACCAGCGAGCAACCGCCCAACCAAAAAGAGACACGTGGATTTCCCCAACCCGCCGCCTTACAAAAGAAGGAGAAGCCCGCAAGCGCTCCGGTGACAGCCGACCGCGCCCATCCCGCCTTCTTCGCCCAAAGCACAAAGCGGCCAACCGTGTCATCAGGCACCTCCCCCCCAGCCCACCCACGCGCACGCAAAAAGGCACTCACCTGAAAGTAGCCCCTACGGTAAGTCGTCCAGGTACTACGAGCCACCGACGCCGCCAAGAGATCCATCAGGTCGGGGTCCCAATCGTCCAGAGATGCTCCGGAACCCGCGAGGGCAGCTCGTCCGCCCCTGGAGCCAGGCGCCGAAACTGCTCCCACTGAAAACGTGACAGAGCATCAGCGATCGAGTTCCGAGAACCCGGAACATGCCGTGCCCTAGCGGTGACATTCAGATGCAAGCAAGCCAACACAAACACCCTCATCAAGGCAGCCACCCTGGGGCATCGGGGAGCATGGCGATTCAAAACCTCAATGACCGCCGCGTTGTTGCACCAGAAGACGACCCGCCGATCCCGCAACCGGTCAGGCCAGACCCAAAAGGAAACCACGATAGGGAACAGCTCCAGGAAGGTGATATTGCGCGTCAAGCCGGAGCGCACCCAGGCCGCAGGCCAAGGCTCCGCACACCAGGCACCGTGACAAAAGGCCCCGAAACCGAATCTGCCCGCCGCGTCGGTAAACAACTGAAGGTCGCCATTCGACAACTCAGGCCACTGAAGTACGGAGCTCCCATCGAAGCTAGCCAGGAACGAGTCCCAAACCCGCAAATCCTCCCGCATCCCCAAGGACACCCGAATCCGGTGGTGCGGCAGCCGCGCCCCCGCCATCGCCAAGGACAGGCGCCTCGAAAAGGGGCGTCCCATGGGGAGGACGCGGCAAGCAAAGTTCAGATGCCCAACCAACGACTGCATAACGCGAAGAGAAGTCTTCGCAACGGCACAGACAGAGGCCACCAGCTCGCGGAGGCGATGCACCTTCGCCGCCGGCAAGCGGACTACCATAGCCACCGTGTCTATCTCAATGCCAAGAAAGGTGAGGCAAGTAACCGGTCCCACTGTCTTGTCAGCCGCTAAGGGAACGCCAAACGTGGCAGCCACGCGAAGGAAGGTGCTCAAAAGAGCGGGACAGGTCGGAGCCCGCTCGGGCCCAACAAACAGAAAATCATCCAGATAGTGAACAATGCTGGAGACTCCCGACTGCCGTTCCACTACCCAATGCAAAAAGGTACTGAAGGCCTCAAAATAAGCACAGGAGATCGCGCAGCCCATGGGCATACACATATCGAAGTAGTACCGCGCCTCAAAGCGAAAGCCAAGCAACGGGAAAGCGGAGGGATGAACCGGCAGCAAGCGGAACGCCGATTCAATATCCACCTTGGCCAGAAGGGCCCCCGGTCCGCACTGACGAACCAGGGAAACGGCGGCATCGAAGGAAGAGTAGTGGACTATGCAGAGCTCGCGAGGGATATGATCGTTGACGGAGTCGCCCGGAGGGCAGGAGAGGTTGTGTATCAACTGGAACTTGCCCGGCTCCTTCTTCGGAACCACACCCAATGGCGAAACCGTGAACGGGGAAAAGGGGGGGTCCAAGAAGGGACCCGCCACCCGGCCCAGAGCACACTCTTCGGAGATCTTGCCGCGCACGAAATCCCCGTGGAGCCGCGCAGAGGCAGCGTTGCGGGAACCACCCGGAGCGGAGGACCCCCAGACAGGAATGCGAAAACCCCGCGTGAACCCCCCCAGAATCAAGCCGGCCGCCCTACCCCGGCGGGAACGCCCGTACTCGAGCAGCCACGGTCGCATCGCCGCGACGCGCACCGGGGTAATAGCCAGGGCGCGCGACACCTCACTTCCCCCCCGCAGGGGCCCCTGCGACCCCCTTTCTGCTGCACTTCGCGGCCGCATGTGCGCCGCCGCACAAGGAGCAAGCGTCCTTAAACTTGCAGTCTGGGAAAGGGCAAGACGCCTTGTTGAAGCGCCAACAGACGTCCCCCCCGACAACCGCCGCCTTTTGCTGTGGCAAAGTGGGGGCGGAGGCACGAAAGGACCGGCCCCCCGGCGACAGCGGAGACGAGCCCGCCTTAGCCCCTGTCGCACCGGTTCCGACGCCCCGGCCCCTTGCGGACATCTGGGTCAACCACAGGTTGATGTCCTTGGTCCCCCACTGCAAGAGACTGTTCTCCTCCATCTGGTCCCGAAACTCCTCATCGTAATTCAACCAGGCCCACCCATCGTGGGCCTGGGACGCCGCCAAAATGTTGTCGGCGTAAGCCAACAACGCCCCAGATTGGTTCGGGAAGTAATGCCCCCAGACACTCGCCAAACACAGAAAAGCGTGGGTCCAATTGAGCGTGTTGCGAGAGACCTTGCGCACACGGCCCGCCTTCTCGTCGTCCTTGCGCTTTTTCCTGCTCTCCCCAGAGCGCTTCCGACCATCGAGCAGACGGAAGATGTCAATACATCGACGACGCCGGATCCGCCGGCGCAACTTCCGCGGCACCGACTCCCACAGCTCGGCGCAGCATACGACAGAAGTCCCGCCGGGGACTCCGCCATCTGCCGCCCCCGGAACAGAGCCGCGTGACGAGGCCGAGGAGGACGACGAGGAGGACGAGGACGCCCGCCGGCAACGACGAGCCCGCTTGCGCTTCCCTTTCCCCTTGCCCACCCCCCCGGAGCCCGGAGCCGAGTCGGGGACCCCACCCACAGCCCCGACAGTATACTCACCCCACCCCCCAGAGGAGACAACCGGAGCGCCCCCAGTGGGCGCGGCAAGGGCCGGAACAACCGCGGACGCCGTAGAACCCGAAGGGCACGCTCCCACCAGCCCGTCGGAAGCAGCCATGGCAGCAGCAGTCGTCGAGCTCGTCGGAACCTGCGGAGACAAAGAAGAGAAACCAGCAGCCGGGGCCCCAGGGGAACTGAGAACTGCTGGGGGCCCAACCCCCCAGGCGCGCGCCGAAGGCCCCAAGCCCCCAGCCTCCCACGCCGCAGCACCCCCAGCCCCCCCTTGTCCCTCCCCGAACCACCCCCCCAACCACCTCCCCAGGGCCCCAGACCCCCCCACGGAACCGCACCATACGCCCAAGGGGCCGGGGAACCAAGAAACCCAGGGGAAGGGGAGGGAGCCGAAAGCCAACCGCTCCCCATTCCGGGAGGCGGATTGGGCACCAGGGCACGCGGGGACCCCGGCCCGGGGGCGACCGAGCGGCCCTGCTCAAGCGTCCCCGCGAGCAGCGCCAAATCACCGTCCCCTTCAGAGATTCCCGCAGGAGGAGCCGGATCGCCCACAGAGGCGCCCTCGGCCGCAGGAGCGGGCAGGATGCGCCCCCCGGAGGCCCCACCCACCCGGGCCCCACCAGTTCTGCTGCGCCCCTGCCGGGCACTAGCCCAGGAACCGGCAGCCGAAACAGCAGGGGGGGCCACCCTACCGCGGCCCGCGGGAGCAGACCCACGCCGCACAGTACCGCGCCCACGCGCGCCGCCCCGCAGCCCCTTAGCGGCGCCGCGCGCCGAGACCTGTTTGGCCATGAGTACTACCCAGTGGCCTAGGGGCTGGCTGAGGAGGCCAGCGGCCTACCTAGGCAAGAGTAGGGCAGTGCCTGCCCTTGTATGATAAAGGTATGTATGTTATATTATTTATTTATTTATTTTTATTATTAGTAGTTGGCTTTGTTTCTTTTTCCCCTTTTTTTTTTTTTGTTTTGTAGCTGAGGCCAAAAGACGCCGGGCTGAGGGCGCGAGGAGAGAGAGGAGAGAGGAAGAGAGGGGGGGGCCGCCCACTAACCACCCAACCGCAGGCCCGCTATCCCCAAGCGCCCGGTAGGCAGAAGCAGGCGAGCCTGCTAAGCGCACGAGGCAGTGGACAAACCTGCCGCCCCATGTGCGCCGGAGAAAGCGCGCACGCAGAACAGAGCAGCCAGAGCAACTGGTGAGCTGCAGAGAGACGGAGATGCCAGCGCCGCGCGGGCTGGCGTCGGCGCACGCTTGAGGGACCCCACAGACCCGGCGCACACGAGGCCTAACCGCCGGCAAAGGTAAAACAAACCTGGAGCAATCCTTCTTGGTCGCGAGCAAGGAGGGAAAGGGGGGAATCGCCAGCTGGCGTTCCCTCCTTGGTCGCGCTGACTCCGCCCCCCGCGACCGTCCGACGGCCAATCAACGGGCTCCCTGCAGGAGCGCGAGAAGTCTGCCGGGCGCATGCCTAGCTGCGCATCGCCCCCCACCCCCACCCCCCCCCCCGAGAAACGGCCTGCCTCGTGGCCGGGCCCCGGGAACCCGGTTACCAGGCAGCCGTGGGACCGGGGCCCGGCGGCTAAGCCGGTACATGTATATTCCATTTACAACACCTCACCTCCCAATACATATACTGGTCGAGAGTTTCAATGAAATAACAAAATGGCTAACAGAACAAAACCTACACATTAACCACTCTAAAACAGAAATATTAATCGTAACAAAAAACCAATCCTACACTCCTCCAACCCACATAACATTACAAGACCATGATATCTACATAAAAAAGGAAGTGAAATACTTAGGAGTTACTCTAGACTCTCAGCTCACTATGAACACACATATCTGTAACACAATAAAAAAAATTAACTACAAACTAAAAATACTAAAACAAATACGTCCACTTTTACATATACAGGACTTCACTAGCATAATACATGCGATCATCACACCTCATTTCGATTTTGCCAATCTAACACTCCTAGGCACAACAAAACAAAATATAAAAAGGCTTCAAATCACTCAAAATACAGCAGCAAGAATCTTAATGAAAGCACACCCATTTGAACATATAACCCCAATATTAGCCAACTTACATTGGCTACCAATCCAATGCAGAATAAACTATAAAGCAATAATAACTACCTTTAAAGCAATAAATAATTTAACTCCAACACTAACCAAGCTCATAGATATAGACTCAACAAACAATAATCAAAGGAGAGGCCATGCCAATAAATTAAAGTGTCCAAAAGACTTCACCAAAGCTAAAAAGATAACTAATAAAAAAGCATTCTCCCACGCAGCCCCATCTCTCTGGAATTCACTCCCGGAAGAAATAAGAAAACTTACTGACCTAAAAGAACTCAGGAAAAGACTAAAAACTCACATGTTCAGAATACACTTTGGGGCATGTTTACTAAAGTCCGCAAAATAGCGCCCCGCAAAATAGCGCACGGCAACGCGGCACTGAAACGCGCAGAAACGCGTTTAAACACCCCGCACATGTGCGTGTCACCCCCGCACAGGTACGCGGCTCACTAACGGGCCCCGTACAAGTGCGGCCCGCAAATGTCCGATAGAGGCGTGGAACGGCGAAAGGAGGGCGGAGGAAGGCTTCGGAGGGGCGGAGGGACGGGGTCAATGGGTGGAGAGTGGGAGGGGAGAGGCTCCCCGCACAGTATCGGGCCCGAATATGCATGTAAAAACTACCGCGAGTGAAACACTCGCGGTAGAAAGCATTTAAAGGGAAGAGAAACCATTTCCGTCAGCAATGTACAGGAAAACCGGGGAAACCAGCAAAACGTGAGCAGTGTGATACATGTGCACAGCACAAAAGTGCAAATACAAATAGAAAATGACCACAACAGAACTATTAAAAACAGTAATTCAGCTGGGGAACAGTTATAGTGATGGGCAAATACAGAAAACACACCCAGCAAAGCTCCAGAAAAAAGAAATGAACGTTTGAAGGGTATACGGAGCCGAGTCTCTTCCAAAAAACATTTCCGTTGTTTGGAGCTTTCCTGGGAGTGTTTGGTATGGTTGCCCATTAATATCACTGTTGCCCAGCGCGGTGATATCTTGTCCCCCATTTCCCGTAGCCATTTCCGGGGTTTATGTGCACGTTGGTCACCAGACAGGGTGCATATGCCCACAGTAAAATTGCATAGAGCAGGGTTTGTGACTCCATTCTGCTAAGCTTACTACCTCCAGGGGCTGCACTGTTTCTGTGGCCATAGTGTGGTGCAGCGGACAGAGTCAGTACCTCTAGAACCAGAGGGTCAGAGGTTCAAAGCCCAGCTGGGGTACGTGCCAGCCCAATCCCTATATTTTACCCACCACTGAACACAGATAGCGCAGACACCCCTGTATTGCAGGGAACATAAGCATGGGGAGAGCACCCATATTTTACCCAACAACGCGCACACACACCACAACAATGGGCATTACCTACAGCCAAGTCACCCAAATGCAGTCCCGTACTGCCACATTGCAATCAGGTCATCTGCTTTTTCTGAGAGAAGCTCATGCCAGCATGTTGGCGGACGAGGACATGTGGTGCAGGGGGCAGTGGCTGCTAGCCACAGAAGACAGAGGCCCAGTCATGTGCAGGCTGGCACAGTCCACTGCAACACAGGCCCTACCGGATCCACAGTCATGGACATTCCAGGGAAATCACCCAATCTGTGGATACACGGTGGTGCAGTGCACACAGACACTGTATACAAGAGCAGAGGGTCACAGGTTCAAAGCCCAACTGGGGCAACCGCTAATCTTTTTCCCCCAATTAAACAGTGATAGTAAGGGCACACCTTTCCTGGGGAGGACATATGCAATGGCAATACGTCTATCTTTACCCCACTGAGCACACACACCATGAACAGGGCCAGTACCCAGAGCAGAATCACACAATGCAGTCCTGGTGGGGCACACACCAGTCAGGTCCCATGATGGCACTCATACAAATGCCTGTGCTATATATCTATGCACCACACCCATGGTATGTAGATGTAGCTCATGCATATCCATGAGGGACAGCAGGAAAACCAGAACAGTGTGATGCAAACCTGGACTGGAGTTGGGAATCTGTGCCGTAAAGCAGCAGCCATCAGGGGCAGACACACCCACACCCACACCCACAGGCCTCATTGACCAATGTCTCCTGGAGAGGCAAACCATTGAACCCTGCATGTCCTACCAATGTCACCCTACACCTGAGGTATATGATACACAGCTCTGAGATGTTTGCTAGTTCCACACATACTGCTAGTTGACCCCATCCGAACAATCTGTTAGGTGTTTGCGGTGCGTGCTCCAGGCCTGACCTCTGACGCTGTTTACCACCCTGGGGAGTGGCCACCAGCTGTACTGCCTACCATATCCATGCCTTGCCGTGCTCAGGAGCGGTCTTGGTGGGCAAGGCTGATTACCTTCTCAATAGTAGCACCATGATGGCATAGGTGTGGAAGTGTGTGTTTGTCTATACCGTGGGTGTTGGCAGCAAGCCCCTTCCACAGCCCACACTGCCAATGTGCATAATGAGGTGCACGGTACCATGGGTATAGCCAGGACAGGGTGGCCTGGGCAGGATGCATCTGCACCGGGCATAGGGCACTGGCAGGGACACTGTAGTGTCCGGCCACCACCTACACAGACAGGGTGGCCAAAGCATGTCCTTCTGGGAGATCACGCTCACCCTGACTGTGCAGTGACCACAGCATGGCTAGGCACCCCCATAGTGCTGTACAGTCTTTCTCTCATGTGATACATATGGGTATCTATTTGGGGCCCAGTCACTGAGTTATCTGCTTGCTGTGTATGCTGGCAGCCCAGTTCTGTGTGCATGTGTCTCCACTGGGAACATGCACTATGGACTAACCAGCAGACTGTTTGTAGATGGTATGTGGTTTGCTGGAATGGCTTGCAGGGTGCAGTTGGCTTGCTGCAGGGGAATACCTGGTGGTGGGGTGCAACCTACCATACCTGGTCATATGTTTGTCTGTTATTGTGTTATGGCTGTGTGTGGGGGGTGTTCCTCAGCAGGACTGGGGTTGATGTTGCCCTCTACTGCCACCTTTGCAGGGAGGTAGAATGTGGATCTCTTGATGGGGGACCATGTTTGTCTCTAGGGGCAGCCCAAGGGGGGGGGGGAGGGGCTACGGCTGTGCCTGACTGGGATATCCATGGTGTTTGTGCAGAAACTAGCTATCTTACACATTAACACTGCTTTGGAACTCCCACTTGGCCTCCATCAGCCATCGAAAGTGTTGTAGACCTGGTCCTGGGCGCCTCATTGTACACTCAGGGTGAGGCCAGAACCCGCACGATGTAACGTTGTGTAGCTACTTTGTGCCAGTAAAACACCCGGTCAGTGCCCCCTACCAGGCCGAGTTGCTGTGTGGGTGCACCCGGTAACGTCCCCCAACAGGGCCGAGGTGCTGTGGGGGTGCATTTCCCATCTTGTGTCCATCTGTGGACAGCTAATTTGCATGTGCAGTGCATCATGGGTACGTGTGGCCTAACCCTATCCTGTTTACCCTGGCATACTATCTGTGAGATGACGTGCAGGCTATCTGCAGCCAGCCAGGGGCTTCCATACAGCTATGGTTAGGTCACTGCCTGTGCAGCCAGAGGTGATGAGTTCAAACCCACATTGGGGTTCTGTGAGACAGGTGTTCAAAGCATATTTTTTAGTTTACTGTACATATGTTGATGTCAGCAATAGCACCCTCAGTGTACTGTACCCATAAGGTGCCTCTGAGGGTGCTTTATGGGGCGCCCTATAGGGCACTGTATGGTTGCCATCCATATAGGGTGCACCATACATTATCCTGTGTCGCAACATACATGCTGCCCTATAGGGGACATTCTAGGGTGCCTTGGCAGACGGTGCACTGTAACATGTGCCTTATGGGCGGCCCTATATTAATATGCTGTGAGAGTGCGTTTGCTAGTAGTTATCATTAAACTAAAATTATAGAGCCTCCTACAGCTCTCCCCAACATAAAACATACTGCCTCAGCTAGCCTTTTTCTCTGGGCTTTGTGAGGGATTGAACACATGGCCCCTGCACCATTGCTCAGTGTCTTCACCATTGTGCTGTGGCTCTGTTCCTGTGTTTGAACAGCAGCGCGCAGCCTTGTAGCCATTGGCGCGCCGTCTTGTGGCGCACAAAATTACAATTAACAGCGCGCCGCCTTCTGGCACGTAACATTAACAGCGCCCAACATGGGCATGCCCCTTAAAATACTGCCTCAGCTAGCTGTCTTCAATGGGCACTGGGGGGAATTGAACCCATGATGCCTGCATGGGTGGTCAGTGTCTTAACCATTGTCCTATGGCTCCATTCCTGCTATTTGCACATCAGCGCGCCACTTATCCCTCCCACTATTGGGCTGCCCCCTCACACATCAGCGCGCCGCCTTCTGCCCACCGGCTCGCCGCCTTCTGTTGACCAATTTTATCAGTGCGCCGCCCTCTGCCGCCCAACCTTAACAGCGCGCCGCCCTCTGCCGCCCACAATAAACAGTGCGCCGTCTCATGCCGTTTAAAAAAATAGGTGCGCCGCCTTCTGCCGCCCATAATCAATATGCCTCCTACACCACTTTTGCCCATAAAATTTGATGCCTCAGCTGGTCTTTTTTGTTGGGTGCAATGGGGGTTTGAACCCCTGGACCCTGCACCATAGGTCAATGTCTTCACCGTTGTACTACGGCTTTGTTGTTTGGTTGTGCAGCAGCGCCCCACTTAGCCTTCTCACGTGCTAATGTGGGACCCGCACATTAGCGCGACTCACAAACCTACGGTCCGTTTTTTTCCTTTTTCTGCCTGGCCCGCCCACTCCTTATATGGCACCAGCACACTAACGGGGACCCGCACAGCAACGGACTTTAGTAAACATGCCTGTTTGACTCAATGGAAAACACTCCTCCACTCATTGAAAATGGATAAATGTTTCTCTAAAGGAACAATAATAAATTAAAACAAAAAAATTATCCAACAAAATTATCTTGGAGTAACACTCTACCACATCCTGCATTCTTTGCATATAATCAGACCTAAAATAAGTTATTTTAACTTTCAATTAAGACTATCACTATCATTAAGACATCTAAAGAACCACTCTTTCTTCAAACCTTACCCTATATATAATAGGATATTAAACATGTAATACTAATTTAAATCAATGGAGAATCAAACCTTCGCTTATAGTTATTTAATCTGTACATAGTTGATATATCACAAGTAGAATTGTTAATGTATAACCAAAGTTTATGTTTATGTTTATCTTGTTTAAAAGGTTTATTGTAATGTATACTACAGTTTCCTATGTTCCATGTAAAAAACAGAATGTTTACCCTGTTTAAAATTGTTATATTGTAAACCGCACCTGATCTTTTCTGGAAGGTAGCGGTATATAAGCTCTTGTTAAATAAAAAAATAAATAAATAAAAATAAATGAGGACTGGAAAATGTATTCATGGGAACACTCCTGAATCAATTCTCTCTAGAAGTTTCTTCACTTTACTGCTTGCAATGACAGTTCCATTAGTTTACTCTGAATATGCCAACACATTAACTTTTCTTTATCCAATGATACAGCAAACACTGCCTTACCTCTTCTCATTCTGGGGTATAATATAATAGGGAATAAATAAAATCATAGGGCCAAATGTTGAGCTAGGCTGTCCCCCCTGACCTCTAATCAAGATGGCAATGGCATTGAAGTTCTGGGAATTGCCGCACACATGGGAAACTGCTGAAGCTAACTCTAGTCTGATAAAGTTAGGCCAAAAAGAAACTGGGATATGATCCCAGCATTGGTTAAAATTAAAATGGCAATCACCAGCTGCTTTAAGTGTGCAGACCACCACTACTGAAAATATCTTCCCTATGTGCATAAGTCAAATTAATACCCATTAAAGTGCCCTAACACATTAAAATGTTAATGCAGGTTAGCACAATGAAAGAAAATCGATTGACATTTTCGATTTTTTTTTCTTTTCTTTCCTGCTGTGTTCACCTTCCTGCTTCCCTCCCTCCAATTTAGACTTTTCTCCTTCCTGCTGCAGCCCCTCCCCCCAATACATTTTTTGAAATGCCCAAAAGCTTCCCCTGTGTCCCACCCATGTTCTTAAGTTTACTCCAAGCTTGGGGTCCAAATCAGGCAAGAGCAATTGCCAGTCGTCATTCCTTCCGCACCAACACTATACTTTAGGATCACAGAAATAGGGTCAATCATGAAGAAGCAAGAGGAGAAAGGAAAGTAATGGAAACCTTGTGATCTTTTCAAAAGATTTTATGACTGGGTTTAATCAGCAGGAGGCAGAGCTGGCTCAGTTAAGCATGTGTGCAATCAACAACCCATACAGAAGCTTTCCAGAGCGCACTATTGTAGAATGACGCACACTAAAATAACATACCGATTAAAAGAAAATGAAATGAAAGAAAAAACCCTTTGTACACCCTTAAGGAGTAATTTTATAAGGGGAGGGGTCATATAAAGGTACATTCTAAAAAGGACGTCATAGTATAATCTGAGCAAGAACATCTGAAAAAAGCAGGGCCAAATTCAGGCACGATTTCACAAATGTGGACATGCCCAATATGGATGTCTAAGGGGCCATCTTCATTCCAGAATGGGGATGGCTAATAGGCGAATGCTTAGAGTAGTGGACCATGGCCAGGGTTTAAATCCTACTGTTGCTCCTTATGATCTTGGACAAGTTACATAGTTCTTTATCCTCTGGATGTTTTACAACCAAAACAAGCACTTTCCCTTTGCTTATTTGTACCTGGAGCAGGTCTAAACTTGGATGGGGTTGTTCTTGCACACACTGTCTGTGTGCACTGCACCACCATGTTGGGTTGCACACATCCCCTGATATTTGTGAAATCAAGCGAGGGCCTCTAAATTCATTACACCTCCCAGACAAGCCACCACCATGCCCCCTGCCTACGTTGATGTCTCTGCACCAGAGACATCTTTATGAACCATTTATAAAATGTCTCCAGGGACATCTCTGTGATTTGGATGTCCACATCATGTCTTTTAAAATGACCCCTTTAGGCACTAATTACACACTTAACTGATGATTACTTTAATCATTTATATGTGGCCACATATGTGAGAAAATGACTAGTGGGAACATATGTGTGCTGCTTAATGATGTAGATTCTGCCAGTGGGTGTGTGATGAGCAGAGTTTAGGCAAGTCCAGGGTGGACACGTAGGTCCATGCATGGATTCTAAAGTGCTATAATTCATGCACATCCTTACAAGATCTAGACATGGACATTTGCCTCAGCTCTGGACTGATGTGAATGTCCACACCTTAACTTAAAATGTGTTTACTTATTTTTTATAAAATAGGCTGAAAATAGCCAGCGTATAAAAGTGTTCTCCATAGGCACCCTTGTAAAAACGTGGCCTCTTAAAGTAGATCTTCCTTTCCTACTCTCCACTCTGTGACCTTTGTTTGATATCCATCATAGATAGACCCAGAATCATGTTCATGTGATGCAAAATCAGTCTACCTTACTGGGCAAGAAATGAGACTGCAATGGAATGCTTTCCTCCAGCAGCCACAGCATTGTGGAACCTGTGTCCCTTGGGGAAACTGCTAGGTACATATTACCTAGATTGGCCACTGTTGGAAACAGAATACTGGGCTTGATGGACCTTGGTCTGACCCAGTATGGCATATCTTATGTTCTTATGACCCTCGGAGGGACTGGGGTTTCTAGTCCCACAGGTGCTCCTTGTGGCCTTAGGCAAGCCACGTAATTCCCTTTTGCCTCAGGTACAAAAAAACATAGATTGTGAGCCCTTTAGGGACAAGGGAAATATATACTGCACCTGAATGTACACCACTTTCACCCACTGAAAAGTGGTATATAAGCATTGCTAAATAAATAAATAAATAAATATAATTTTTGCAGGCGGTAGAAATGACTTGTATTTGATTTTTATATTAAAATATTCACACGCTATTAACAAACTTTTTGAAGACTAATATTAAGGAAAGAATGAATACCATAACCTTTCTGACCTTGCAAACTACTTCATACTATTACTATCAATTACCAAAAGACAAAAATGTTCTACTTACTACTACTACCACTACTATTATTAAACATTTATTAAGTGCTACAAGGCATACACAGGGTTACACAAACACAGATAGAGACAGTCTCTACTTGTCAGAGATTACAATATAATCAAGACAGACAAGACAAAAGATAGGAATAAAGATAGAATAGGGAAGAGTAAAGAGACACAAGGGACTAAAGGATGAGGATTCAAAAGCAGCCCCAAAGAGATGAGCTTTTAGCATAGATTTGTAAAGGAACAGAGATGAAGCCTGTCTGACATACAGACTCAGGAACGCTGTTTCAGGAATAAGGAGCAGCAAGTTAAAAGGACTGAAGTCTGGAGTTAGCAGTAGAAGAAAAGGGCAAAGGAAGAAGTTCACGAGGAGGGGTGTAGGGGGAGAGGAGAGGAAAGACAGTGAGGAGCAGAAGAATCAAGGCATTTAAAGGTCAGAAGGAGGAGTTTGAATTGGCTATGGAAGCAGAAGGGAAGCCAATGAGAAGAGGGGTTATATGAGTATATCGAGGCTATGGAAGCAGAAGGGAAGCCAATGAGAAGAGGGGTTATATGAGTATATCGAGGCTATGGAAGCAGAAGGGAAGCCAATGAGAAGAGGGGTTATATGAGTATATCGAGGCTATGGAAGCAGAAGGGAAGCCAATGAGAAGAGGGGTTATATGAGTATATCGAGGCTATGGAAGCAGAAGGGAAGCCAATGAGAAGAGGGGTTATATGAGTATATCGAGGCTATGGAAGCAGAAGGGAAGCCAATGAGAAGAGGGGTTATATGAGTATATCGAGGCTGGAAAAAGATTAATCGCACAGCAGAGTTCTGAATAGATTGAAGGGGAGAGAGATGACTCAGAGGGAGACCAGCAAGAAGAAGGTTGCCGTAGTCGAGATGAGAAGTAATTAGAGAGTGGATAAGTGTTTTAGTAGTATGTTCAAAGTGGAAGGGGCAAATTTTGTTAATGTTATAGAGAAAGAAATGACTGGTTTTAGCTATCTGTTGGATATGTAAGGAGAAGGAAAGGGAGGAGTCAAAAATGATGCCAAGGTTATGGGCTGAGGAAACAGGAAGTAGAAGAGTGTTATCAAGAGAGATAGAGAAAGAAGGAAGGGGAGAGGAAGTTTTAGGTGGAAAAAGAAGAAGTGTGTTTTTGTCCATGTTTAGTTTCAAACGGCGGTGAGACATCCAGGTAACGATGTCAGAGAGATAAGCAGAGATATGAGCCTGGAGTGCTGGAGAAATATCAGGTGTAGAAAGATAGATGTGGGAATAGTCAGCATAAAAATGATACTGAAAGCCAAGGGTAGAGATGAGAGCACCAAAGGACTAGATATAGAGAGAGAAAAGGAGAGGGCCCAGAACAGACCTTTGGGGTATAGCGACTGAGAGTGCAATAGAAGTAGAGAAGGAATCACCAGAACAAACACTGAAAGAGTGATGGAAGAGATAAGAAGAGAACCAGGAGAGGACAGAGACCCTAGAACCAAGTGAGGATAATGTGTTGTTAGAAACACCTTTACCTGTGGCCAATTTGCCTATGGCCAATACGACCAATGAGACTCAGAGAGGAAAATATGGTGAAGCAGATTTATTATTGCTCAATACGTTGTCTAGACAGCGGGTGTCCGTCAGCATAGCCTCAAAGCTCAAGCGTAGGCATGCCCCAGTCTGGGGGTACCATACGTTTAGTGATAGAAACATAGAAACATAGAAATATGATGACAGAAAAAGACCACATGGCCTATCTAGTCTGTCCTTCCATATCAACAACTACAACAGTGCCCTTTTTATCTTTAGAGATCCTGTGTTGGTCCCATGCTTTTTTGAATTCAGTTACTGTCCTCATTTCTACCACCTCCACTGGGAGACTATTCCATGGATCCACTACTCTTTCCGTAAAGAAATATTTCCGCATATCACTCCTGAATCTATCTTCCTTCACCCTCATCCCATGTCCCCTCGTAGCAGAACTTGCTTTCAATTGAAAGAGGCTCTCCCCCTGAACATTTATCCCCTTTCCACAAGCCCACCCCTTTCCTCTTTCCTTACCTGCTTACCCCCTTATTTAGGGTTCTCTCTCTTTTCTTTAGAACTGTGTGCCCTGCCCTCCCCCGAGGGGGGGGGGGGCAATCTAGGTGCAGAAAAAGAGGAAGTAGGGTTCTTACATTATATTTTTCAGATTCTTTAACAATTTTTAAGTCTTCACACACACATATATATATACATATATCTATATACCTATCTTAAATTCTAATGCTGGTGCCATTTCTCTTTTTCTATATTCTTCTACCTCACCTTTCTGCTGTTCCTACGCATTATTAACTTCACAGCCTTATTAGCTTTGCAGGCTTCCTCTTCAAGAATGGGGTAGGTAAGAGAAAAAGAGAGGGGGGGACTTCTTCAGAAGTTCCTCAGAATTTTGGGTGTGGCGCTGTAGCCTTTGCACAGCAAGCGTTTGTTTTCTGCCTTGCTTGTTTCAGGGGATTTGAGGATCAGAAAGGAAAAAAAAAATAGTCTTGAAGTGTCAGTTTTAAAAAGAGAGTAAATGATAGCTGTCAGTTTTAAAAAGAGAGTAAGAGATATATAGCAGCAGATATTTTAAAGAAAGGAATTTACTCAGCATGCCGTGACTAAGAGAGGAGAAACTAGGGAAGTGGTCAATTAGCTTCAGTTGTGCAACCTCTTGATTGCATAGGAGATCTGTGAAGTATGAACTGAGGAAGCTGGCAAGGGACTGATAAGCTAACATTATATTCTACAGGCTCCTCTGATACCTTTGGTTAGACTACTATAGTGCTATGCGCACAGCGCTGTACAGAAATACAAGCAAAAAGACAGTCCCTGCTCGTCAGAGCTTACAATCTAGTCAAGACAACACAGAACCACAGACAGTACAAGAAAAGTTAATTGCAAGGGATGGGGTAAGAGGGATTATACGTTATGCAAGACATTTATAAAAACATTTGTAAAAACAACAGTTTTCCATGCTTCTATCATGTGTCGAGGAGAAGGTGATGGTCAACAGTATCAAAAGCAGAAGAAAGGTCAAGAAGGATAAGGATAGGGTAGAGGCTCTTAGATTTAGCCAGGTACAAGGCACTGGAGCCTTTGGCATGTGCTGTTCAGTAGAATGTAAGGTGTGAAAGTCAGACTGAAAAGGTTCCAGAAAGGCTTGAGAGGAAAGAAATTCAAGTCAACAGTAGAGGACTGCACACTCAAAAGGTTTGGAAATGAAGAGAAGAAAGGAAATGGGATGATAATTAGAAGGAGACCTAGGATCACGAGAAGGTTTCTTGAGTAGGGGTGTGACCACAGCATGCTTGAAGGCTGCAGTGACAGTAGCAGTGGAGAGCAAGAGGTGGAGAATATGTGAGATGGAAGGGATGACATATTCATATTCATTTATTTGCTTGACCGCCCTTCGTTAATAGGCAGAGCGGTTCACAATAAAAAGTTTAAACAGAGTGGCACAAGGCCGGAAACGGAAAGGAAGTTACAATTAAAGTAGAGAAAGAGATAGAGACAAGAGTAGGTAGGACAGAGGGAGGGAGAGAGGGTCAGGGCTAGGGAGGGGGAATGGAGTTAAGGAGATGGGTGGGGATAGGATCACTATCCGCCTGCTTTGATGCTGTCACGGATTGGCTATACACGCAGAAACTTAGAATAAATGTAAAATAAACAGAGGTCCTCTTTATCACCAGGAACCCAACATTCACTCCGCCCACCTCACTGAAGGTACGAGACGCAGAGCTCCTCAGCAAGCCCATGATTCACTACCTAAGGGTCACGCTGGATCAACAGGTCAATATGAAGGCCCAAATAAGCAACATGGTCAAGGCGATCTATAACAAACTTCGGATGCTTCACCACCTGCTACAACTGCTTGAGCAAGAAGACTTTCGGACAGTCTACCAAGCACTAGTAATCCCAAATTTCGACTATGCGAACGCCATACTACACGGTCTCCCAAAAAACCCGCTGAATCCTTTGCAACTTGCAATGAATGCAGCAACCAGAATCCTGCGTGGAGCCTCCAGGAGGGAACATATAACCCCAATTATGAAGCACCTGCATTAGCTCCCGGTCCACTGCAGGATCTCTAAGATCTTAATGATGACCTACAAAGCCATCAACAAGTGCTCCTCCACTTCCCTTGCAGATCTCATACAGACCACCCCCCTCAACAGACTAAGGAGATCAGCCGCCGTCAATACCATGAAACTCCTGAGCGCGATCACAAAATGCTCGCAGGCAACTAGAAATAGAGCTTTCTCACTATATGCACCCACATGCTGGAACGCCCTGCCACCTGCCATCTGGGCTATCAATGACCTCGCCCAGTTTAGGAAGGCATTGAAGCACTATCTGTTCCTCCAGCACTACACCGAACCTGATGACAACACACAGTCAGTCACACTCAGGACCCAGGTTGACGCCCCCGATGCAGCCACTCCACGAGTCTGCAGCCCAACCCGCTAGACCCCGTTCCCCTCTACCCCGGGTAGAGGTATAATCCCCTGCCCTGTCACCATGTATATAGCTGAGCCAATGTGTAAATAGTGTTGAGCTGTCATCATAACATATGACAGCGAGTTATCTTGTACATAGTGTGATGGGGCCCATGTGATAGAGCCCCAGTGAACCCTATTTAGGCGGCTGCCTAGGGTTTTGAGTTTCACTCTGCTCTTCTACTAAAACAGAGTCTTTCAGTCGAGTGGTAAAGTAAATAAATTAGGGCTTTATTCCCTTTCCCGAAACAGATATTCTTAGGAATGCAAACACAACAAACAGCATCAAACAAAAGACGGCTACAGAGAAAAATATCTTCTTTTCCCTTGTTAATGTCACAAGGTTATTTTCTTCAAGGTTAACACAAAGAAATGATGTCATCCAAAAAACATATCGTACAGTCCATGGGAATTGGGTCTGAAGAATAACTATTATTTTCCCATTGCATTACTTCAGGTTCATTCCCGATACTACCAGAGTCACACTCATTACATGTGCTGGCTTCTGACAAACTTTCCTGTGGCACACGAATACCTTTTCCTACAAAGTGTTCTTTAAGCCCAGGGCTATAACTGCCTGGTATACAAATGGCTTCTTGCTGGGTTTTCTGTCCCTTCCCACCTAGTGAGAACACTGGATATCTTTCAGCTTTATAGTTAGTTCCAGGGCCACGCCCTTTAAAGCATACAGAGCTTTTAGCTCCTTCTTTATAAAAACAAGGTTCCCACCTTTCTACCTTGTTCCTGGCTTTTGCTTCTGGGTTGTTGAGGACTTTCTCCTGGGCTCTCCAGCTACCCTCAGAGCTAGCAAGATCCTCGTTACCTCCCCAGCTGTTTCTTGCTCTGAAGTCACGCTTAGAGTTTTCTTCTACCGGCAAACTTCCTTCAGCATGAGCTATGCTCATTGGTTGCTTGCTCAGTCCTCCTGAGTTGCTGGCCCTTCCTGGACTGCCCCTTTCAGAACTGCCTCTTCCAGAACTACTCCTCCCAGAACTGCCCCTTCCTGGTTCTAACCAGGAACTTAGCTTCCCTTCCCTGCACGTTACGTGGGACTTTGGGCACAGGTGCTCCTGATGAGCCTTTCTGTTTCTCCCTGCGTCACAACTACTACAGGGAAAATTCCCTCTAATGCCTTTTGGCTTTTCTTGTGCTAAAGGCATTTGCTGCTCAGCTGTTTCTCTGTGTACTGAGCTTTCCTGTTCAGCCAAATCTGAGGTAAGTTTCTCATTTTCACTAACCTCCATGGGCTCTGTATTATCCACTGTATGACAATAGTTACCCTGTTAACCCTGTATATAACCCCTTTTTATTGTAAGTCCAGTGTAGGCCTGCCTGCACTGCACAAATCTGTTACCTGTAAACCGCACTGATTTTTAAAGAGTGCGGTATAGAAGAGACATTAAATAAATAAATAAAGTAGCAAGTTTGGAGGAGTAGAGAAGATGAAGTAATGAAGCTAGGATTAAAAATAAATACTCATCAACTGCAACACAGGTGGTTATGTTAAAGCAATAGAAGAAATTCATTGTGGGAAAGCATCTGCTTCTGGTGATCATGGGGAAGGCTAGTTTGGGCTCCTAGAAAAGAAGTAGTTATGTACCTGCTAAGTTCTGATCCTTGAGCCCAGCCAGACTAGTCCAGACATGAGAATCATGCTCCCTTACCAGAAGATGGAGGAGAGAACACAAAGTGATGACATCACCCCATAAAGAGAGCGCATGCAGGTACCATCCCTCAATATTTCTCTCAAAGCTTTGGAGCCACACCGCCTTTTGACACTCCTACACAACTAGGAAGTTCTGCAGGGGTGTAAGAAACGGTCACTCTGCTATTGCTTGAGGAAATAAACACTTAAACAACTAAAATACAAACAGGTAGCAGCTCTTTAATTTAACTAGTAATAACCAATGATAGTATGTTGCAGAAAGGAAGGACATCACCACAGGTGGGCTGAGAAAGATCAGGGATGTGTCCTGGACTTGTCTGGCTGGTGCATGCAAAGGAAATTACCAGGCACATAATTACTACTTCCTCTTCATCCTAGCCAGACCAATCTGGATATGTGAGATCTATTCAAGTTTCCTCACACTGAGCAGGACCCTGATAAGCCCACCTTGAAGATGCTATCCCTAAAGGCTGTATCACTCCTTGCCTGAAAATCCAAATGGTGCTGTTTAGTAATGGAAGGCGAGTGGAGGAGTAGCCTAGTGGTTAGAACACTGGCTTGGTAACCAAGCAACCAGGGTTCAATTCCCACTAGCACTCCTTGTGGCCTTGGGCAAGTCACTTAACCCTCCATTGCCTCAGAAGAAAGGCCTGGCAATCTACTTCCAGTGACACTGCCAAGAAAACCCAGGAGCTTCTGGGTCACCAGGAGTCAGGACTGACTCGAAGGCATAAAAAAAAGTAATGGAATGCAGGGACAACCAGGTGACCACCCTTCAAACCTCATCTGCCATGAAGAGTCCGAGCCCTGATAGAATAATCCTTAAGATGTCTTGGAACTCAAGCCCAATGTGCATGATAAAGATACACCGATAGACTCCTTCACCCAAGAAGCAATCAAGTCCTTAGTAGCTGTAGGGCTGGTACCCCTGTAATTCTGTGGCTGCAGATCTCCAGCCTGCACAGAAGTTGAAGTCTGAATCAAAGTTGACCAAACAAGATGGTTTCCTGTTATAATAAACTTTTTCTGTGTTTCCAGTCTCAGACTTGACCTTCAAGCAACTGCTTGCTAAGAGTTTATATGTGTACATGCTGAAGCCCATTGTTCCTGGCTAATTCAATACCCACATGCAAGAGCATCTGCTTCTCCAGTTTTTATCATCTATAGATGGTTCTACTGGCCTTGGACACTAATACCTATGCCCAGAAACTATATACCATTTCCTCCACATGACATCTTACTATGGATCCTTTGTCTGCAAGAAAGATTCCCGTAGACTACTTCCTGATTCACAGAGAACTCTTTGAATTGTCTCATGCCAACCGATAACCAAAAAGTGATAAGGACTCATCACAAAGAATAATACAGTCTGCACAGAAGAATTTTCGCGCCTTTTTGCCATTTGTGCCTTGTGTACCTTGTCTTTGCTACCTGACCTGTCTGCAAGACAGATACACACTACGTGTGTGCAAGGCCTTTCTCCTAAGGACTGAGATACGACTTTCACAGATATCTTCGGTTCTGTGTTCTCACGCGGCTCGCCTCTGAAAGGGATGTAGCCTGTGTTATCTAACCTAGCTGCCTCTTTGGACCTGCGCTAATCCAGAGACTCATCGGACCTCAGACACCAGAGATCCAGCAGGAGCTAATCTACCATCTTATTTCTCCTCCTCCGGATGGGCAATGGTTAGCTAGAAACTTATTCCATAATTCTTCTCAATCCAGAGCAAATCAGTGACTTCTGGTTACTAATCAGAGATTTATCACTTTGTCTAGCTGTAATTTTGTGCTCCAACAACTTGCTACCTCATGTTTCTAATTATATACTTTTAGCTATATGTCTGTATATTTTTCTACCTCACTGTCCATAATAAACATAATATATATAAATATATATATATATATATATATATATATATATATATATATATATATATATATATATATGTTTGTTGTTAAGTGCCGTCGAGTCGGAGTCGACTCATGGCGACCCTCTGGATAGCTATCCTAAATTGTGTTCGGTCTTCAGTCAGGCGGCTCATTGTTGACAGACTGGTACCCGTAGCTGCTGTTATTGTAGCAATCCATCTCATTGCTGGCCTTCCTCTTTTGCGTTGACCTTCTATCTTGCCAAGCATGATGTCTTTCTCTAATGATCTCTCTCTTCGCATGATGTGTCCGAAGTATGAAAGTCGAAGTCTTGTCATCTGAGCTTCTAAAGAAAGCTTAGGTTTGATCTCTTCTAGTACCGACTGGTTTGTTCTTCGGGCAGTCCATGGTATACACAGTATTCGCCGCCAGCACCATAATTCAAAGGCATCAATTTTCTTCCTGTCTGTCTTTTTCACTGTCCAGCTTTCACATCCATATGATGTTATTGAAAATACCATGGCTTGAACAAGTCGAATCTTTGTATGGAGAGAGACATCTCTGCTCTTGAGAATCTTATCTAGGTCTTTCATAGCCATTCTGCCAAGAGCAATGCGTCGTCTGATTTCTTGACTGCTTGTTGCTTCTTTATTGATAGTTGATCCAAGTAGGTTAAAGTTGTTCACGATTTCAATTTCTTCTCCTTCAACGATGAACCTGTTGATTATGCCAGTTGTCATGATCTTTGTCTTCTTTACATTAAGGTGCAGGCCCATTTTGAGACTATGTTCTTTGATTGTGAGAAGCAAATGTTTCAGATCATCTTCACTTTCAGCCAGTAATGTGGTATCATCAGCATAGCGAAGGTTGTTGATGAGTCTTCCACCAATCTTCACACCTCTGTTGTCTTCATACAGTCCTGCTTCTCTGATGATTTGTTCTGCATATAAATTAAACAGGTAGGGGGAAAGTATGCAGCCTTGTCTTACACCTTTGCTTATTTTAAACCATTCTGTTTCTCCTTGTTCCGTTCGAACTGTTGCTTCTTGATCAATGTACAGATTACGCAAGAGAACGATCAGGTGTTCTGGTATACCCATGCTTCTTAATGTGGCCCAGAGTTTCTCATGGTTTACACAGTCAAAAGCCTTGCTATAGTCAATAAAGCACAAATAGATATCCTTTTGGTATTCTTTAGTCTTTTCAAGGATCCATCTCACATCCGCAATGATGTCTCTCGTTCCTCGCCCTTTCCTGAACCCTGCTTGCACTTCAGGTAGTTCTTGTTCTAGGTATGGCTGTAGTCTCTTTTGAATAATCTTCAGTAGAATCTTGCTGTCATGTGGGATCAGAGCGATTATGCGATAATTTCCACAGTCAGTTGGATCACCTTTCTTTAGTATTGGTATAAACACAGATCTTTTCCAGTCAGTTGGCCATGATGTTGTCTTCCATATTTCTTGGCAGAGCCTTGTAAGTACGGTAACAGCTGCATCAGATTGCTGCAATACTTCTATGGGAATGCTATCAATGCCTGGTGCTTTGTTCTTTGATAAGGCTTTCAATGCTGCTTCAACTTCTTCTTTCATCACCAATGGTTCCTGATCATAAGGTATAGGTTGAAACGGCTGTTGGTCCACTTGATCTTTATCATATAAAAACTCTGTATATTCCTTCCACCTTTTCTTGATCTTCTCAGCATCATTCAACATAGAACCTTGAGCATCTTGTAACATTCCAATTCGAGGCTGGAACTTTTTCTTTAACTCTCGCAGCTTTAGGAAAGCCGATCTTGTTCTTCCTCTAATAGTTTCTGCTTCTATTTCCTTGCAAGTGTCATTGTAGTACTTTTCCTTGTCCTGTCTTGCTGCACGTTGGAAATCTCTGTTGAGTTCTGCGATTGTCTTTCTTTCTCCTTTGGCTTTAGCTTCTCTGCGTTTCTGGGCAATTTTCAGAGTTTCTTCCGTCATCCATTTTGGCCGTTTTTGCTTTTTCACCTTTTGTAGAGACTTCTCGCTTTCTTCCAGCACAACCTTCTTGATGTCATTCCATAACTCTTCCGGAGCTCTGTCATTTGTATCTAAGGCAGCAAAACGATTTTGCAGGCAGTCTTTAAATTCCAGTGGTATATTCTCAAGGTCATATTTTGGTGCATTCATGAGTGGTTTGCTCTTTTTCAACTTTAGCTTGAGTTTGCATACTAGTAGTTGATGATCTGTACCACAGTCAGCTCCAGGTTTTGTCTTTGTTGATGTTACAGAGCTTTTCCATCGTTGACTTCCACAGATGTAGTCAATTTGATTTTTATACAATCCATTGGGTGAAGTCCATGTGTACAGTCGTCGCTTGTGTTGCTGAAAGAAGGTGTTTGAGATGAATAGATCATTGGTCTTGCAGAATTCTATCAATCTTTCTCCAGCTTCATTTCTGTTGCCAAGTCCATATTTTCCAACTACTTTGCCTTCTTCTTTGTTGCCAACTTTTGCGTTCCAGTCACCCATGACTATCAGGATATCCTGTTTGCATGTTCTGTCAATTTCAGCTTGTACTTGTTCATAGAACTCTTCAATTTCATTCTCTTCTGCAGCTGTTGTTGGGGCATATACTTGAATTATAGTTGTGTTGATAGGCAATCCTCGTAGACGAATAGAGATTAAGCGTTCGCTGACTGCACTGTATTTCATTACAGTTCTTGCAAGTTTCTTCTTTATTATAAATGCAACACCATTTCTTCTTTGTCTTTCATTTCCAGCATAGTAGACCATGTGATCATCTGATGCAAAGTGCCCGATGCCAGTCCATTTCAGTTCGCTGACACCCAACAGATCAAGTTGTACACGTTCCATTTCATTCTTGACCACTTCCAACTTCCCTTGGTTCATGCTTCGTACGTTCCATGTTCCAATGTGTAAGACATCTTTACAGCTTCTGACTCTCATTTCATGCGCAGCTACATCAGCAGTCAGACTTCCCGAAGGCTTTGATCCAACCACATCATAAATGCTGGCTTTACTCTGAAAAGTCTTCAGCTCTTCCCCAGTAGCTAGTTGAGTGCCTTCCGACCTGGGAGTCTCATCTTCCAGCACCATAGCACAATTTGTTTTGTTGTAACTATCCATTGGGTTTTCATGGCAAGATACAGAAGTAGATTGCCGGGCCTTCCTTCCGCGCAGTTTAAGTTTGGTGTTGTTGCCGTTGTCACAGAAATGTGATCCTCCGCCGTCAACCCTATCCCATTCTGCTGCTGCCCAGATGGGTGGTTTGTCTTCGTCAGGCACCTCAGCTGAGACCTGTCCATCTTGGGAGACCCTGCCAGTAGTTAAACTACCGATAGTTTAGCTCTCAGCATCACTGATGCACACAAACCCTCACAGCACGACAAGCTGCAAACCAAGTGAGAGTATATATATATATATATATATATATATATATATATATATATATATAATGTCAGACGGCTGCCTGGGTGAGAATGTTCACAATCTTGGCAAGTGCATATATCAATATGATTTGCAAGGGATTGTGGGAAATGCAGTTCATTCACACCAGACACAGCTGCTCACAATAATTAGTTGTGCTTGAGTGTAAAGCCAATAAGATATTTATTTATGGGGTTATTTCTCCCAACACAGATATGCTTGGTAGCACATAAAACAGGATACTTGCTTTCAGTGTTTAACTTAGAAAAACAAAATCAGGAAAAACAGCTGAACTTGTCAGGCAATCAAAGCAAAAGAATAAAGACCTGGTTGGTAGCAAACTGGTCTTTTCTGTAGGCTTTAGCTAATATTTTCTTAGCAGTGTATCAAACAAACAAAATCCACAAAGAAGGGAAAAACTGTTCTTTTCAGGTTAACTTCTCATATCTTCCCACATAGACTCAGAAGTGATTCCCTCAGAGCTCACAAGCAATTAGGTAAGGCTCAATTGCTAGCAGCTACCCAGCTGAAACCCCTTAGCTGGCTTAATTTCTACTGCATGGCTCAAAATCCTACGCAGGAGCTTTTCTGAGTAGATTAATAAACAAGTTTGTATTTCTTTGTGATGGTTGCTGTACTTTGTAACACAAAATTACCAAAGGAGTTTAGACAGAGAGCAATCCATGTAAACACAGCCTTCATCTGCAACCTCTCCCCCTTCTTCAACAATCATGGGTTCAATATCATGGATTGGCACAGAGGAATTTCTCAATGGAGCATTCTCAGGACAATACTTGCTTCCCTGCTGTCTTTCAAGGTTATAGCTAGGGCATAGATCAGTGTTCATACCTGAGCTTCCATTGCTGTTAGAGTTCCTCTCTATATAGCCTGGCCAGTATGTAGTCCAGTTCTAATGTCCAGCCTTCCAATCCAGATCCCTCGACACTGGGTCTCTCTTCATATACCTTCTGGCACGGGTCTTAGGGTCCCTTCCAAGTGCAGCCGTCTCCCTCACAGGTACCGTCTGGAGATTCCTAGCTCTGCAGCACCATTCCTCTGGCTTTCCCCAGTCCAATGGTGTATGCTGGCCCTTGGAATGCCTCCCAGTATACGTACTGCTCTGGACTCCTCTAGACCTCCCAAAGGCTTTTCTCTTCTTTCTTCCAAAGGGTTTCTTGCCCTCTCTGTCTGTCCGCTCTGGCTTCTGCTTCTGATGATCCTCCAGATGATGAAGCTGTCCAAGATGAGGATATCCAAGCTGATCATGAAGATGATGATGATTCTCTGTAGAATAAACTCTACCTTTATTCTGCCTAGATGAGTGCTCCACCCTAACACAGCGCAGCTGTGCTGAATCAGGCCCTGCCCTTTGAGATGAGTGCTTAGGGATTACCTCATAGCCCTCCTGATTGAACACACATTTCCCCACTTCAGCTCCTCTAATGGCTGGTGGAAACCTGGTGCATTCTGGGACTGGTAGTCTTATGGGAAAATTCTGTTTTCTTATTTCTACCAGAACTGACAGGTTGCTTGTTCAGAGTCACTTCACCTTTCCTATAGCTCCTTCCTGAGCTATGATAAGCTTCCTTATCACATACCCCCCTGCTTAAGTTATTACGGACTGGTTTAATTGGTGAAACTTCTTCTCTACAGTCCGTAATATGGGAAAGGGCATCCGCATTCTTGTGTAACTTCCCAGCACGATGTTCCACTTGAAAATCAAATGCCTGTAAGGCCATGTACCAGCGTGTCAACCTGGCATTGTGGTTCTTCATTTGCTTCAACCACTTAAGTGGGGCATGGTCTGTGACCAACTGGAACTTTCTCCCTGTAAGGTAAAACCTTAACGCCTCCACTGACCACTTAATAGCTAAACATTATTTTTCTATTGTGGAATACTTTTGTTCAGCCGGTGACAACTTCCTGCTCAGGTACATCACAGGATGCTCCTCCCCTTCATGACACTGGGATAGAACCGCTCCTAGCCCTACATCCGATGCATCTGTTTGAACCAGAAAGGGTTTCCTGAAGTCCACCCCTTTCAGTACCGGTCCTGTACACAATTTTCCTTTTAGGACTGAAAATGCTTTTTCAGCTTCAGGTGTCCACTTTAGCTGGTTTGGACAATTCTTCCGCAGCATATCCGTGAAAATGGCACTTTTCTCTGCAAATTGCGGTATAAATCTGCGGTAGTATCCAATTAGTCCCAAGAAACTTTTTAGTTGTTTCTTTGCTGTTGGAGGGGGAAAATTCCTGATGCTATCTACCTTACTCATTAGAGGTTTAATTTTTCCTCTTCCCACTAGGTGGCCCAGGTATTTTACCTCCCTATTTGCAAAGGCACATTTCTTCGGGTTTAAAGTGATTCCTGCTTGCTTCATGGAGCACAAGAGTGCCCTGATCCTCTTTAGATGCTCCGCCCAGGTGTTACTATGGATTATGACATCATCCATATATGCAAAAGCATAATTTTGGTGGGGTCAAAGTACCTGATCCACTAACCTTTGGCAGGTAGCCGCTGCTCCATGCAGTCCGAAAGGCATCCTCTTGAACTGGAAAAGGCCAACGGGGGTGCTGAACGCAGTCTTCGGCTTCGACTCCCTGGTTAGAGGGATTTGCCAATATCCTTTTGTCATATCAAGGGTGGTTAAGTATTGAGCTTGTCCGAGCTGGTCCAACAACTCTTCAATTCTTGGCATTGGATATGCATCAAAAACTTGCTCTGCTTAGCTCCAGGAGGAGCTGAGCCATCTACCCGAGTCGAAGCCTCATCGAAGGGAGCCTGCCCTGCTCCAGAAGATCGGCGGCAAGAAAAGAGCAAGCCAGCTACAAAAGACCTTGCTGCACACAAAAGAGCTCTTCGGGGGAAGCTGCTTTTTGGCTCCACCCCTCCAGCAGCGTGTCTCAGAGCATCTCTACCCAATCGGGGCACAGCTCTCCATTTAAAAGGAGAAGCCACAGGCACAGGATCCTCTCTTGCTCTGCTTAGCTCCAGGAGGAGCTGAGCCATCTACCCGAGTCGAAGCCTCATCGAAGGGAGCCTGCCCTGCTCCAGAAGATCGGCGGCAAGAAAAGAGCAAGCCAGCTACAAAAGACCTTGCTGCACACAAAAGAGCTCTTCGGGGGAAGCTGCTTTTTGGCTCCACCCCTCCAGCAGCGTGTCTCAGAGCATCTCTACCCAATCGGGGCACAGCTCTCCATTTAAAAGGAGAAGCCACAGGCACAGGATCCTCTCTTGCTCTGCTTAGCTCCAGGAGGAGCTGAGCCATCTACCCGAGTCGAAGCCTCATCGAAGGGAGCCTGCCCTGCTCCAGAAGATCGGCGGCAAGAAAAGAGCAAGCCAGCTACAAAAGACCTTGCTGCACACAAAAGAGCTCTTCGGGGGAAGCTGCTTTTTGGCTCCACCCCTCCAGCAGCGTGTCTCAGAGCATCTCTACCCAATCGGGGCACAGCTCTCCATTTAAAAGGAGAAGCCACAGGCACAGGATCCTCTCTTGCTCTGCTTAGCTCCAGGAGGAGCTGAGCCATCTACCCGAGTCGAAGCCTCATCGAAGGGAGCCTGCCCTGCTCCAGAAGATCGGCGGCAAGAAAAGAGCAAGCCAGCTACAAAAGACCTTGCTGCACACAAAAGAGCTCTTCGGGGGAAGCTGCTTTTTGGCTCCACCCCTCCAGCAGCGTGTCTCAGAGCATCTCTACCCAATCGGGGCACAGCTCTCCATTTAAAAGGAGAACGCCACAGGCGCACCCGCGCCTTGCGGGCCCGCGCCTGAGGGCCGCGCAAGAGGGCCCTTTGGCACGGCCCTTAGGCAAAGGCACCCCCAAGATCGTCACAGAAACATAACAGAAAAAACGACGCTGAGACTACACCTCCCTCTTGGTACAGCTGAGCTCCCTCGGGGTCGAGCTCGCGTACAATCAAGGAACTGACAATCCACCAACTCACAGTGGAAACGCAGAATACCAACTCCGAAGACGCCGAACTGCCTAAAGAGCTGAAACTCTGGGGCACGTAAGTCACACTCATTTGAGTGATTTTTAAACTATCAACACTGCTTCATTACTTATATGAATTAACTGCACTCCTAACAATAATTGAATGTATAGTTCTGTTTAAATCATCTGATTGCAGCAGCACCACTCTCTACAGCTAGGATTATCCTCCTGCCTCTCATAAAAATACTAATTTAAAGGGTAGAAATTCATGTTTGGGACTAGAATCCAAGATCAGTGTTGGGCACTCTAGTGACTAGTTCCCTCTGGATACTGTTGTTAGCTTCCAGCGTTTACAGGCCATATTAGGTATTACCATGTTTGTCCAGATCGATACTGTAAACCCAGGGATATGCCAGTGTTGTTAACTACCATCGTTTATAGGCCATATTTGGTATTACCATGTTTGTCCAGATTGATACCTTAAACCCAGAGATATGCCAGTGCTGATGCTATGTTAGAGCAATGTCATCTTTAGCTAGATAAGAACATAGGGACTTGGGATGTACCATAGTGGGTCAGACCAAGAGTTCATCAACAGATCCAGCTGCACACACACGAAACAGGCTCCCTCCACGGGACAGGCTCCCGCACCGCGACAAACCCAGCTCCACATCAACGGGACAGACCCCCGCAACAGGGCGACCACCACAGATCCGGCTCCACCTCCACGGGACAGGCTCCCTCCACGGGACAGGCTCCCGCACCGCGACAGATCCAGCGTCACATCCACGGGACAGGCCCCCGCACCAAGACGACCGCCACAGATCCAGCTCCACATCCACGGGACAGGCTCCCTCCACGGGACAGGCTCCCGCACCGCGACAGACCCAGCTCCACATCCACGGGACAGGCCCCCGCACCAAGGCGACCAACACAGATCCAGCTCCACACACACGGGACAGGCTCCCTCCACGGGACAGGCTCCCGCACCAAGGCGTCCGCCACAGATCCAGCTCCACATCCACGGGACAGGCTCCCGCCACGGGACAGGTTCCCGCACCGCATCAGATCCAGCTCCACATCCAAGGGACAGGCTCCCTCCACGGGACAGGCTCCCGCACCGCAACAGATACAGCTTCACATCCAAGGGACAGGCTCCCTCCACGGGACAGGCTCCCGCACCGCAACAGATACAACTTCACATCCCCAGGACAAGCCCCTGCAACAAGTACAGCTCTCCTCAAAAAAGCAAACAACAGACGAAAACCTAAGGACACAGGTGTCGCCCTATCAGAACATCACAAGCTATCAACATGCACACCACATACTTCCTCCCACTATACCTACTAGTCACACAACTCCTCCCGCCAACTACACACCCCCACTACCCCCAAACAAACACACCATGGTACCCACCAACTGCACTGCCATATCTCGGTCCACAACACACACACAAAGAGACACTCGCAACCTCCCAAACAAAGAGACAAAACAGACACAAATCAAACCCCAACACCGGCCCTAAGGAAGCACACGTCGCAACAACCTCTTCCACAAAGAAAACATCAATTGAGCTCATAAACGCCAGATCCATCTGCAACAAGATACACACTCTGGTAGACCACATTGAAGAGCGACAGCCAGACATAATATGCATCACAGAGACATGGCTCAACCCTACCGACAGTGTACTACTCAACCAACTAGTACCGAACAACTACTCAGCATACAACTGCCCACGCATCCACAAGCGTGGAGGAGGAGTCCTAATAATAGCAAAAACAGAACTCAAGTTCAAGACACTGAATCTCACAGATACAAAGCAGTGTAACACAATTAGCATCAAGAACAAGAATATTGCAATCTGCCTAACCTACAGAGCACCCCGTGCTCCACCCGACGAACTAGCCTTCATACTCGAAGAAGCCTGTGCCATAACGTCAAACAACAAACCAGCACTACTAATCGGAGACTTCAACCTCAAGTCCGCCAATACAAAAGATGCAGAGGCCTTCCTTCAGGCAATGTCATCACTTCAATTCACACAGATAGTCAATGCACCAACACACAGACTAGGATCATCCCCAGACCTCATCTTCGCATCAAACTACCTAACTTCAAGAGACCTAATCTCTACACCCACCATCACCCCAGTACCATGGTCTGACCATTACTTAATCGAGACAAATCTGCAATCACAAGAAGACTGGACAAGCGAAAGAGCGAACTTCCCACACACACAAAGACGATTCAAGTCCTTTGACAAGGACGAATTCATCCAGGACACAATACAACACTTGAACATTGACTCAGAGGACCTGGAGGAACAAGTTTCCAACTGGAACAATGTCCTAGCTAACGCCGCCAAACCATCCGTTGACAGGACCAAGAAACAACACCACAACAAGAGACAAAACAAACCATGGTACTCAGCAAAAATACGACAGGAAAAGAGGGAGCTCAGGAAAATTGAACGGAGATGGAGAAAAAACAAAACTACTTCCGACCAACATCTTTACCTAACAAAGCAAAAACAATACAATGAACACATCAACCAATCAAAGAGAGAATTCCACACAAACATGATAAATTCTTCCATCAACAAACCCAGAGAACTTTTCGAAATAGTAAAAACCCTGACAAAAGAGCAAGCAGCAGAAAGAGAAATACAAGTGGATCCACAGATATTCGCCGACCACATCAAAGACAAATTTCACTCCACAGAGCGCTCAACACCCAGTAGAACCAACAGAACGAACGTCCACCCCAAAACCTGGGGCACATTCCACTCACCCTCAAAAGAGCAGATATCAGACATCATCTCCACAATCAACACAAGCACTGCTCCTACAGACCCTTGCCCAGTGTCATGGGTCAAAGCCACCAAAGCAAGCCTCATACCAAACATTCATAAAATGGTACACAACTCACTCACTCAAGGACTCATGCCACAGCAATTAAAGCTTGCCTCAGTAAGACCAATCACAAAGAAAACTTCTCTCGACAAAAAGGACCCAGCAGCATACCGACCAATCTCCAGCATACCCTTCCTCGCAAAAATAATCGAAAAGACGGTTCAACTACAACTTCAGGAACACATTGACGAACACGGAACTCTCGACGACAACCAACACGGATTTCGTCCCAACCATGGAGTCGAAACTCTCCTGATCTACCTCTTCGACAGCATCATAAGAATAATTGACGACATCAGGAATGGAATTATAATGATCTTCATCGACATCTCCTCAGCGTTCGACACAGTTGATCACAATATACTCCTGGAGAGACTGAAGAACACTGGTATACACGGTACCACTCTAAAATGGTTCCACTCGTACCTAACAGAAAGACAGCTACAGGTCAAGGTGGGACAGGACACCTCCCGGCCCATAAACGTCCAACAAGGAGTACCACAAGGATCCGCACTCTCAGCACTCCTTTTTAACATCTACATCCAACCAATATGCAACATTATGAAAGAGAACAACATCCAATACACAATATACGCAGACGATATAATGGTATACTCCCCGATATCAATCGAAAACCCGGACTTCTCTAAGATAGCAGACTGCCTTACCCAAATGGCGAAGTGGTGCCAAAACAACAATCTAGCTATAAACTACAACAAGACTGAAGCTTTAATCATCACTCGAAACCAAAGCTTCACACACCCACCAAACATAAAGATACAAAGCACCACGATACCGATAAGATCGGAGGTGAGATACCTTGGGGTTACTCTGGACAGTAAACTCAACCTCAAACCACACATAGACAAAACAATCCAAAAAGCATATTACAGGATGCGAATCATCAGGAGACTGAAACCACTCCTCGCTCCAGAACACTTCCGTACAGTCTGTCAAGCTCTGATAACCCCAATACTGGACTTCTGCAATCCGATATACCTCGGACTACCAAAACAAGCTCTCAAACCACTACAGCTGGCACAAAACACTGCAGCTCGAATCATATCCGTAACCGCAAGGCAGGAGCACATCACACCTACACTAAAGGACTTACACTGGCTCCCAATCATTGCTCGCATCAGATACAAGACTATCATAAACCTATTTAAGATAAAAGAACACACATCAGCCAACAGCCTCCACCTGCTCATACAACCGGAAACCAGCGCACGTCCCAGAAGAAGTCAAACACGCAACCGAGTCAGCACCCCAAATGAGTACAAGCACACACGCAGGGACACAACAGACAGAGCTCTCTCCATGGCTGCTCCAACAATATGGAACAATCTACCAGACGATATAAGGGCAACTCCAGACCTCAAAGACTTCAGAAAACAACTGAAAACCATGCTGTTCATAGAGCACTATGGTCACATCACATAACCTAAGAGAATGGATAACAGCACTCCAATCCTCCCAAACAACTGAATATATATAAAATATGATTCTAGCACCACTGTAAATAGCCCACCCTGTATATAGCTCAAACAAATCAAGCACCCAACACATCCCTCACACAACTAAGTTTTATCCTCACTGCATGTACAACACACACACTTTACCTGATTGCTTGCTGTGATACCACCTTGATTATTAAGATAAGGCGGTTTAGAAATACTGTTAAATAAATAAATAAATTTAAAAAAACTGATATTGTGTTTATCTGCCGGAAGTCAATACAAAATCTTAAAGATCCATCAGGCTTCGGCACCAGGACTATGGGGCTATTCCAGGGACTCTTTGACTCCTCTATTACTCCCATGTCCAACATCTCCTGGACTTGTGCCACAACTTCCTGTCTCTTGGCTTCAGGCAAGCGGTATGGCCTTTGACGAACTAATTTCCCAGGTGGAGTTATTATTTCATGGGCAACCAAATGTGTCTCCCTACTTCTGGGAATTCTTTAAGCAATTTCCTAATTTCTTCCTGTTGTACCACTGTCAGGTCCTCCCCTATTTGGGGCTCTGATTTTTCTTTACAATCAGATACCTGGGGTCCCAAATCTTCCTCTTCATTCACCTCCCTCTCTCGGGCACAGATGGCAGATAGGCTTTTAACCCCTTTGACGTCAGTAGAACCAAAGCCTTTGGTTCCACGCTCAGAATTTTCCAGGGATGTGACCTCCTCCACAGGTGGAAAACCCAGCCTCTCACAGATCAGTTGGGCAATTCTGTCTCCTGTCTTCACGTGATAATCATTCTGTCCAAAATTAAATAACAGAACTTTAATATTGCCCCTGTAATCGGGATCAATTACTCCCGCACCCACATTGATGAAATATTTAAGGGCTAATCCAGACCTTGGGGCTACTCTCCCATAGCATCCAATAGGTATTTCCACTTGGAGACCAGTGTCCACCAGGGCTCTCCCTTGGCTAGGTACAGTCACATTTTCTATGCTGCACAGGTCAAACTCAGCAGCTTGAGGGGTTGCCCGCTTAGGAGCTTGGGCCTTCTCTGTGACCCTATGGTACTTTAAGACGAATGTCTGCTTTGGGGTAGCTTGGTCTTCTGGACGCTTAACCATCTTTTTAGCTGGGGTCTGAGGACTTCCAAATAAAGGCCCGGGAGCTATTTCCATTAATCCTTCTCCCTCCTTCTTTCCTAGTCCTTCCACTAGACCCTGCTTAAATCTTGGCCAGTCTCTTCCTAGAACCAAATCAAAGGGTAGCCTAGGCACCACTGCTAACAGGACTTCCTCTTGTTCCCCCAGGCACTTAACCCTTAGCCTATAGGTGGGATATGATGTTGCAGCACCATGAATGCATCTGATGTGAACTTGGCTTTCAGGGGTTCTAGGCACAAATCCTTCTTGGGCCTCTATCCTCTTCCAAAGCCTTTTTGACATCATACTCTGGTCTGCCCCAGAGTCTAACAATGCATTTGTGGTAATTCCTTGCACATCAACCATCAAAAAAAAATCCTTCTTTGGGCTGTTTTAAATCCACACCCATTAAACTAGTGTGTGTCTGGCATCCCTTTTCTAAATGTCCCCATTTTCCACACTTGAAACATTTCTTTTCACTCCACTGTGTCATCTGCTTTGACACAGTACACTTATTTTCAGAAACATTTTTTTTTTTAATGCTTTATTTTCGTTTTATAACAAAGGAAAGGAAGACATACAGCTAAAAGACAGATACATACATAGAATGTGATACATACACCAAAGTAAACCCCTGCCACCCCCCTCCCCCCTGCTTCTTCTCTTGAAACTAATCATTCCCGAAAACGGGCGTGTACTGACATTATTGTGGTACAAAACCTAACGGTGAACTGAAACATGATGAGTATACATTAAACAGACATGTCGGAGCAATGAGCAGATTGTACATAATCATTGAGCATCTGCCATTTAGACAAGCGAGAGTGAGTTTGGATATGGGGAATAGCTCTCCGAGATATCTGCTCATATTTACTATATAAGCAGACGAGGTTCCACCATTCATTGGCAGTAATTCGAGAGCTATCCTTCCAATTCCTCGTGATTAGACATATGGCTATACCCAGCATGAAATCAAGGAGAAAGCGACCCTTCTTAGGAAGAGAGGGGACCTCCGCCACTGAGCGGAGTCCCACAATCTTCCAAGAAAGAGGCTCGTGGAGGTGTAAGATGGATTGAATACGACCCCAGACCCGCCCCCAGTAAACCTGCAGTTGAGGACATTCATAAAGAACATGAGCGAGGGTTCCCACAGCAGTATGGCAAGACCAACACTGGTCCCTAGCAGTTGTGTTCCATTTGGCTATTCTTTCTGGAGTATAAAAGCATCTATGTGCAAAAAAGAAGAGAGTTTGGGTAACTGAGGCAGATCGGGAAACCTGCACTACTTTGCTCCAGAAAACGCTCCATTGCACAGGGGTTAAAGTGGTTTGCAGTTCGCGTTCCCAGGCTTGTTGAGCTCTACAAGTAGCAGTATCGGTACCCTGACATAATAATTTATAAAAGTTAGAGGCTACCCCATGTGTACTACTAATAGAGTGAATTAGTTCTAATAGCCCGTCCTCAGTAGGGGCAGAGGGCGGCAGGATTTGAGCACTTTTGAGGCAGTGTTGAAGCTGCATCAATTGAAAGTAATGTTTCGCTGGTAACGCAAATTCCTTTTGTAAATCAGAAAAGGTCTTCCAACGAGCTGCAGAGAAGAGTTGTTGGGGTGTCCAGATCCCCCTAGAGTACCAGGGTTTCCATGCGATCGTTTTATTTAGGACTTGAATTCTGGGGTTATTCCACAGCGGGAGTCCATCCTGAGGACATACGTTTGGGCCCAGTGACAGAATGAGAGTGTTAAAGGCCGCAAGAGTATCGACAATCATTGGGGGATGGCGGGTGTCTACTTGATGGGACATACCGGGGAGATGGATCAACGGAATTGGGCTACTTAGCTCCTCTTCAATGTCAAGCCAAACTGGTCTGTTGTCTGTTGAGGCAGCTAGCCATCGGGCACCTTGTTTAAGTAGGAAGGCTTGATGATATCTAAGAAAATCAGGAAAGCGGGTACCCCCTAGTTCCTTCGCAGACTGTAGTTTTTGTTTAGCTACCCTTGGTGGTTTTCCCTGCCAGAGATAACGGACGAGAAGGCCCTCAATGTCTTTGTAGGTGTGTAGCGGGAGGAAGCAGGGCAGCATTTCTAAAATATAGTTCACTTTGGGGACTATCATCATTTTCACGGTTTCTAGGCGGCCCCACCATGTAAGGGATAAGGGAGACCAACGATTTGTGAGCTCACGGACTTTGGAGACTACCTCCTTGGCATTAAAACTAATAGTGTCTTCTAAAGGAGAACAGTAGTGGACGCCAAGATATTTCACCATGCGGGATTGCCAAAGGAAAGGAAAGGCCTGCATGTCAGCCTCATGTACCCAGCGGTTCAGTGGGAATGCTACGGATTTGGTCCAGTTTATTTTATAGCCCGATAATTGCGAGTATCCATCAATCAGGTCCAAGGCAGCTGGGACCGAGTCAAGGGATATGAAGAGCATAAGGTCATCTGCATATACAGAGAGTTTAATCTCTCTGTGACTGAAGGGGACACCTCGAATACGTGCGGACTGTCTAATAAGGAGGGCGAGGGGTTCAAGAGCTAGATCAAAGAGCATTGGTGATAGGGGGCAACCTTGACGCGTGCCTCTTTGGAGATTAAAAGGCCGAGACTTAATGGCATTTACACAAATACTGGCAACGGGTTGAGAATACATGACTTGGAGGTATCGGAGGAAGCCCTCCCCAAAGCCATACCATCGGAGAACTGCAAATAAGAAGGGCCATTCTAGGCGATCAAAGGCTTTTTCAGCATCTAGGGAAAGACCCACCCATGGGTGGTCTAAATTGGCAGCACTGGATAGCACATGGCACAAGGTCCGAGCATTGTCAGCGGTGGAGCGGCCGGGTATAAAACCGCATTGGTCGGGATGGACTAAGGTGGCCATCCTGTCAGATAGCCGGGTGGCCAAGATCGTTGCGAAGATCTTATAATCGGCATTAAGTAGGGAGATTGGACGGTAGTTGGCGGTTAGCAGCGGGTCTCTGCCTTCTTTCTCAAAAACTACCACATTAGCTGCAGAAAAGGATCCCAAAGAGGATGTATCTACCGCAAGGGCAGTAAAGTAAAGTTTTAAGTAGGGAACTAAATCTGCACTGAACGTTCTGTAGAATTCTGTCGGGAGACCATCAGGCCCGGCGGCTCGACCCGAGGCTGTTCGTTTTAGGGCAGAATGGATCTCTGAAGTAGAGAAGGGTTCATCCAGCGCATCCCTATCAGCTTCAGAAAGGGTCGGCCGCTGAATACCAGAAAACAAGCGCTCGAAGGTCTCGGATGAGAACTCACATTCAGATTGATATAGACGGGTATAGAAATCCCGAAAGAGTTCTACGATATCGGAGTCTGTGGTCAGTATGCCCCCTCCCTGTGGGGCGCGAAGGGCCGCTACGCGTTTGGCTTCTTTTTGACCTTTCAAGGCGTTGGCTAAAAGTCGACCGGCTCGGTTGCTTTCACGGTAGTATGTCCCTTGTTGAAGTGCAATACTCTGAGAAGCTGCAGTTGAAAGGATTGCATTATATTGAAAACGGAGACGCTGTAAGCGAACTAAGACGCATGGATCAGTACGTGAAGTTAGAACTCGTTCGCCTGCTTTGATTTGTTGGTCTAGTATAAGGAGCTGCTGTTTGCGTTGTTTCCGCAGGCGAATTTGATAACTAGTGATCGTTGCACGAATGGCCGCTTTAAAACCCTCCCACCAAGCCCAATTTGCAGTGTCCTGGGGTAAATTAAAGTGAAAGTAATCTTGTATGGCTGCTCGAATTTCTAACTGGAACTCTGGTTGAGTTAATAGGGCTCTATCAAAGAACCAGGCCCCCGAATTCCCTTGGGGCGCGGTGGTGTGTAATTGAAAAGAAATAGCAGCGTGATCTGAGATATGTTGGGAGTGAATCTTTGCAGTGTCCACCTGAGGAACTAACAGTTTTGATATTAGAAAGAAATCTATGCGAGACTGGGATTTATGAGGGGAAGAGAAGAAGGTAAAGTCAAGCTCATTGGGGTGTAGTAACCTCCATAGATCGACTAAAGCAAGATCTTTGATCATAGAGGTAAGCGTGGTGTGACTCTTGGGGGGACTACTCGTCCTAGGCGGCTGTTTGTCAATCAGGGGATCAAGAACTAAATTGAAATCCCCCCCAATTATCAATGAAGTATTAGCAGAGGCCTGCGCAACCTGAGCAATGGTAGCAAAAAAGGCAGGGTCATCTACATTAGGAGCATAAAGGCATATACATGTAACTTCAAGGTTACCTATCTTGAGGTGAGCCCTGGACCATCTGCCTGCTGTATCTGAGCTAGTCGCAATAATAGTAGCATGCAGAGATTTCCTAACCAGTATGGCAACCCCACATTTCTTAGAAACAGCTGGGGAATAGGCGGCCACCATGTAAGGTTTAATATTGAGTTTAAGAGTTTCCGTCGAATTTAAATGCGTTTCTTGGAGGAAAATCAGGTCCGCAGCTTCATGACTTAGATAGCTCAGGATTTTCTTCCGTTTTATCGGATTATTGATGCCTTTTACGTTCAATGATAAAATCTTACATGGTGCCATCAATCGATAATAGACATTTTAGGTAAGGGCGCTTGAAAACATACAACATAAGCAGAATCTGTACAACAATGACATAATCACCGAGTATGCTGGCTAATACACCCCATATTGAAAAGCATGTACCAAAGTAACTTAGAGAAGAAGCAAAACCCCCAATGAATATGGCGACCATATGTCTGCGGGAGGAGGCCCTAGAGAGGAGGATAGAGACATGAAAAAAAAGGAAAAGAAACACCAGAGTCCATAATTAACACTGTCTCTGATATTCATCGAGGCTACTCTGGGTAGATGGAGTCGGGTCACAAATATCATCAAAATAAGGCAACAAACCGCCCTCGACAGACTCTTTGCTGAACCGTGGCAAATCCAAGATGGCAGGTACAGCGGATATGAGAACACTGGTAGGAAAACTCTGGAAGTCAGCGCATCAAGTCGGCTTCTTTAGCATCCAAAAACTCCGCTAGTAGATCAGGGTCCTCAAATGTTCTTGTCTGATTGTGAAGCGTGACTCGGAGCTTGGCCGGGTACATCAGGCCATAGCGTGCTTGTAATTGTTGAAGCCTCGGCCGGAATTCCAGAAAGCGCTTTCGGCGATCAACCGTGGGTTTAGCCAAGTCAGGATAGAAGGAGATCTTGTGGCTCTCAAACTCCATATGGCCCTTTGCCCGAGAGGCGCTGAGAATTTGCTCCACATGTTGATATCTCAAAAGTCGAAAGATGATAGGCCGCGGGGTCTTCCTGTTGAGCGTTATATTTGTGGGTACACGATGAGCGCGATCGATCTCCAATTCTTTGGTAAAGGTTATTTGGAGCAGAGAAGGGAGGATTTTATATAAAAACTCCTTCATGTCTCCCGATTCCGCTCCCTCCGGTATGCCCACTAGTCGTAGGTTGTTGCGGCGCGCTCTATTATTGCCATCTTCCACTTCTTTCTGCAAGGCCCGCACCTGACGTTCAACTTTGTCGAGTTTGGACAGCCGGACCACATGGGAGTCTAATATGCTCTCCATTTTGTCCTGACGCGAAGAGAGCCCCTCTAGCCTGCCTTGCAATACACCAAGGTCTTCCCGCAGCGCTCGGAGTGCTTCCCCGTTTGACTGCACGAGGTCTTTAACCCCTCTGATCTCTGCGAGGATTTCCTGCTGCATTTCGGGGCCCTCGCATAGAGCCAGCCCCTTCTGCGGGGACGGGGGTTCAGTTTTGGAGCGTTTGCCGTGAGAAGCCGCTGGAGATCCAAATTCCAGGCGCGTAGGTTTGGTCCCCGCCATCTCACCAATGTGCCCCGGTAAGATCAGAGCAGAAATTCAAGTATGTCCGGTGTTAATTCAGGATTCTGAGTAGGCCTCTCGGGAGCCTCAGCGTTATGCGACCATCCCGCTGGACATCGGGCTCCGCCCCCCTCAGAAACATTTTTAATTATTTTCTTTTCTGATACAGCACAGCTTGCCTCAGCACCCATCTTCAGAGGGCCACCCAGCCTGCGTGGCTTCCAAGAATCTCTCTGCTAGCATGGTTGCTTCTCCAAGATTTTGGCAATTTTGCTGTATAAGGAAAGTGTGCAAATCTTTAGGCACCGCAGACAAATTGTTCAAGCAAAATAATGTCTAATAACATTTCTACCGTCTTTTGCTCAGGCTCCAACCATTTTACAGCTAATCCTCTGATTCTCTGACTCAGAGCCCTGGGTGTTTCACCCACTCTCAATGTAGTAGCTCTAAACATTCGCCTATACTCTGAAATAGACAACCCTAGGCGATCTCTAATAGCAGCCTTTACATCCTTATAATTCAAAGCCTGGGCTGCTGGCATTGCTCTATAAGCTGCAAGCGCCTCTCCAGTTAATGAGGCTGCCAGCCTTACTGCCCACTGGGTCTCTGGCCATGCTAATGCTTGTGCCACTCTTTCAAAAGACTCTAGAAAATCAACATCATCATCTGGAGTTGGCTTCCCAAAACTAAATGCCCCAATTCCCTGATTGAGTCCCACACTGTCCACATGTGGTGTACCAGTATTTACTGCTGGTCTTGCATCTGGTCCACTTTGGTTCTGCAGCTTAACTAGGGCTTGCACCAGATCAAGCACTGGCCTCTGCTGGTCCATTAAGGCTTTCATAGCAGTGTCCTGAGCCTGCTGTGCTAGCTCCTGTTGCCTGCTAAACTGGGCTGCCATCCAATCAGCTAGTTCCCTTGGATCCATCTTGATCCCTGCAAGAAAACACAAATAAAACCCACAGTGCACCACCTTCCAAACAGGTGTTTTTTTATACTTCTTTTTTTTTTTTTCAATTACCCCTGTGCCTTACTCCCATCCACCACTAGACATGCTCAGGTACTTGTTACCTTATGCCAGTGATGAATCCAGCTCTGCACAGGGTCTTTTCTTCCTGGAACAGCTACCTCTCCTCCAAAGTGCAGTTGAGGGAAAATCTTTTCTTTCAGCTTTTAAGCTTGAACTGTCTTTTCCTTCAGACTTGAGTTGTAATCCTTAACAAGTAAATCCTTTTGCGCAAAAGCAATCCGAAAAACTACGCCATTTGTCAGACGGCTGCTTGGGTGAGAATGTTCACAGTCTTGGCAAGTGCATATATCAATATGATTTGCAAGGGATTGTGGGAAATGCAGTTCATTCACACCAGACACAGCTGCTCACAATAATTAGTTGTGCTTGAGTGTAAAGCCAATAAGATATTTATTTATGGGGTTATTTCTCCCAACAGAGATATGCTTGGTAGCACATAAAACAGGATACTTGCTTTCAGTGTTTAACTTAGAAAAACAAAATCAGGAAAAACAGCTGAACTTGTCAGGCAATCAAAGCAAAAGAATAAAGACCTGGTTGGTAACAAACTGGTCTTTTCTGTAGGCTTTAGCTAATATTTTCTTAGCAGTGTATCAAACAACAAACAAAATCCACAAAGAAGGGAAAAACTGTTCTTTTCAGGTTAACTTCTCATATCTTCCCACATAGACTCAGAAGTGATTCCCTCAGAGCTCACAAGCAATTAGGTAAGGCTCAATTGCTAGCAGCTACCCAGCTGAAATCCCTTAGCTGGCTTAATTTCTACTGCATGGCTCAAAATCCTACGCAGGAGCTTTTCTGAGTAGATTAATAAACAAGTTTGTATTTCTTTGTGATGGTTGCTGTACTTTGTAACACAAAATTACCAAAGGAGTTTAGACAGAGAGCAATCCATGTAAACACAGCCTTCATCTGCAACCTCTCCCCTTTCTTCAACAATCATGGGTTCAATATCATGGATTGGCACAGAGGAATTTCTCAATGGAACATTCTCAGGACAATACTTGCTTCCCTGCTGTCTTTCAAGGTTATAGCTAGGGCATAGATCAGTGTTCATACCTGAGCTTCCATTGCTGTTAGAGTTCCTCTCTATATAGCCTGGCCAGTATGTAGTCCAGTTCTTATGTCCAGCCTTCCAATCCAGATCTCTGGACACTGGGTCTCTCTTCACATACCTTCTGGCACGGGTCTTAGGGTCCCTTCCAAGTGCAGCAGTCTCCCTCACAGGTACCGTCTGGAGATTCCTAGCTCTGCAGCACCATTCCTCTGGCTTTCCCCAGTCCAATGGTGTATGCTGGCCCTTGGAATGCCTCCCAGTATACGTACTGCTCCGGACTCCTCTAGACCTCCCAAAGGCTTTTCTCTTCTTTCTTCCAAAGGGTTTCTTGCCCTCTCTGTCCGTCCGCTCTGGCTTCTGCTTCTGATGATCCTCCAGATGATGAAGCTGTCCAAGATGAGGATATCCAAGCTGATCATGAAGATGATGATGATGATTCTCTGTAGAATAAACTCTACCTTTATTCTGCCTAGATGAGTGCTCCACCCTAACATAGCGCAGTTGTGCTGAATCAGGCCCTGCCCTTTGAGATGAGTACTTAGGGATTACCTCATAGCCCTCCTGATTGAACACACGTTTCCCCACTTCAGCTCCTCTAATGGCTGGTGTAAACCTGGTGCATTCTGGGACTGGTAGTTTTTTATGGGAAAATTCTGTTTTCTTATTTCTACCAGAACTGACAGGTTGCTTGTTCAGAGTCACTTCACCTTTCCTATAGCTCCTTCCTGAGCTATGATAAGCTTCCTTATCACAATATACAGATGAGACTTCTTCCCTGGCTCATTACCAGCACACTCATAGAACTTCGGGCTGGGTATTAGTAGCTGATTTCCCCTTGACATAACAGAGAGCATAACTTATCTTTGTTTGCTACTAATAATCCCCACAGGACAAAATGGCAGTTTGAGCAAAAGATGGTAAATACTAAAATATATGAATGAATCCTAAAAGCATTCCAATAATAATCTGAAGCAAAAAGGTGTGGGGGGGGAGGGGGCGCAGGGGCATACATGTGTAGGTGCTCAGAAAACAACAACAATGCAGTAGAATGTCATGTGGTTTATTGAGTCAGAAAGCCGAGATCTCAAGAAACATAGAAACATGATGACAAAAAAAAGACCACATGGCCTATTGTAATGTTGCTATTACTCCACAGCTTGAGCTTGTGGATATAAGCAGCCTGATTCCTTATTCAGTTAGTAAAATGGTGCTTGGGGAAAGCACTGCCTTCTGGGAGTTGAAGTTTTTTCACTATTTGAAATAAGGCGAGTTGTGGAGCTCGAGTGTTCAGGCAAATAACAGGATTTTAATTCCCCTTCCCAAACGGTTTTACAAATGGAAAATAAAGAACAAGGCCATACAACTTCTGGCATGAAATAATATAAGAATGTAACTCAAACAGCTTCTTATATCAGCATCACTATAATCCAACATACAGAGCACTTCTGTTCCAAAACCTTTGGTGCTGTTTCCTTTGGCTGCTACCGACAGCTCTCTCTCTCTGCACAGCTTAATCTTATTATACAGGTTTTATCTTTTCAGACACAGACATTGACTCAATAGGCAGATATTCTACAGATGGCTCAGTTTCCATCGGTTCATACTAACTCTCAGTTGGAAATGTCTGCAATTGCTTACAAGGTGTTTCCAAGCACACACCTGTTCCTTCAGCAATAGACTTTCCCCCGTAGCCTTCTGCTACACACGGCTTGTAATTGCCACAGTGTTCACCACATGGAAAGCCCCACCCTTATGGGCTAATATCAGAGCACTTCTTAAAAACAGCTTTACTTTTATACCAGTCACTCAGCCTACCTCTTGGCTTCCTTATGAGAGATTCCTTCTGCTTTCCAGGATCAGCTACAGCTGTACGCCTTGGAGTTTCTACGTGCACACAAGTCTGCCTTCTTGGTACATTCCCCTTATGGCTGCCTTTTACCCATGGCAACAAACCTGGGCTGTTTGTACCTTGCTCCTTTGCACGGACTCTCTGCTCGTCTCCTGTGCTGACTTCCCCTTCTGAGTTAAAGGTCAGAGAATCCTCTGTCACCATGAATTCCTCTGTGTCTTCACTCTCAAGCAAATTCTCTGTTTCTCGTGACTGCTGTCCTCGTGGCTGTGCTCTCAGCTGGCCTTCCAACTCTGCTTCCCATGTGCTTCCAGATCTGCCTTCCTAATGAGCTTCTCTTAAATCTCTGGTTTTCTGGGTTTAACCTGACCACTCCTTCCAACAGGTGTCCAGCCTTAGCTCGTGATTGCTGTGCTGAACTGCAGCAGGGGCGTGTTTTCCTCTCCTCTAATCTGCTTTGTCTGTGGTTTCCCTGGAAACCAGGAACTATGTGCACTTGTTTACTTTCCTTAACTGAAGCTGAATCTTGCACTTTATAACTCTCTAAGGGATCTGAGGGACCTTCTACACCACACTATCTAATCTGTCATTCCACATCAACTACTAAAACAGTCCCCTTTTTTCCTTTAGAGATCATCTGTGTTTGTCCCATGCTTCTTTGAATTCAGATACTGTCCTCATCTCTACCACCTCCACTGGAAGAATATTCCATGGATCTACCAAACTTTCCATAAAGAAATATTTCCCATATCACTTCTGAATCTTTCCCCTTAAACCAGGGGTCTTAAACACGCGGCCCGCGGGCCGCATGCAGCCCGCGAGAGCATTTTGTGCGGCCCGCGACCCGCGAGTATCCTTTCTGCAATTTTTGCTACTTTTACTCACTGTTTTCCGGCTTAGCGCGATTCCCGGGGCTGCATACAAAGTTGGGTTGCATGACCGCGTCACGCGCCTGCCCTCCACCAATCAGGGACAGGCAGAAGGAGGAGAAAAAGGAGGAGGGGGGGGGCCCGGCCCAGAAGCAGTCTGAGCAGCCACGAGGTATCAGCGGTTTATGAAGCATCGCCTGCTTGGAGGAAGGATCGCCTGCTTGCACAGCTCTCGGCAGGTAAGGAAGCAGTCTGCCCAGAATTAAGCCAGCCCTGCCTCCCTCAGTCCCTCTCCTCTTCGGCTTAGAACCGCGAAGGGAGGAAATTTCAGCCGGCTTAACAGAGTCCCGAGGGAGGAACTCTCCCTTCGTGGTTCTAAGCCGAAGAGGAGAGGGACTGAGGCAGGGAGGGATGGCTGGCTCTGCGGGGGGGGGGGGGCCGGTGATTCTTGCTGAGGGAGGCCGGTGATTCTTGCTGAGGGAGGGAGGGAGGATGGATGGATGGATGGGGGGGGCTGTGATTCTTGCTGAGGGAGGGAGGGAGGATGGATGGATGGATGGGGGGGGGCTGTGATTTTTGCTGAGGGAGGGAGGATGGATGGATGGATGGATGGGGGGGGCTGTGATTTTTGCTGAGGGAGGGAGGGAGGATGGATGGATGGATGGGGGGGCTGTGATTTTTGCTGAGGGAGGGAGGGAGGATGGATGGGGGGGGCTGTGATTTTTGCTGAGGGAGGGAGGGAGGATGGATGGATGGATGGGGGGGGGCTGTGATTTTTGCTGCTGCTGCTGCTGCTGATGATGATGATGGATGGGGGGGGGGTCAGAACTGGTAATGTGCTGTGGGCTGGGGGTCAGAACCATCACCATTTCTTTTTTTTTTTTTTTAAATGCTTTATTTTCATTTTAGACATAGCAAACAAACAGAACATAAAACAGCAGATATCAACTAAAGCCCCCCCCCACCCCCCCCCCACCCTCCCCAGCCATCTCCTACAGGGTCTAACACAATCATCTTTAAATCACGAAACAGTAACAATACAGAGCCAGAAGGCTAAACATTAGCTCAGTTGGGCAAGCTTAACAAAATCATTTAATAATTGCCATTTAAGGCATTGCTTCCCCGATGGGGGCTGGGCTTTGCCAGAGAATTGCTCATATTGACTAGCCAAGCAGACTCTGCTCCACCACTCATGGACGCTAAGGAGAGTGGTAGACTTCCAGTAGCTGATAACTGTACAAATTGCAATTCCCACCATGAAATCCAGCAAAAAGGCACCGTCTTTGGGCAGAGTAGGAATGTCTGCTGCAGAGCGGAAACCAATTATTTGCCAGGAAAGAGGCTCCCGGAATCTCAGAATATCTTGTATACGTTCCCAGACTGAAGCCCAGAAGGTCCGCACCCCTGAGCATTCATAAATAACATGTATCAAGGTGCCAACCTTCGCCCCGCAAGTCCAACAAAGAGGACTAAGATTGCTATCCCATCGTGCGAGCTTCACCGGTGTATAAAAACAATTATGAGCAAAGTAATAAAGGGTTTGAGTGATGGATGCTGACCTAGTGACTCTGACCTGCTTGGACCAAAATTTTTCCCATTGAGGTTCCGAGAGCCTCCTCCCGGTGTTCCTCTCCCACTTCTGCTGAACTTTTTGCATCAGTGTCGGGGCGGGTCGAGTGAGATGTTTATAGAGTTGCGAGACTATGCCTGTTGCTTTTACAATGCCCCGCAGGGTCTCAAGAGCCCCAGTAGCCCCTAGCCCCTGCTTGGGATCAATTCCTGCCCCCAGTAAGCAATGTCGAAGTTGCAGCCACTGAAAAAGACAAGTAGCCGGGAGACCAAATTCCTGCTGAAGTATCCCAAAGTCTTTCCATTTATGGGCAACCTGCAGCTGTCCTACCGTCCAAATCCCTCGTTGATACCAGGATTTCCAAGCAAAAGGCTTCTTCTGTATTTTAAATAAGGGGTTGTTCCAGATAGGGAGCCAATCTCTAGAGCTACCTACGGAATCATTGACCTTGATAAGAACTTGAAAAGCAGTAAGCGTAGCAAGTACAACTATTGGAATCGACGATGTAGGAGCGAAGTGCATCCCTGGAACGTAGTGTAACGGTATTGGTGCCAATAATCGCTCCTCCAGAGCAACCCAAACCGGCCGTCCGGCAATCGGAGATTCAAGCCACCGAGATCCTTGTTTTAGAAGGAAGGCATGATGATAAAATTGGAAATTAGGGAAGGTTACGCCGCCTTTCTCACGACGGAGTTGTAATTTGTCTTTTGCAATTCGTGGTGTTTTGTTATTCCACAGAAACCGCAAAAGAATCCGTTCAAGTTGCTGATACAATTGGGTAGAAAAATAGCAGGGGATCATCTCTAGTAGATAGTTAATTTTGGGAACTATCATCATTTTTACTGTTTCTAACCGACCCCACCAAGAAAGCACCAGGGGAGACCATTTCGTGGTTAGCTCTCGGGCCAGCTCTAATAACGCTGCGGCATTCTGTTTGATTGTGTCTTCGAAAGGATAGCAGTAGTAAACCCCTAAATATTTCACAGCGCCGGGCTCCCAGATAAAAGGATATTCCCTGAGATCCTCCTTATGGACCCATTTGTTCAATGGGAAAGCCACGGACTTTGACCAATTAATTTTATAACCAGAGTATCGTGAGTAAAGATCTATTTGCTCCAATATTCTCGGAATAGAGTCCGGCGATGTGAAAAGAAGAAGGTCATCGGCGTATGCCGAAAGCTTGATCTCCTGCCCCGCCACCCATGCACCTTGTATATCCGGGTTCTGACGTATGAGAAGGGCTAACAGCTCCATCGCCAAATTAAAGAGCAAGGGGGACAGCGGGCATCCCTGACGGGTGCCACGCTGGAGCACGAAAGGGGCCGAGGTTACACCATTGACACAGACACACGCAGTAGGGAGTGCGTACATGACTTCCAGAGCTCTAAGATAGGCGTCCCCGAAACCAAACCAACGGAGGGTCGCACATAAGAAAGGCCATTCAAGACGATCGAAGGCCTTTTCTGCGTCCAAAGATAGACCCACTAAAGGCTTCCCCATCTCATCAGTTCCCATCAAGATATGAGCTAGGAGACGTGCATTATCAGCAGTGGAGCGGCCCGCCGTGAAGCCACATTGGTCTGGATGGATTAATAGCGGAATAATCCCAGTTAATCTAGTAGATAAAACAGTGGCAAAAATCTTATAATCGGCATTGAGTAGCGAGATGGGGCGGTAGTTAGCCACCTGCCGTGGGTCTCTGCCTGGCTTTTCAAAGACTACCAAATTAGCGGACGCGAAGGCCCCAGTTTGTTGTCCCGGCGAGGACAACAGAAGATAGTACCGAACTAAATAAGGGGCGAGATCCTTCACAAAGCACTTGAAAAATTCAACAGGCAGCCCATCGGGACCTGCGGCTTTGCCGGATGCCATGGAGGCGATCGCTCTCTCGACCTCTACCTCGGTAAAAGGAACATCTAAATCCTGTCTGTGCGCCTCAGAGAGGGTGGGACGCAGTATATCATGAACTAGCTGATCAAAGCCCTCTTGTACAAAGTCACATTCTGAACTGTATAAGCGGGTATAATACGCGCGGAAAGCTTCCGCAATCTCAGAATCTTTGACAAGCAAATTGGTTCCCTGTGTCTGTTGTAAAACACTGACCCGTTTGGCCTCCCGTTTACCCTTCAAGACCGTGGCTAGCAACCTGCTGGCCCTATTACCCTCCCGATAGTAATTCCCTTGTTGCCTCCGAATACTCAGGGAGGCCTCAGCAGTCACTATAGCGTTATATTGAAATCGAAGACGCTGAAGTCTTATCAAAATACAGGGGTCAGATCTTTGTGTTAAGATCCGCTCACCCGCCTTGATCTGCTGTTCAAGAGCAAGCAGTTGCCGTTGGCGCTGTCTTTTCAAGCGGATACCAAAGCTGGTAATAACCGCTCTAATCGTGGCTTTAAAGCCTTCCCACCAGGCCCAACCTGAAGTATCGGACGGGGAGTTAAACTGAAAGTATTCAGCTATGGCCACCTTAACCTCCGCTCGGAAATCCGGGAGATCTAAGAGGGACCTATCCATTGACCATTTGCCAGAGTCACTATGTCGGGAATCATCATTAAGGAGAATAGAGATAGGAGCATGGTCCGAGAGATGAATTGAATGGAGACAGGCGGGGCCCATATTTGGGACTAATTCCTTAGAGACAAGGAAGAAGTCAATGCGGGACTGCGACTTGTGTGGGGCAGAGAAAAAGGTAAAATCGAGCTCTTGGGGGTGTTGTAGTCGCCATATATCCACCAAAGCTAGCTCCTGTACCATAGATGTTAGAAGAATTTGCCCCTTAGATCTCTTAGTGGAGCGGGGGGGTTGACGATCAATTAACGGATCAAGAACTTGATTGAAATCCCCCCCTATTATGAGCGGCTTCCCGCTCTCTCCATGCAATTCTTTCGCAACAGTAGAAAAAAAAACAAAATTATCAGTGGTGGGAGCATACAAGCACATTAAAACCACATCAATCCCCCCCAGTTGCAAGCGAGCCTTAGTCCAACGCCCATCTGCATCTGAGCAATGGTGGAGCACATTCATCTTAAGAGACTTCCTTACCAATATAGCCACACCGTTATGTTTCTTAATGGCAGGGGAATACGCAATGACCTCAAAGGGCCGCATACTCAACTTCAATGACTCCTTCATATTTAAATGTGTCTCTTGCAACATCAGTATGTCAGCCCTGTCTCGGCGAGCGTAATCTAAGATTTTCCTTCTCTTTATTGGGCTATTTATACCTTGGACATTGAAAGAGATGATTTTATAAGGAGCCATGGAAGTCGAGAGCGAGATTGACCCATGCGGTCAACATGAGATACTGAATGCACAGTTGGTAAAATTCATGAGAGTGAAAAGAGAAAGCCAGGAACACGTCTAAGAAATAAAGGCTCTTATACAGACTTTGGAACTCAGGAAGCAAACAAATAATTAAAGACCCAATAGGAGAGGCTAAACCCTGAAAAGTTATCGGTGAGCGCAGGCCGGCAGGGCTGGCCCGGGAGATTCGGAAAGAGGGCGAGCCCTTGCCGCAACCGGCTCCATTTACAGAGATATATATTGGAGAGAGAGCACATCTCCTGATCTCCGCACAAGAGGAAAAAAAAACAAAACATAAAAGAAACCCCCTGCTGATCTCTTTACCAGGGGGGGTACAAACAAGGGATCCTCCATAAATCCACAGCAGAGATTCAGGATCTCGAGACCCAAAATATTTTAAGTCTCTGTCCAATGATAGAGGCAGACCAGCACCGTGAGGAGCCTCATCGCATCTGTGCAGCTTCCATGTCTTCTAGGTAGCGGGAAAGCGCGTCGGGGTCTTCGAAGGTGCGTGTCTGATTATGAAGAGTGACACGCAGTCTGGCGGGATAAAGAAGGCCATAACGTGCTTCGAGCTGCTGCAGCCGAGGCCGATATTCCAGGAGCTTCTTGCGCCTATTAACCGTAGGTTTAGATAGATCAGGGAAGAAAGAGAGCTTGCGCCCTTCATACTCAATCGGCGCGCGCGCACGCGCTAGTTCCAAAATCTGTGCAGCTTGTTGATAACGAAGCGTACGAAAGACGATAGGCCTTGGTCTGGAATTCTGCGGCAGAGTGTGAGAGGGAACACGGTGAGCACGGTCTATCTCAAAGTCTTTCTCAAAAGAGCAGTGCAGGGTCTCCGGAATCATTTTATAGAGAAAGGCGCGCATATCTTTCCCTTCTGCCCCTTCAGCCAGACCCACCACTCGAATGTTGTTTCGCCGCGCGCGGTTGTTGCTGTCCTCCACCTCGCGCTGCAGTGCTTTGAGTTGCCTTTCCAGTTTGTCTACTTTCCCGAGCTGTGCCGCATGGACAGCTAGCTGTGCCTCCAGTTTATCCTGCCGTGTTGATAGGCCTTCAAACTTGTTGTGCAATCCAGCCAATTCTTCATGTACGGAGGTCAGAGACGCACCATTAGCCTTGACTAGTTCCTTGACGCCACGTATTTCAGTTAAGAGTTCCATGTGTGCATCAGGCCCCTCACGTGTGGCCGCCATTTTATGCGGGGAGACTGGCTCCGTTTTGGATCTTTTAGCGCTGCTGGTTACTGCGCTAGCGTAATCCAGCCGCTGCGGCTTAGGGCTCGCCATCAGGAAGGTACCACGCAGGACTTCAGGATTTCTGCGGTGCTTTAAAGGTACGTTTGCACGGATTCTTGCCGGAATCTCCCCAGAGCCACCGCACTAAGCGTCCACTCTGCTCGACATCAGGCTCCGCCCCCCAGAACCATCACCATTTCTGAACCCCCCAGCCCCACAGCACATTACCAGTTCTAAACCCCCCAGCACATTACCAGTGTGCTGTGGGCTGGGGGGTCAGAACTGGTAATGTGCTGTGGGCTGGGGGTCAGAACCATCACCATTTCTGAACCCCCCCCCAGCCCCACAGCACATTACCAGTTCTAAACCCCCCAGCACATTACCAGTGTGCTGTGGGCTGGGGGGTAGGTCATGTATTGTTCTCTGAAATGTATTGATTTAATATTTGCAGTGCTGCCTTTTGATAGGTAGGGTCTGGTGCTTTGTGAGTCCTGGTAGTGCTGTTATGATACGGGGGGTTTGCTATGGGTTCTAAATGGGCAGTGTTAGTAGTAGTTCCTAATGTGCCTGGCGGTTGGCACTGGATTATAGTAATTTTCTAGTCTTTCTTTATCCATGCACTCATTATGCAACATTATGCAAATATTTATGCAAATGAGGCCCCTTATGCAAATGAGCCCCCGTGTCTTATGCGGCCCCCGGGTTACTTTACAAGTCCTCATTCAGCCCTCAAAGCAATTTGAGTTTGAGACCCCTGCCTTAAACCCTCATCCCATGGAGGGAGGAGTGGCCTAGTGGTTAAGACAAGGTACCTCAGGCTAGAAATCTGGGGGTTCAAATCCCATCTGAGGACAGGAATCTCAGGCCAGAGGGACTGGGCTTTCTAATCCTATAGCCACACATGGGGCAAGCCATTTAACCCTCTATTGCCTCAAGTACAGGTAGATTTTGGGGACAAGGGAATATATCCAGTACCGGTTTGTGCTTTGATTGAAGGATAAGGCAACATAGAAAACTGGTTAAATAAATAAATGACCCCTTGCTGCATAGCTTGCTTTCAAATGAAAGAGGCTCTCCTCCTATGCATTTATGCCACGGAGATATTTAAACATCTCAATCTTACCACCTCTATCCCGCCTTTCCTCTAAGGTGCACATATTAAGATCCTGAAGTCTGTCCTCATATGCTTTATAATGAAGACCACTAACCATTTTAGCAGCCACCGTCTATACTGACTCCAGCCTGTTTACATCGTTTTGAAGTTGTGGTCTTCAGAATTGCACACATTGCCCCAAATGAGCTCGCACCAAGGACTTATACAGAGGCACAATCACCTCTTTTCTTCTGCTGGCCATTCCTCTCCCTATGCACTCAAGCATCCTTCTAGCTTTTGCTGTCACCTTTTCTACCTGTTTAGCTACTTTAAGATCATCAGACACAATCACGCCTAGGTCCCGCTCTTCTTTAGTGGACAAACGTACTTCACCCCCTATAGTATATTGCTCCCTTGGATTGCTGCAGCCCAAATGCATGACCTTGCATTTTTTAACATTAAATCCCAGCTGCCAAATTCTAGACCATTCTTCAAGCTTAGCTAGATCCCACATGTTATCTGCACCTTTCCGGGTGTGTACTCTATTGCAGATTTTGGTATCATACGCAAAGAGGCAAACCTTCCCTGACAGCCCTTCTGCTATATCACTAACAAAGATGTTAAAAAGAATCGGACCAAGGACAGATCCCTGGGGCATACCACTGGTAACCTCCTTCTCCTCAGAGTGAGCTCAATTTACCTGTACTTTTTGTCACCTCCCACTCAACCAATTTCTAACCCAAGCAGTAACTTTAGGGTCCATCCCTAGGGTGTTCAGTTTTTTTATAAGTCGCCTGTGAGAAACGCTGTCAAAGGATTTGCTGAAATCTAAATACACCACATCTAGGGCTCTCCCTCGGCCCAACTCCCTGGTCATCCAGTCAAAGAAATCAATCAGATTTGTCTGACAAGACCTGTCTCTATTGAATCCATGCTGCCTCGGATCCTGTAATCCGCTGGACTCCAGAAACCTCACTATTTTCTCTTTCAGCACTGCTTCAAATAATTTACTCACCACCGAAGTTAAACTAACCAACCTGTAGTTTTCAACCACATCCTTACTTCCACTTTTATGTAAAGAGACCACATGAGCCTCTCTCCAGTCCTTTGGCACCACTCCCGACTCGAAAAAGGCATTGAAAAGTTCAGTCAGTGGAGCTGCTAGAATGTCTCCAAGTTCCCTCAGTATTCTAGGGTGTATCCCATCCGGTCCCATCGCTTTCTCTACTTTAAGTTTAGCTAGTTTCTCACAAACTCAGTCTTCTGAAAATTGTTCAAGATACCCCTTGCTTCTGTTCCTGTTTGTGGGTGTTTTCTGAGGTCCTGCACCTGGTTCTTAATCTGTGAACACAGAACAGAAATATTTGTTAAGCAATTCCACTTTATCCTCATCAGCTTCTAAATATTCCTCCCCTTCACCCTTGAGTCTGATAATACCACTTTTGCCCTTCATCTTCTCACTAACAAATCTGAAAAATGTCTTATCCCCCCATTTTATTGCACTGGCAATTTCTTCATCTTTTTGAATTTTTGCTTTCCTGACTACTTTGCTAGCTTCTCTAAGCTTTTCCAAATATAGATGCCTGTCTTCCTCTCTCTGTCATCTCTTGTATTTCATGAAGGCCTCCCCTTTTTTCTTCACCTTTTCAGCTACTTCTTTCAAAAATTATAGCGGTCTCCTTTTCCTTTCATTTTTACTTACCATTTTAGCAAAAAGGTTGGTTGCCCTTAAAATATCCCCTTTTTAGTATTGCCCATTGTTTTTCTACATCACCTAGCTGTTCCCATCCTGCTAACGGCTCCCTGAGGTATTGGCCCATCTTGGCAAAGTTGGTTTTCCTAAAGTGTAAGACCCTCATTTTTGAATGGATTTTAGCAGCCCTAGTCCTAATAGAGAACCACAGCATCTGGTGATCACTGGATGCAAAATGATATCCCACTATTAAATCAGAAACACATTCACTATTGGTAAGCACCAAGTCCAGTATGGCCTCTTAATGTGTGGGTTCTGTTACCAGTTGCCTGAATAGTTCTCCCTGTAGACAGGGCCGGCCCGTCCATTGAGCGAGAATGTTTTTTGCACAGGGCCCCGCGTTTCAGGGGGCCCCGCGCAAAAAACATTCTTTTGTAAAAGTAAAATAAAAAAAAAATGAAAGAACCTGTCTCCTGCCGATGTCGGGGCTGCCGCGGCAGAATCGAGCGTGCCGCGGGGCCCCCCTGTACCCGGCACAGCCTCTTCTCCCCGTAGCAGCTCTCACTGTGGAGCTGCAGTCAACGCGCCGGCTTGCAGAGCGCGAGGGAAGAGTTTCCCTTTCGCGACTCTGTTAAGCCCGCGGGGGCTGATGGGAACTTCCCATCAGCCCCCGCGGGCTTAACAGAGCAGCGAGGGAAAAACTCTTCCCTCGCGCTCTGCAAGCCGGCGCGTTGACTGCAGCTCAGAAGAGAGAGCTGCTACGGGGAGAAGAGGCTGTGCCGGGTACAGGGGGGCCCCGCGGCACGCTCGATTCTGCCGCGGCGGCCCCGACATCGGCAGGAGACAGGTTCTTTCATTTTTTTTAACTTTCCCTGGGCTGGGCTGGGCTGGGGGGGGGGGGGGTTAGGAGTGGTGCGGTGCTGTGCTGGGCTGGGGGGGGGGTTAGGAGTGGTGCTGTGCTGGGCTGTGCTGGGCTGGGGGGGTTAAGAATGGTGCTGGGCTGGGGGGGGGGGGGTTAGGAGTGGTGCTGTGCTGGGCTGGGCTGGGTGGGGGGTTAGGAGTGGTGCTGGGCTGGGTGGGGGGGTTAGGAGTGGTGCTGTGCTGGGCTGGGTGGGGGGGTTAGGAGTGGTGCTGCGCTGGGCTGGGGGGGGTTAGGAGTGGTGCGGTGCTGTGCTGGGCTAGGAGTGGTGCTGTGCTGGGCGGGTTAAGAGTGGTGCTGGGCTGGGGGGGGTGTTAGGAGTAGTGCTGGGCTGGGGTGGGTTAGGAGTTGTGATGGGCTGGGCTGGGGGGGAGTTAGGAGTTGTGATGGGCTGGGCTGGGCTGGGGGGGGGTTAGGAGTTGTGATGTGCTGGGCTGGGCTGGGGGGGGTTAGGAGTCGTGATGGGCTGGGCTGGGGGGGGTGTTAGGAGTAGTGCTGGGCTGGCTGGGGGGGGTAGGAGTGTTGGTGGACGCTGGGCTGGCGGGGGGGGGTGAGGAGTGGTGTTGGGCGCTGGGCTGGGGGGGGGGTGGTAGGAGTGGTGATGGGCACTGGGCTGGCTGGGGGGGTTAGGAGTGGTGATGGGCACTGGGCTGGCTGGGGGGGTTAGGAGTGGTGATGGGCACTGGGCTGGCTGGGGGGGTTAGGAGTGGTGCTGGGTGCTGGGCTGGGGGGGTTAGGAGTGGTGATGGGCGCTGGGGAGGGGTTAGGAGTGGTGATGGGCGCTGGCGGGGCTTAAACTAAAAATTGGGTGATGGGGGATTAGGACTGGAAATGGGCTGGTGGGATTAGGACTGAAAGTGGGTTGATGGGGGGGTTAAGACTGGTAATGGGCTATGGGAGGGCTTAAACTAAAAATTGAGTGATGGGGGATTAGGACTGGGAGTGGGCTGATGGGGAGGTTAGGACTGGTAATGGGCTATGGGGGGGCTTAAACTGAAAATTGGGTGATGGGGGATTAGGACTGGAAATGGGCTAGTGGGATTGGGAGTGGGCTATGGGGGGGCTAGGACTGGTAATGGGCTGAGTGGAAGGGGGCTTGAACTGCAAATAGCTGTTGGGGATGGGGCTTGGAATGGAAATGGGCTGAGGGGAAGTGGGGGGCTTGAACTGCAAATAGCTGATGGGGAGGGGGACTTGGAATGGAAATGGGCTGAGTCGAAGGGGGCTTGAACTGCAAATAGCTGATGGGAAGGGGGGCTTGGAATGGGCTCTTAGGGGAGGGAGCTAGGACAGGAACTGGGCTGATGGATGGGCTAGGATAGAACTGAGAATTGGGTGTTGGGGGGAGCTAAGATTGGAAATGGGCTGTGGTGGGGGCTTGGATTGAAATGGACTCATGGAGGGGCTAGAACTGGAAGTAGGCTCATGGGGGGCTTGGTTTAGAGATGGGCTGAGTGGAGGGGAGCTAGGATTTGACATGGGCTGATGGTGGGGCTAGGAAAGGACTAGAAATGGGCTGATGGGAGGCTGGTATTGGAAATGAGCTGATGAAGGGACTCGGATAGGACTGGAAATGGATGGGGGAGCTAGGACTGGAAATGGACTGATGAGGGGCCAGGACTGGAAATGGGCTGATGTGGGGACTAGAAGGGAGCGGATACTGGGTGGGGCTGGAACTAAAAGGGAGCTGATGTTGGGGGAGATTAGAAGGGGATGGGGCTGGGAGAATGAAATGGAGAGAGGAAAAATATTGTGTGGGAGGGAAGAAAAATGAACAAAAGGCCGGGTATAGGGACACTAAGAGGGGATTGAGGATGGACGGGTAAAATTTGAGTGGATGAAATAGGAATGAGGAAAGAGCAAAAGGAGAAAGATTATTATGTTAAAGCAGATGTAGAGTGAAAGGAAAAAACTAGAAGAGAAGAAAGGAAAAATGGACAGCAGACGATGGAGAGATAGCAGAAGACACATACCAGAAGAAAGTGGCTGGAACAATTGCAACTGAAAAAAAAATGCACAAAAGGTACAAAGATATCTCTTTATTTTGAATTTATTAACTGGAATATGTCAGCTCTGGGAAATGTGCATCATTAATGTCTGTGCTTTGTTTAGTACAAGAGGAAATTAATTTATGGTTTTATTTCTACATTGTTGTTGTACATTCCAAGTTTGACTTTTAGGGTTCCCAGTTTAATTATTGTCTTCCTGTTTTTAAATTGTGATTCCTTGTTTGGTGATAGTCTATGTTCTGCATGTGTAACTGAGCTGAGGTATTCTGTTTATGTAATTCCTATTTGACATTGTCACTTGTTCTCTTTCCCCAGTAGGTCATGTATTGTTATTCTCTGAAATGTATTGGTTTAATATTTGCAGTGTTGTCTTTTAATAGGTAGGGTTTGGCGCTTTGTGAATCCTGGTAGTGCTGTTAGGATACGGCGGTTTTGCTATGGGTTCTAAATGGGCAGTGTTTGTAGTAGTTCCTAATGTGCCTGGCGGTTGGCACTGGATTATAGTAATGTAGAAATCTTTGTCTTTTTTTATCCATACACTCATGAAGAGGCATGTTTACTAAAAGTTAGTGTATGGTAACATTATGCAAATATTTATGCAAATGAGGCCACTTATGCAAATGAGGCCCCGCACCGAGTCTCCGCACATGGCCCCGCACCCCCCTTGGGCCGCCCCTGCCTGTAGAGAATCCAAGATCTCCTTACTTCTAGATGATACTGCAGTAGGGATGTGTCAATCAACATATGACATATTGAAGTCCGCTAACAGTAGCACTTCCCCTTTCCTGGCAATGCTGCGTAAGTCTTCCATTAACTCTTTGTCCACCTCTTCTTCCTGTGAGGGTGGTCTGCATATCATGCCAATGCAAATAGATTTCTCTTTCCCTCTTTCTAGTTTAACCCACAGTGCCTCCACTCTCCCTTTTAAGCTCTGCAGTTCCAAAGTTTTAATGTTATTTTTTACATATAGTGCCACTCTGCCTCCCCTTCTTCCTACCCTATCCATTCTGAATAAAGTATAGCCTGGTATAGTTATATCCCAGTCATGGATTTCTGTGAACCATTTTTCTGTTACTACCACTAAATCCAAGTTGGCCACTCCCACCAAAGCTTCAACATCAGGGATCTTATTTCCCATGCTTTTACCCATTTCCATAAAGGTATTCAATGTTTCACTTACCTCGGAGCTTTCACTTACCTGGGGGTTTCTTCACCCATCCCCAATGAATCTAGTTTAAAGACCTCTTCAGTAGAATAGTCAGTATGCTACTGAAGACACGTCAACCTTTCTTGGACAGATGGACACCATCTCTACTCTGCAACCCTTGGAACAGTGTCCCATGGTCCAGGAAACCAAAACGCTCTCGATGACACCATCCACGCAGCCATGCATTCATCTCCAGGATGTGAGCTTTTCTGCCTTGCGTTTACCCTCAACAGTGAGGACTGAAGAGAGCACCACCTCTGCCCTTATCTGCTTCACCCTCTGTCCCAGAGCCATGAAGTCACTTTTGATATGCTCAGAGGGATACCTGGCTGTATCATTTGTGTCGACATGGATTAGGAACATTGAGTAATAGTCAGTGGGCTTGATGAGTCTCAGAAAACCCTCCATAACATCTTGGATTTTGGCACCTGGCAGACAGAATACCTCTATGGACATCAAGTCTGCTCGGCAGGTGAATGCCTCAGTAACCCTCAGAAGAGAGTCATCAACCACCACTACCCTTTGCCTCCTTGTGGTCACTGATTCAGCAACTTTGGGGTGTTCAAGCTCTGTTTTTTCCCTTTCCAGGGATGCTTTCACCTACTCCACTTGCAGGGCTGTCTAATGGTTCTTCAGTTCAAGGTCTGGTAAAGTTGGATTGGTGATACTGCAGGCCCTGGTGACTCGTGTCCAATCTTCATCATTCCGTAGGCTCCCATCTTCTCCTCGGCTGGAGTGCTTGGATGTTGCAAGAAGCATCTTATCAATGCACTTCTACCTCCTCTCTGAGTTCCTCCACTTGTTTCCTGAGAGCTTCATCATGCAGGCTTCCTGCACATGGGACTGGTCCTTCAACTGGCATTGGGACCTCTGTCTGGGCAGAGGCAGAAGCTGTAATGGGGCAACAACTTTAATGATATGATTTTTCCCAGCCATTGTTCAGTTGGTGGAGCTTAGATATCTGTTGAAGCAAAAGAGAGAGAGACCTACCAAAGTACCAGCCGGTTTCCCAGCTGTCCTTTCAGAGAAAAAGCAGTCAAATCTCTTTTAAGTGTGTTCAAAATGTGCTGTTCCAAGAAATATTTGGACTTTCTAATCCATAAAAATCTATTGCATGTCACCTTTGATAATCCATCCCCTCCCCCCACACACACTCTTTTCCAGATCGGATTATCATTGTAATGCTTTCATGATTCTAATATTGTCATCTTTTGCTTAAACTATCATTCTATCCTGATCTGAGGAAGAGAATTTCAGCACCTGAAAACTAGTCTAAAAATGTATTGTTAGCCCAAGAAACAGATACCGTATGATATGTTTTGCTTTTGTTAACATTTTTACATCTGTGCATTCAAGTTGGCCTACAGGTGAACCATACTAATTTACCCAGGAGTTATCCTGAATCGCTCTCTTTGTGATACATGCAAGAAGTCGTACCTGTGAGTTCCAGAAACCAGGAACTGCTCAGCCAAGAGCAATTAGAGTATTCTCAAGGATGGTGTCACGCCACCAAGGAAAAGCTTTTGCATGTGTGTGTGCGAAGGGGGAGGAGGTGAGCAGCATATTATAAATATCCTGCCTTCAAAAGTGTCAGGTAGAGACCTGCACCTTTCCAGAATCTGATGGTATTGCATTTGCTTTGACTCTCCCATACGAGACGAAGCCTCAGTCCCAGCTGATGGTCCGTACTGTACTTATTGAGAGTGAGTCCTTAGATGCACGGATTGTGTTTGCTCTGTATATATTCCCATCTGCACTGTATCTAGGCATCTTAACTGTCGTCAGTCTCGACACAGAGGCAGTAAAAAGCAAACGCTGTCATCATCATTTTTTCAGAGTCTTTTCTTTGGAAGTCAAGGGTGAATAAACCAAAAAATACATAAGGTACTTTTATAAGCTTTGCGTGATAATTCTACATGTAAACAGTGGCACTGGGCAGGTTTTTCATTTTTGGTTCACTCGGGCCTTTTTCCCCTGATTTTTGGAGGCTTTTCTTCATTTCGTTTCACACATTTGTTTTAATAAAAGCTTTTTTAATTTGCAACAAAACTTGTTAACACACGATAATCCATCTAACTTATATTATGTTAACAGTTGGAAAATCAATTTAGAGTGCACTACATTTTTAAGGCAGCACTAGCAAACCGAATATATGTTAACAAACGTATCCTAATATGTATATATTTATTAAAATTTACTAATAGCTTTGCCTTTATGAAGGAATTCATCAAGACAATGTATCTTGACATAGGCAACTTATATTGTGGTAACAGAGTACAATAGAAAAATGATCAAATGTCAACGTAATACATGATCATAACAGTAAGCTGAATTTGGAAGTAGCCAAATTAAATGCTAGTGAAAGCAATAATAAGATACAGTGGTACTAATGTACAAATTAAAACAGTGCATTAGTCTTTTCTAATTGAAACAACTAATAAAATATGTGAACAAAGACAATCAGAACATTTATGTGGCAGAAATATGATACCAGGTCAGTACAATGCAAGGGAAATATCTTCACAGCCAGCAGAACAGACTGTGAGAAGAACCAGGATTTCACCTATTTTCTGAAGTAGGGATAGTCTGGAGTTAGGTATAACTCTTATGAGAATATGGCGAGGGGGTGGGGGGGGAGGGGGGTCTACACCTGACAAGGCTTGCTAGGCTATGTCAATTCACAGGATTCTGTTTGACGACAGTTTAGTTAAGGATGCTCCTTGGGAAGATTGTAAAGGCCTCAAAGGTATGTAGAGGGTTAACTTATTCTTTAATTACTCTGGCCCATTTCCTCTGAGGGCCTTGATGATCAGCATTTTAAATGTCATCCTGCAGGCTGTTAGAAGCCAGTGCACTTTTTTCAGAATGTGGTCATGCCACTTGAAATACTCTATCGGTCGTGCTGCGGCATTCTGAATTAATTGGAGCTAGTGGTCAGACCAATGTGTTGGATGTTACAGCAATGTAGCTGTGACATTGTAATGACACCACTGTAGCCAGACTCATCTTCTTGATGTATGGAGAGAAATTTATTCATTGTCACAGGAGACCAAAGCAGGTTTTTAAAGGTTGCTGAACTTCCAAGATCAAAGTCCAACAATATCCTAAGATATCTGATCTGGAATGTTAGGCAGATTTGAGACCAAGGTGTCAGCCTTTCATCCATGCAGTGAGTTTACAGCCCCTGGTATTCAAGGTGACCAGAGGCTGTAAACTCACTGCATGGAAGAAAGGCCTGACAATCTGCTTCCGGTTCCACCTTGCCAAGAAAACCCAGGGGTTGGGTCGCCAGGAGGCAGTATTGACTCGACAGCACACATTGCATTGTTGATAGTTCCTCAAAAGAATTTTGATATCAAGTATCTGTCTGCTTGTGTTGGGAACATACAGCATCTCTGTTCTACTAGAGTTCAAAGACAGTGCATTGTTTTTGCCCATTCTTAAGTGGTTTTAGGCAGGCAGATATGGTAGATCGGGTTCATTGGGTATGATTGATGTACATCTTTGGTTTAAATGTAGAATTTTGACTTTATCAACTGAAACAGCTCAACTTGAGGCTTGAGGTAGATATTAAATAAAATATATGACAGTATGGCAACCTCTGGTACCCAAGGTGATGATGAACAGAATTGGCTATTGCCTGTTTGATAGATAGGATTTGAACCACACCAGTACTGTGCCACTGATATCTGTTTCTTCCAGCTGTGCAAGGATGATATTGTGCTCCACAATGTTGAAGACTTTTACACATGTCGATGCGTGGGTACATAGTGAGAGGAATGGCCAGCAGGAAGAAGAAGGTGATAATGCCTCTGTATAAGTCCTTGGTGGACCTAATTTGGAGTATCTGCAGACCACACCTTCAAAAGGGTATAAACAGAAGAGAGTCAGTGCAGATCGTGGCTACCAAAATAGCCAGTGGGCTTCATCATAAAGCAAATGGAGACAGACTTAAAGATCTCAATATATATTCTTTGGAAGAAAGAGAGGAGAGGGAAGATATGATAGAGACATTTAAATAATTTCACGGCATAAATGCACAGGAGGAAAGCCTCTTTTAAATTGAAAGTAAGCTCTTCAATGAAGGTAAAAGGGATACACTCAGGAGTAATTTGTGAATATATATTCCCTGTAAATATATATATTCATAAAATATATATACATTGTGAATATATATTCCCTGTAATATATGTTCCCTGTAAAATAGTTATCTCTAAGTTATAATGCCCTGTTCAATATAATTTCAGTTTGTTCAATGTAAACCGCACTGATGCAGAATGTAAATAAATAAATAAATAAATACATAAAATAAATAATATCTTTATGGATAGGGTGGTAGATGCATGGCATAGTCTCCCAGGTAGTAAAGACATGGACTGTATCTAAATTCAAGAAAGCATAGGACAAGCACAGAGGATCTCCAAGGGAAAAAAGGGGACTGTAAAGCTTAGATGGTATGGAAGGGCAGACTGGATAGGCCGAAAGGTCTTTCTGCTATCATGTTTCTATGTTTCTATGTAAATACCAGTTTTAGAATACAGCTAATATGGGATCAAAGATGGATGTTTTGGATGATCAAAAAAAAACCCCATATATCTCCCATTTTTCAAAAAAACCATACATATGTATTTACAAATTTCCCTGTCAGAATTTACACATTCTTTGAGGCAGGATAAGTATCAGCTACCTGCTCATTTATCATTTATTATTCATTTTTTAATTAAAATTTGCTATACCAACTTTTGCCTAGCATCAAAGTGGATTATAATATTTTAAAATTATGGTAACAAACCATAAGTAGGGAAGAGAGAATTACAGTTGGAAACAAGAGAAAGGAAGAAGTAGCGGGGATTAAGGGAGAGGATGAAGAAAAGGAGAATGAGAAACAGTTCTTGTTCCCCGTTGTTCCAGTGGCCTAGACTTCCCAAAGGCAAGCTCAAAAAAGGTCTTCAGTAAGGATTCCACCCTAATATGGAGTGAGAGAGAATTTCAGAGGAACGGGCTGAGAAAAAAGAATATATATATATATATATATATATGGTTGATTCATAATGAACTAGATTATTAGATGGGATGACAAGCCTATTGTGGCTCTAGGAAGGAGTGTATGGGAAGTAATATAAGGGATAAGGGAATCGGAAAGATAAGATTGAAGCCCAGAATATAAAGATATGTGACCTTGCAGCAGGACTTTGAAATTGCTATGGTAAGTGACTGGAATCCCATGGTGTTCTCTCAAAAGCTGGTGACAGTCTGGTTTCCTAGGGTGAGTAATTAGTTTGATGGAGGCATTTTGAATCATTTGAAGATCTTTGATGGAAAGAAGTGGCAAAGCCATTGTATAGGGAGTTGCAATAATTGAGATGTCTGATGACCAGAGAGATGACTAGGGTAGAAAAAACTGATTTATGTGAAAAAGCACAGATTACACAAATTGCTCTAACAGAAAAAAAATAGGATTTGATAGTTTCAGAAATTTGGCATTGAAAGGAGAACTGGGAATCCAGATTGCAACCCAGCATCCTCCGAGAAGGAACTAGGGGAAGTGTAAGAATAGAGAGGGTGGGGGCAATCAGAGGGTGTATTGATCGGCTGATCATCCTCATACCTTTTGATTTGCTGAGATTACGTTTCTAGAGGTTAATTCAAACCGCTGTGAAACTGCTGAAAGGCATGTATTAAGAGGCTGCAGATGAGGGTATTAGGGTCCAGGAATGCCACAATTGGATACCATCAGCGAAATAGTTAATTCCTGCCCAAATATCTTTCAGTAAAGAAATATTACTTGTGGCATCCAACACAAGTTTACTGAAATTTTGCAAACAGCTTAATCTTTGTCGGACCTTCTGTATTGAAGATACTAGCTTAGCATTAGCCTGCAATCACTCAGTTCTTTTTACTTTCTATTTCATTACACACTTCTAAAAATTTGGAACAATATTGGCACAAGGGATCTAATAAACAAATGATCCTCTTAATTATACTTGCCACAAAAACAGAAAGCTTTATAACATTCCATTCGCATTCAAAGAAATTCCAACAATACAAATGTTTCGAAACATTCATTACAGGATCTGCTTCAAGGACATTACTTATCTCATAAAAGTCCAAATCCGCTGTTCCATGTCATCAGGGTACTCCAATTTAACATAATAAGCCCAGTGGCGTCCAGGAGTTAAACTGGAGTACCCTGATGACATGGAGCAGTGGATTTGGTGTTCTATGTCATAAGTAATGTCCCTGAGCAGAAGCTATAATGACTTGAATGGCAGTGTTGGAGTTTCTTTGAATGAGAACGGGGTGCTGGCAAGGTTAATTAAGAAGATCATTTGTTTAGCTGATCATGTGTGCCAAGAAGTATTGTTGCAAATTATTAGAAAAAAGGGCCGAATGATTGTAGGCTAATGCTAAGCTAGTATCTTCAATACGGAAGGTCTGACAAAAATTAAGTTGTGGGCAAAGTTTCAGTAAATTTGTATTGTATGCTATCAAGTGAAATAATGGCTTGAGATTCCCAGTGATTGATCTGGTAAAGCTAATGGTGAAAGACATATATTAAACAAGATTAGGGAGATGATGATTTGAATGGCTTTAGTTTAGTGTTATATAGATCATTTTGATAAAATGCAACGTTATGAACTTGAGGTTTTCCATTTGTATGTCTATCGAGTACATAAACCCTTGTGTGACAGAGTTACTGCAAAGACAATTGAAGCAATAACATTTCAGCTTGGCTATGCCAGATGTTGTGAATTTTTTGGTCAATTTACAAGGAATAGCTGACCAGCCAAGATAGTTTGCAATGTTTGTTGTTGTTAAGTGCCGTCGAGTCGGAGTCGACTCATGGCAACCCTCTGGATAGCTATCCTAAATTGTGTTCAGTCTTCAGTCAGGCGGCTCATTGTTGACAGACTGGTACCCATAGCTGCTGTTATTGTATCGATCCATCTCATTGCTGGCCTTCCTCTTTTGCGTTGACCTTCTATCTTGCCAAGCATGATGTCTTTCTCTAATTATCTATCTCTTCGCATGATGTGTCCAAAGTATGAAAGTCGAAGTCTTGTCATCTGAGCTTCTAAAGAAAGCTTAGGTTTGATCTCCTCTAGTACCGACTGGTTTGTTCTTCAGGTTAGTATTCGTTGCCAGCACCATAATTCAAAGGCATCAATTTTCTTCTTGTCTATCTTTTTCACTGTCCAACTTTCACATCCATATGATGTTATTGAAAATACCATGGCTTGAACAAGTCGAATCTTTGTATGGAGAGAGATATCTCTGCTCTTGAGAATCTTATCTAGGTCTTTCATAGCCATTCTGCCAAGAGCAATGCGTCGTTTGATTTCTGGACTGCTTGTTGCTTCTTTATTGATAGTTGATCCAAGTAGGTTAAAGTTGTTCACAATTTCAATTTCTTCTCCTTCAACGATGAACCTGTTGATTATGCCAGTTGTCATGATTTTTGTCTTCTTTACATTAAGGTGCAGGCCCATTTTGAGACTATGTTCTTTGATTGTGAGAAGCAAATGTTTCAGATCATCTTCACTTTCAGCCAGTAATGTAGTATCATCAGCATAGCAAAGGTTGTTGATGAGTCTTCCACCAATCTTCACACCTCTGTTTTATTTTATTTATTTATTTATTTATTTCTCTTATATACCACGCTATTTGATATCAGTGTGGTTTACATGGAACATCAAGGTATTTTACAGTGGGGGATTACACCGTAATTACAAATAACAGGGATCTCAACTTGGATAACCATATTAACTATTTACACATATATTTACAGGGAACATGGGCTATGGAGGGTGAAGTGGCTTGCCCAAGACCACAAGGAGCACCTGTGGGACTAGAAACCCCAGTCCTTCCAGCCCAAGGTTGCTGTCCTCTAGTGGGATTTGAACCCCCGACCTGAAGTACCTTGCCCCAACCACTAAGCCACTCATACAATCCTGCTTCTCTGATGATTTGTTCTGCATATAAATTAAACAGGTAGGGGGAAAGTATGCAGCCTTGTCTTACACCTTTGCTTATTTTAAACCATTCTGTTTCTCCTTGTTCCGTTCAAACTGTTGCTTCTTGATCAATGTACAGATTGTGCAAGAGAACGATCAGGTGTTCTGGTATACCCATGCTTCTTAATGTGGCCCAGAGTTTCTCATGGTTTACACAGTCAAAAGCCTTGCTATAGTTGATAAAGCACAAATAGATATCCTTTTGGTATTCTTTAGTCTTTTCAAGGATCCATCTCACATCCGCAATGATGTCTCTCGTTCCTCGCCCTTTCCTGACCCCGCTTGCACTTCAGGTAGTTCTTGTTCCAGGTATGGTTGTAGTCTCTTTTGAATAATCTTCAATAGACTCTTACTGGCATGTGGGATCAGAGCAATTGTGCGATAATTTCCACAGTCAGTTGGATCACCTTTCTTTAGTATTTGTATAAACACAGATCTTTTCCAGTCAGTTGGCCATGATGTTGTCTTCCATATTTCTTGGCAGAGCCTTGTAAGTATGGTAACAGCTGCATCAGATTGCTGCAATACCTCTATAGGAATTCCATCATTGCAATGTTTAGCCAGCTTATATTACATTAAATCCAAGGTAGCTATAACCGCACTCAGGCGTGGCTGGCTAACTTAGTTGGCTAGTTCTAAGAATTAAGCACTATTCATTTATGTTGTCCCCAAGATAGAGCTGTTTGAGAGAAGAGTTTGGAAGGTTAATGCTAAAGTTTCTAATCAGCTAACTTAGCCAGTTAGATGCCTTTGAAAATAGGAATCGTTATGCTTTTGTTTCAGTTTTTTCATTTGGTCTGAAATGACATTGCTCGGTATAGGGAAAAAAGCGGTCAACAAATAAGCTGTAGGTGAGACCTTTTTCTTGAACTAAAAATGTAAACGTGAGAAAGCTTTTGAGAGTTATCCTCTCTTCATCAAGTCAGTGAAGAAGCAATGCAATTACACTGGGTTTAACTAGCACAGACTCATCGAGGTGTTAGGCTGTCTGCATAGACCACTATAGCTCAATTAAAAGGAGTAGGGGTAGACAGAGGTGGTGAGACAGTGACATTTTACAGTGGAAGATCCTGTATTGATAATGAGGGAGAAAGCAAATGATCTCACTTCATTTCTGGTTCTCTTTTCACTTCTTTAAGAACATAAGATGCCATATTGGGTCAGACCAAGGGTCAATCAAGCCCAGTATCCAGTTTCCAGCAGTGGCCAATCCAGGTCACAAGTACCTGCTTCGGTCTTTACTGAGGAAGATGTAGGGATGTTACCCATTACTGAAGTGGTATTTAAAGGTGCGGAAGAATTGAAGGAAATATCGATACATCGGGAAGATGTCTTACAACTATTAGATAAACTGAAGAGTAGAAAATCACCTGGGCCAGATGGCATACATCCAAGGGTATTGAAAGAACTGAAATATGAGATTGCAGAACTGCTATCAGTAATCTGTGAACTATCATTAAAATCATCTCTAATACCTGAAGATTGGAGGATCGCCAATGTAACACCAATTTTTAAAAAGGGTTCCAGGGGTGATCCGGGAAACTACAGACCGGTGAGCCTGACATCAGTACCGGGAAAAATGGTAGAAACCATCATAAAGAATAAAATTACTCAGCATGTAGATAGTCACAACCTAACGGGAGACAGCCAACATGGCTTTAGACAAGGAAGATCTTGTCTTACTAATCTGTTATGTTTTTTTGAAGGAGTGAATAAACAGGTGGACAAAGGTGAGTCGGTTGATATTGTGTATCTGGACTTTCAGAAAGCCTTTGACAAGGTCCCTTATCAGAGACTTTTGGCAAAACTAAAGAGTCATGGGATAGGAGGCAGTGTACTATTGTGGATCAGGAACTGGTTAAAAGATAGAAAGTAGAGGGTAGGGCTAAATGGCCAATTTTCCCAATGGAGAAAGGTGAATAGTGGTGTACCCCAGGGATCTGTGCTGGGTCCGCTGCTTTTTGACATATTCATAAATGACCTGGAAAGTGGAATAACGGTGAGGTTATTAAATTTGCAGATGACACAAAACTATTTAAAGTTGTTAAAACCCAAGAGGAATGTGAAAAATTGCAAGAGGATCTTGATAAATTGGAAGACTGGGCATCAAAATGGCAGATGAAATTTAATGTGGACAAGTGCAAGGTTATGCACCTAGGGAAGAACAACCCAAACTATGGTTACACGATGCAAGGTTCCACATTAGGAACCACCACCCAGGAAAAAGATTTAGGTGTCATTGTGGATACCATGTTAAAACCCTCGGCCCAGTGTGCAGCGGCGGCCAAGAGAGCAAATAGAATGCTAGGTATGATAAGGAAAGGAATGGAAAATAAAACAAAAGATATTATAATGCCTCTATATCGTTCCATGGTGAGACCGCACCTTGAATATTGTGTGCAATTCTGGTCGCCGTATCTTAAAAAGGATATAGCGATTTTAGAAAAGGTTCAGAGAAGAGCCACCAAAATGGTAAAGGGGATGGAAGGATACTCCTATGAAGAATGGCTAAAAAGGTTAGGGCTCTTTAACCTGGAAAAGAGACGGCTGAGGGGAGATATGATAGAAGTCTATAAATTAATGAACGGAGTGGAACGGGTAAATGTACGTTATCAGAATATAGAAAGACTAGGGGACATGCAATGAAGCTACAGGGTAAACTATTTAAGACTAATAAAAGAAAATATTTTTTCACTCAACGTGTAATCAAACTCTGGAATTTGTTACCGGAGGATGTAGTAAAGGCTGTTAGTGTAGCTGGGTTTAAAAAAGGTTTGGACAAGTTCCTGGAGGAAAGGTCCATAAACCGTTATTAAGAAGTGACCGAAGATATCAATGCTTGACCCAGTACAAGCATTGTGGAACTTGTGTCTCTTGGTGAAACTGCTAGGTACATATGACCTAGATTGGCCGCTGTTGGAAACAGAGTACTGGGCTTGATGGACCTTGGTCTGACCCAATATGGCATATCTTATGTTCTTATGTTCTTACCTATCAGGTTCCCAAAAGGTACACAGATTCCATGTTGCTTGTCCAATGAGTAAGCAGTGGATTTCCCTGGTCCTCTTTAATAATGGTTAATGGACTTTTCATCCAGAAACTTGTCCAAACCTCTTTTAAATCAAGCTACACTAACAATTTTTACTACATCCTCTAGTAACAAATTCCAGAGTTTGATTACACGTTGAGTGAAAAAAATATTTTCTCTGAATAGTCTTAAATGTGCTACATTGTAGCTTCATTGCATGTCCCCTAGTCTTTCTACTTTTTGAAGGGGTAAACAACCAATTTACGTTTGCCCGTTCCATTCCATTCATTATTTTATAGACTTTTATCATATCTACCCTCAGCTGTCTCTTTTCAAAGTTGAAGAGCCCTAACCTTTTAAGTAATTTTCTTGTAGGGCTATCCTTCCATCTCTTTCACCATTTTTGTTATTCTTCTCTGTACCTTTTCTAATTCTGTTATATCCTTTTTAAGACATGGCGAGCAGTATTGTACATAATATTCAGGATGTGAGCGCACCATGGAATGATTAATACTTTGTTTTGTTCCCCATTCCTTTCTTTATGATTCCTAGCATTCGATTTGCTTTCTTGGCTGCCACTGCACACTGGGCGGAGGGTTTCAATGTATTATCCTCAATGATAACTAAATCCATTTCCTGGTTGGTAGTTCCTAATGTGGAACCATGCATTGTATAACTGTAGTTTGGGTTGTTCTTCCCTAAGGGGGGCATTTCGAGCTGTGAATAGTGGTCTTGGAAGTGGGGGCTGCAAGTCCAACCCGTGCTCTGCTCACCATCCCTATTCCACCACCAGTGCTCCTTGCACGTACACAGCATTTGTGCGGGGAGTGCTGGACGTGGACGAAAGGGGGTGGCGCTGGGGCGGAGCAGAGATGGAGTGGGGAGGTGTCCATTCGCCGGAATGTACATAGCCAATTTAGGTCAAGCCTCTGTACATTCCCCGGCACTCCCTAGGCACCCAGGCTATTCCACCTCAATGGTGGAAAAAGTCCAGGGTGCCTCAGAGATTGCATGCCATACACCCCCACAGCCCAGATCCTTGGCCTTGCCATGGCCCTGCAGCCATGATCCAGGCAATGGGGGCCTCTGGTGGTGACTAGACCATGGTCTGCAGGTGCAACTTTGGGTGATGGCATTCTGAGTCGCCATACTGATGGCTCATTGCAATGGTGCTGGAACGTCACTGCTCCCTCACCCCAGCAGTGGCGTTCTGGCGATGGGACAGGCATCTCCCCATATGTTGATCTCCTCAGCATACAGAGAGTGCTCAGATGTCTATGTCTTCGATTCTGCCATCGCCGGTGCATCCAGGCCCCATGGCGACCGAATTGGATATATCACTGGCACATCCGGATTTTGGCCAGGCAATGTTGCCATACTTTGGGGATATGAACTGCCCTCCAAGTGCATAACTTTGCTGACTGTCATTTGGCCTTCCTTCCACCTTTTTAAAATTATGGAATATATCTGGTCTGGGCTTCCAAGACAGTATTTTTAAGTAACGCCCAGGCCTGATGTAAATGTTTATCGTTTGGAGCTGCTTTTTTTTAGTTTTTTTGTAACCATTTTCCTTATATTATTATAGTCTTCTTTTTGAAAGCACAGTCAATTTCCTTGCTATCTTCCTCCGTGTATTAAATCAAATGTGGTCATGATATGGTGGCTATTGTCAAGCTGCCCCAAAACAGTTACCTCTCACACTAGATCGAAAAAAACCTGCATGTTACTTGATAGTCCTGTATTGTCCTTCCGTTGCACATCTGCATATCTGAAAGTGCCTGCTGCAACATGAATATATCATAGCTTGGATGCTCCCATTCTGAAATATCTTGGCTGGCATGTCCCCTTTCTGCAGCTGTGTATTTTGGGGATGTTTACATTTCTTAAATGGTCTGAAAATGTGGATGCACCAGGCCTTGCTTCATGCACGGGCCCATCTCCAGAACCGGTTGTGGGGATTTGCAGCTTCTGGGGAAGAGACAGTGCAATTTCAGAAGGCATGTACATGTGCTCCCCTTTACTGCTGCTGCTCTCCTAGTATTTTGGATGTGGTGACCTGGATGTCTTAGATTCTTCCTAGTCATCTGTTCCTTCCATAATCCTTCTTCACTTCTATGGATAATGCGACTTGAACTCAAATTTGCAAAGACAAGTAAATAACTAAAATCCAAACTGACTAGTTTTATGCTCTAATTAGGCCTAGAACATGCCTTCTGAACAGAATAAATGAAACTTGAAAGCAGACCATAATAACAGCAGACAATTACAGTATTACTACTTTTTCAGGAAATGTTAGTATCTAATAAGATTCAAATTATTCTTGAAAATGTATCTCTGATAGAGATAGTTTCCATTCATTTTGGAGTTTACTAACATGTTCTTGACTCTGTTCATTTCTGTTCATTGACAGGTTGTGATGGAATGAAACTACTGGTGGGCTTCCCTATGTACCATGCTGATGTTCAACGAGACCGGTCTCCATCCTTCCTTTTTCCTTCTGATTGGCATTCCGGGCTTAGAGACACTCTACCTTTGGATGTCGATACCCTTCTGTGTGATCTATTCAATCATACTATTAGGAAACAGCACTATTCTGTTTATCATAAAGGCCGAGCAAAGCCTTCATACTCCCATGTACTATTTCTTGTGCATGTTAGCGTTCACAGACCTGGTACTGTCCAGCTCTGTGGTCTTAAAATTGCTAAGCATCTTGTGGTTTAACTCTAGGGAAATTCATTTTGATGCCTGCCTCATCCAGATGTTTGTGATTCACATGTTCAGTTCTGTGGAATCTGGTGTATTGCTTTGCATGGCTTTTGACCGCTATATTGCAATATGTGACCCTCTACGGTATGCAGCTGTCCTAACCAATCCAGCCATAGTAAAGCTGGGCTTAATGCTGTTGATCCGAGGAGCGGTTGTAGTCATTCCATGCCCCGTTCTGGCAAGCAGGTTACCTTACTGCAGAACCAATGTCATTTCCCATTCTTACTGCGACCACATGGCTGTGGCAAAGATCTCCTGTGCAGATATCACTGTCAACAGCATCTATGGTATAACTGTTGTGTTGTTGGTCATTGTGTTTGATGTTATATTTATTACTGTGTCTTATGTTATGATTTTGAGGGCTGTATTAGCTCTCCCTTCAAGGGCAGCACGCCACAAAGCCTTCAGCACCTGCACAGCTCACATCTGTGTCATCTTATTCTTTTATATGCTGGGACTCTTCTCTTTCCTCACACATCGGATTGGACACAATGTGTCTCCTTACGTACACGTTCTCCTGGCAAATCTCTATCTCCTTGTCCCGCCCATGCTGAATCCCATAGTTTACGGTGTGAATACAAAGGACATACGAATACGGGTGTTCAGGGTGTTCTCACTTAGAAAGATGAATTTAGATCTCCACACTTGATATGAAGTTGAGGAGCAGCTTAGTGATTAGGGCAGCAGCTTGGAACCGGAAAAACAGGAGTCAAATACCAATGGCACTCTTTGTGGCCTTAGACAAGCCACTCAACTCTCAGGTACAAACTTAGATTGTAAACCCTCTGGGGGCATGGAAATAACAACCGTACCTGAATGTAAATTTGTCTTGAATGTCTACAGGAAAGGTGTGAGCAAAATACTAACAAAATGTTATCAAAAAGAGACCACTACTGAGCGCATAACCGCTATAGAAATATATTCTTTTCAGGGGAAAATCTCATGCCAACTGCACAGATGCAAAGTCTGCAGATCCTTTTTTTAAAATTAGGTTGTTAATCATTTATGTAAACGAAAAGAAAATGTAAAATAAAATGTAAACGAAAAGAAAAATAGATCAAAAGTACCAGATGTCATCATCCAACAAGACTTATTTGAAAGGAAACATCCTATATAAACTAGCTCACATACATGGAAGTGGCAAACCATCTTACATTTAAAGAAAATACAGTAAACAATAAGGAAAAAATGTCAAAAAATAAGAAACATAAATACATTCATATTTTCCAATGACCCCCACATCATAAAAATAAAAAGGAAACCATTACAAATCATTTCAATCCAATTGTGCCGCGGCTCTGATATCGCACGGAAGCCGCTACCACTGATTAGTAAACATACCCATAAGAGTTGCTCTAACCATAAGGGATCAAAGAAAACATACATCTGACCTTGAAATCCAATAATACAACACATTTACAAGGGTACTTCAGATAAAATGTAGCACCAAAGCAAACACACTGAATTTGTTCTCCAGGAACTTTCTCCTCCTAAGCTGAGTTGCCTTAGATACATCTGGAAAGATTTGCACTTTCCCTCCAAAGAAAAATAAATCATTCTTCATAATTTTTAAAGATAGCACTACAATCCAATTCAGAGACTAACAGTACTAGCAGAGTATTCCACGTAGTGATATTATGCTGTGAAGTTTCCTGGAAAGAAGACAAAACGAATTCAGGAGTATCCAATTTATCAAATGCTGCCTTTGCTTGATACTCTAAATCTTATTTTGTTCTTGTTAAGTGCCATTGAGTCAGTGTCGACTCATGGCGACCCTCTGAATAGTTGTCCTAAACTGTGTTTGGTCTTCAGTCAGGCGGCTCATTGTTGATAGAATGCACCCATAGCTGTTGTTATTGTATTGATCCATCTCATTACTGGTCTTCCTCTCTTCCATTGACCTTCTACCTTGCCATGCATGATGTCTTTCATTCTCTTTCTCTTTGCATGGAGGACTAGCCTAATGGTTAGAGTACTGGCTTAGTAACCAAGAAATTAAGATTCAATTCCTATTAGCACTCTTTGTGGCCTTGGGCAAGTCACTTAACCCTCCATTGCCTCAGAAAAATCTAAGTTATCAGGGTCTCTGTTGAATGTACATTACCATGTTTAAGTTACACTGTAAACCAATTTAACTGAAATTATAAGAGGGTATAAAAATTTAAAAAACCTGTAAAATGATGGGTGGCATTTTCGAAAGGCATTTACACAATTTACAGCCCAGTAAACCGTGTAAATACCATAAACAGGGATTTTCAAAGGCACTTACCTGGTTAGTCCTTCCAAAGTCCCTGATGCTGTCCAGGCAAAGTGATTTTCCATGCTAACTGGTTAGTGCTCTGTGCCGAAAAGATATGCGCGAAAACCCTCACCTATCTTTTAAACACAGAGCGCTATCCAGCCTGCATGGAAAATCACTGCTGCCTGGTCAGGCTCGGCGGCTTCCCAGTAGTGCAGCAAACCCTGGATATTCACTTCTGTCTAAGCAGAAGTGAATATCTGGGGTTAAGGGGTTGGTGGGCAGAGCTGTGCGGCTACAGCGCTTAGCTGTACCCAATTCGAGATCGGGCCCGATGTGTCCAAAGTATGAAAGTCAAAGTCTTGTCAGCTGAGTTTCTGAGGAAAGCTTAGGTTTGATCTCCTCTAGTACCGACTGGTTTGTTCTTCGGGCAGTCCATGGAATACGCAGTATTTGCCGCCAGCACCATAATTCAAAGACATCAATTTTCTTCCTTTCTATCTTTTTCACTGTTCAACTTTCGCATCCTTATGATGTTACTGAAAATACCATGGCTTGAACAAGTCAAATCTTTGTATGGAGAGAGACATCTCTGCTCTTGAGAATCTTGTCTAGGTCCTTCATAGCCATTCTGCCAAGAGCAATGCATTGTCGGATTTCTTGACTGCTTGTCCTTTATTGATTGTTGATCCACGTAGGGTAAAGCTGTCAATTATTTCAATTTCTTCTCCACCAATGATGAACTTATTGATTTTTCTAGTTGTCGGGATCGTTGTCTTCTTTACGTTAAGGTGCAGGCCCATTTTAAGACTATGTTCCTTGATCTCAAGAAACAAATATTTCAGATCATCTTCACTTTCAGACAGTAATGTGGTATCATCAGCAGAGCGAAGGTTGTTGATGAGTCTCCCACCAATCTTCACACTTTGGTTGTCTTCATACAGTCCTGCTTCTCTGATAAGGGAAAGTATGCAGCCTTCTTATACACATCTGCTGATTTTAAACCATTCTGTTTCTCCTTGTTCCATTGAAACGGTTACTTCTCGATCAATGTAAAGATCATGCAAAAGAAGTATCAGGTGTTCTGGTATACCCATGCTTCTTAATGTGGCCCAGAGTTTCTCGTGGTTTGCACAATCAAAAGCCTTGCTGTAGTCAATAAAGATATCCTTTTGATATTCTTTTATCTTTTCAAGAATCCATCTCACATCTGTGATGATGTCTCTCCCCCGTTGTGCAGACTCTAGCACTCTGTTGGATATGCACAGAGAAAGAGAGAGAAGAGTCAAAGATGACCCCAAGTTTTTGAGCTAAGGAGACAGGGAGGAAGGTGGAGGTGAGTTTAGGAGGAACTCCCACTTCAAACTGCCACCAAGAATTATGAGGACATTTTCAATTTCTTTTAGAAGCTGCAGACTAACCACATGCCTGGAAGCTCATTTGCAAATGGAAACGCCCTGCAGCTTGTTCTTCACAATATGACGAGTGTGGTAAGGAGAGTGCAGCTCAGCCTGGAGAAACAAAGGGAAAAGGGACTTTTTCCTCTTTGCGGGGGATGGGTGCACCTGAACACATATACCAAACTAAAGGCAGTGAGAGAAACCACAGCTGTAAGGCTAGGCTAAAGCCCCACCCAGACTCCATAGCAACCCTAGGTAAGGATGGAAGTTATATGGGGGTGGAGTCAGAGGGGGAGGTGCCCTGCTCAGTGTTTAAGTTTGAGCAAAGCAAGCAAACAGAGAGGACAAGAAAGGAGCAAGGCAAGCCAGACAAGCCACGCAAGCAAGGCAAGGAAGCCAAGGAGGCCAAGGAGAGCCAGGATAAGAACAAAGGTAGCCAGCGCTGCAGCCAAGAGAGCAGCAGACAACACTCCCAGGAGAGGACCAAACGCAGTGGCAAGAGGGAGAAAGACAGAAGGTGGGTGTTGGAGAAGCCAAGGCAAGAGAGCTCAGACTCCTCTGAAGAAAGGCATGTCTTCAGGCAGAGGAAACCTCGGGTAGCTGAGAGGAATTCCTACAATGATTCCCTGACTAGCTCTGAGGCAGAGATAGCTACAGCCAGCAGAAACTCCAGCCGTGAGACTCCCACAGTAAAACTCCAAGGTAGGAGAAAGAAACCAGAGAGAGAGAATGTTTGTATCTCTTGCTCAGACTCTGAGGAGAGAGTTATATCTGGAAAAACCCAGAACAGAAGAAAGGTTTTTTTTAAGAAAGCTGAACAAGGAAAGCCTGCTAGGGTTCTGCCAAAGGAAGGGAAGGCAGTACAGTGGGATAGGCTGTTTAAGCTTTTAAAAGACATTAACCAAAAAGTACCTGAGCAGTTCCAAGATTCCCCAGCACCCAGCTCTGAAGAAAGCATGGAAGTAGATGATAGGGAGAGTGACCAGGGATCCACATGCTCTGAGATGGAGTGTGCTGTATGCATTGGTGCTAATTGAAAGAAACCAAAATAGTGGGGAAGAATTAAGGAAGCTGTTATCAGTTTGGCATAGCTGAAAGCAAGAAAGGAAAGGGAGAAAGAATCCTATGTAGAAGCAATAAGATTCTTCCTACAGAAAAGTGGATAGTGCAATCAAGTCTGTGCTAGACAGCTGAAACTGTTTCATTGCAAGCAGCAAAGGAGGGAGCTGGCAGCACTGCTGATCTTGATTGTCTGTTGTATCTACATGTGCCTGTGTTAACCCTAAAGCAAGAAGCCTTTTAAAGGAAAGGGGGAAAAGAAGCTATTGTAAATAATTCCACGGAGACACTGTTTTCATGTTCTTTATTTTGGAGAACTTTATCCTTGTTTCTTTTTGCTGAGAGTAAAAGTTTCTTTAAGGACTGTTACCAAGTTGACTTAAACGGAACCCAATAAAATTCCTGTGCGCTTTAAACATCCACTTGGTTTTACTTTGAGTTCACAACTACACCTTTAGAACAAGGGAATACAAGATGGACGCCCATCCCTACTAGGCGACCGCCTAGGAGGGGCGCGAGCACCACACTAGCAAGGTTCAAACATGCAAAGTGCAGGTTGGGGTGTTGGGGAAATTTCAAATCCCTGCTCATATTTTCACTCCTTGGACCTCTCCTTAGCCTCAGAACTATCCCTTTCCCTTGATGGTAAAGTGTGCCTCTAGTCTCATTTACCCATGGTAAACCAGGCAATTTTCAAAAGCTTCTCTCATGTGGCAACTTCTGGAAAATATAAACCACAGATATTAAAAGAATAAAGAATACAGGATGCTTCCCCTCGATAAAACAGTAATTTTGGAAGGGATGAGAAACATCAGGAAAAGTATGAATTTGTATGCATGTGTATTTAAAACTGTTCTTAAATATCAAAATACTTAGTATACAATCTGGTGTCTAGGCAAGGATAGAGGAACAACGGTCAGGTCACTCCTTTGCTTTCACCACTGCTGCAACCAGGAAACCAAGTTCCACCTTCATTTATTTATTTATTTATTTAAATGTTTTCTACGCTGCCATTTTGACTTTACAAAATTGTCCAAGACAGCTTACAAAAAAAGCATATGAAATAGCAGTAAATGAAACATAATAAAAGCAAACCACATAAAACAAGAAAGTAAAGTCAGAACCTTTCACCTTCCTCCTTTACTGTCCCCATCTTTATCTTAACAGCTTTCATATCATCTCCCTTTCTTAGCATCTCTTATCATTCCTTAGCATCTCTTATCATTCCTTTGTAGGTTTTTTTTCATGATACGTGTATTAAACAGGAGAATAAGAAGGTCAGGATCCAAGAGTATCCTCAAAAGGGGAGGTTTGTAGCCTGGATTTAAACAGGATCAGAGATGGAGCCTGATGTACAGACTCAGGTAGTCTGTTCCAAGCATATGGAGCAGCAAGATGGAACAAACAGTATGGAGTTGGCAGTGGAAGAGAAGGGCACAGAAACAAGGGAGTTCCCAGGGAGGGGTGTCGAATGAGATAAGAGAGGAAAGGTAGTGAGGAGCTGCAGAATGAATGCTCTTTTAGGTCAGTAGAAGTTTGAACTGTATGTGGAAACGGGTAGGGAGATAATGAAGTGACCTGAAAAGAGGGCTTATGTGAACATGGTGACATTGGCTGAAGATTACCAAAATACTTGGTTTTTAATGGATTGAAGAGGAAAGAGATAATTCAATGAGTGACCAGCATTGAGCAGGTTACAATAGCCCAAGCCAGAGATGATGAGAGAGTGGAAAAGGGTCTTGGTAATATGTTTAGAAAGGACGGAAAATGTTTATTGCCACTGTAGAGAAAGAATTGAACAGTTTCAGCAGTATGTTGGCTATATGCAGAGAAAGAGACAGAAAAAGAGAAAGATGACCCAAGGTTGCGAGCAGAGGAGACAGTGGGGAAAGCAGTTTCACCCACAGAAATGGAGGAAGGAGGGAGATGGATTAAGGAGAAAGATAAGAATATCTATCTTGGTCATGTTAAGTTCAGACAGTTGCAGGACATCCAGGCACTGTCCGACAAGCAGGCTGAGATTCAAGCCTGGTTCCTAGAAAGGTTTCTGATATAGAGAGAAAAATCTGAGAATCATCATTGTATAGATGGTACTGAAAACCTTGAGAGGAGATCAAAGTGTCAAAGGAACACGTATAAAGAGAGAAGAGAAAAGGTCCCCAGATTGAGCCGTCAGATACGCCAACTGAAAGGGAGATAGATAGCCTTCCAGTCAGCAATGTAGATATTTCTGAACTTACTGAAAGAAGGACATTTTCACAATGAATTACTCAGTCAGAGAGCTTTCTCCTCTAAATCCTCTTCAACACTGATAATCCTGCATTTCAACAAATCACAAACTGCTTCTCAGAAGTGATTGATTGGCTCACTTCCCAAAACCTCATGATGAACTTTATCAAAACCGAAGCCCTATACGTAACCAGGAACCAAAGCTTCACTCCCCCATCATATATATCAATTCAAGGCACAAATATAGCTATCAAAAGTGAGGTAAAATACCTCGGAGTTATTCTCAACAGCTCCCTCAACATGTTATCACATAAAGCATACAATGAAAAAGATATTTTATAAACTTAAAATGTTGAAACAACTCTGTCCACTCCTCCACGCCCATGACTTTAAATCTGTTATCAACACCATTATTACTCCCCATTTTGACTTGTGCAATATCAGTCTACAGGGCCTACCCAAACAAACTATAAGACAATTACAGTCGGCCCAAAATGTTGCAGCTCGGATAACCTCAAACATCAATTCAATAGAACACATTACATCAATGTTATACCACCTTCACTGGCTTCCAATCCACCGCCGCGTACAGTACAAAACACTCGTTACCACCTTCAAACTCATCAAAAACATTGCCCCTTCTCACCTCTCCAGCCTCATTACTAAAGATAACAAAATTTGCAACTAATGAGACTGTACCAAAAACAAACTATCCATTCCATTCCATCAGAATTTAGGAAATCCAAAATAATTACCAGCAACAGAGCTTTCTCCCACTTCTCCCCCACTCTATGGAACATTCTTCCAGTTAGCATAAGATCCATTGATGACCTCTCCACTTTCCGAAAAAAAACCTCAAAACACATCTGTTTTCTCTGCATTTCGGAACCCTAAAAGAATATGAAAGCCATGAATACAATCATATCACACCCTGAGCAAAACACCTACCATTTCATTCCAACAAAACACACAAGATAACCCATCCCAAATACAATCTAATAAGAATCAAAACAATGGAGATACAATTGTACAATTCACAATGTTATTCACAATGACCCTCTATGTAAATGATGTTGTACATAGTTACTGCTTATTACATTATTGTATATAGTTAGCTGTTCTATGCAATTTAATACATACTGTTTTGTAAAATTCAACATATTGTTCATTGTAAACCACATTTGATCACCTTGGAAAATGCGGTATAAAAATTTCAAATAAATAAATAAATCCTAATTACTCCTCATACTATCTTGAACTATGCTTCTTTTTTTCCAGATAAATTGGGATTGTCCACCCTGCTGCAGATCTTAAATATCATCTGCAAAAAAGGGCACAACTTTCCTATCTCCCTTCTGTATCACGTACAAAGATATTGAAAAGACCTCAACAGACCTCTAGAATTATCCCTGAGGTACTTCACTGATGAGCCTTCTTCACATTCAGGGGCCCTTTCCTAAAGTGCACTAAGCAGTTAGCATGAGTTATTGCACGCGCTAACCCCATGCTGTGATCCATGGTAACTGTTCACATGGGGCTAACACAGTTAATACAGCCTGATTTCCATGCTAATTGTGCTGTGCACATTGGGGTGGTAAATGGGCATGTTAGAGGTAGAGTGGGAAGGGTGAGTGCCTTAAGAGTCAGCGCACACCCAACACTAATAACAATGCATGACATTAGCACAGCTGCACTTACTCCTACCTCCATTGGCGGAGGTAAGTGCGCCTGTGCTATTTTCATGGCACATTAGGGCAAGCTGCATCACATTAACTGATGGGAACATGCTTTCCACGCCTCTGACAATTAACATGCTGCAATCTATGGTTTTGAGAGCAACACTATATGCCCTTTAGTAAAACATCTGCTTAATTTCCCTCACTTGGTTTGCAGCTTGTCGTGCTGTGAGGGCTTGTGTGCATCAGTGATGCTGAGAGTTAAACTATCGGTAGTTTAACTACTGGCAAGGTCTCCCAAGATGGACAGCTTTCAACTGAGGTTATCTTGTGTGTTTTGTTGGAATGAAGTGGTAGGTGTTTTGCTCAGGGTGTGATATGATTGTATTCATGGCTTTCATATTAGTTTAGGTTTCCGAAATGCAGAGAAAACAGATGTGTTTTGAGGGGTTTTTTTCCGGAAAGTGGAGAGGTCATCAATGGTGGAAGGAATATACAGAATTTTTATATGATAAAGATCAAGTGGACCAACAGCCGTTTCACCTGTACCTTATGATCTGGAACCATTGGTGATGAAAGAAGAAGTTGAAGCAGCATTGAAAGCCTTATCAAAGAACAAAGCACCAGGCATTGATAGCATTCCCATAGAAGTATTACAGCAATCTGATGCAGCTGTAACCATACTTACAAGGCTCTGCCAAGAAATATGGAAGACATCATCATGGCCAACTGACTGGAAAAGATCTGTGTTTATACCAATACTAAAGAAAGGTGATCCAACTGACTGTGGAAATTATCGCACAATCGCTCTGATCCCACATGCCAGTAAGAGTCTACTGAAGATTATTCAAAAGAGACTACAACCATACCTGGAACAAAAACTACCTGACGTGCAAGCAGGGTTCAGGAAAGGGCGAGGAACGAGAGACATCATTGCGGATGTGAGATGGATTCTTGAAAAGACTAAAGAATACCAAAAGGATATCTATTTGTGCTTTATCAACTATAGCAAGGCTTTTGACTGTTTAAACCATGAGAAACTCTGGGCCACATTAAGAAGCATGGGTATACCAGAACACCTGATCGTTCTCTTGCACAATCTGTACATTGATCAAGAAAAAGAGTTTGAATGAAACAAGGAGAAACAGAATGGTTTAAAATAAGCAAAGGTGTAAGACGAGGCTGCATACTTTCTCCCTACCTGTTTAATGTATATGCAGAACAAATCATCAGAGAAGCAGGATTGTATGAAGACAACAGAGGTGTGAAGATTGGTGGAAGAGTCATCAACAACCTTCGCTATGCTGATGATACCACATTACTGGCTGAAAGTGAAGATGATCTGAAACATTTGCTTCTCACAATCAAAGAACATAGTCTCAAAATGGGCCTGCACCGTAATGTAAAGAAGACAAAGATCATGACAACTGGCATAATCAACAGGTTCATACTTGAAGGAGAAGAAATTGAAATTGTGAACAACTTTAACCTACTTGGATCAACTATTAATAAAGAAGGAACAAGCATTCAAGAAATCAGACGACGCATTGCTCTTGGCAGAATGGCTATGAAAGACCTAGATAAGATTCTCAAGAGAAGAGCTGTCTCTCTCCATACAAAGATTTGACTTATTCAAGCCATGGTATTTTCAATAACATCATATAGATGTGAAAGCTGGACAGTGAAAAAGATAGTCAAGAAGAAAATTGATGCCTTTGAATTATGGTGCTGGCGGCGAATACTGTGTATACCATGGACTGCCCGAAGATCAAACCAGTCGGTACTAGAGGAGATAAAACCTAAGCTTTCTTTAGAAGCTCAGATGACAAGACTTCAACTTTCATACTTTGGACACATCATGCGAAGAAAGAGATCATTAGAGAAAGACATCATGCTTGGCAAGATAGAAGGTCAACGCAAAAGAGGAAGACCAACAATGAAATGGATCGATGCAATAACAGCAGCTACGGGTACCAGTCTGTCAACAATGAGCCGCCTGACTTAAGACTAAACACAATTTAGGTTAGCTATCCAGAGGGTCTCCGTGAGTCGACTCAGACTCGACGGCACTTAACAACATCAATTTAATTTAATCCCAATTATATTCCACTATATACTGGACAAATGATTCAGAGCAGATTACATGTTTTAAAAAACTGCAACAAAAACATCTTTACAATGTATCATAAATGTACATACATCATATGAAACCATCAAAATAGGAAAATGCATACAACAATAATCAATAAAAATATAAAAATATAAAACTACCAAACCTTAATAAATTCATTCTAATGTATTCATGACTTTCTCAAAGAATATGTTTTTAATGCACTACACAAAGAGATATAAAACCCTAAGCTTGCAATGCATGCCTTTGAGTCATTGCTGACTGTTGACAACCCGGCACCTCCTGGGTTTTCTAGGCAATGTAACTGGAAGTAGATTGCCAGGCCTTTCTCCTAAGGCATTGGAGAGTTAAGTGACTTGCCCAAGGCCACAAGGAGTACTAGTGGGAATGAAACCCTGATGTCTTGGTTATTGAGAGAGTGCTCTAACCATCAGACTACTCCTAAGCTTATGAAGGTATATTTTAGAAAGGCCATTCAAGAGGTGATGGGAACATGCAAATATCATAATGTGAACTTCAGAAAAGGCACTGTACATGTGGAAGGACCTTCTGAAATTGTTACTTCCCTATCTGTAAATAAACATGTGTCTGGTCATAGGGTTTGCACACGTGTGCAATGGAAATTCAAACACCATTTGTAGAGACCTACGGACAACAGCAGCTGTGGAAATGTATAAGAATGACATAAGGAGGTTTTAGGAGAAGAAGTGGGACATAAACTATGCTAACAGCAGTAATGGATCAATTGTATTGTTGTTTAGATAAAAAGACCCCTGTTTTATTAGTATCTATAGAAATGTCTGCTGCTTGTGATTTGGAAATTTTGCTTCAGTGATGCCAGTCATTAGGGATTAGAAATTTTGCACTGAGATGGATAAAATCTTTTTTGGAAGAGCGCAGCTATAAAGTAAAATATGGTGACCTTGGTCACAACACTTCCTTTTATTACGGGGGTAGCATAAGGTTCACCATTATCTCCAGTATTGTTCAATATATATTGGATCAGCGGCACAGAGGGCAGAGCACGCTTGCTCCTCCTGCACCTCCCCCAGCCCAATCGGGGCCCAGAAGCTACCTTTAAGAGCAGCAGCATGCTGAAGGTGTGCCCGCGCCTGGCGGGTCCGCACCTGAGGGCCTTGCCAGAGGGCCCTTTGGCATGGCCCTTAGGCGTGGACCGCTAACCAAGGCCCTCTTCTCTGAAGCTGGAAGTACCTAACAGCAGAGCCTAACACCTATGCTCTCCTGGACCTGCCATCGACGTTCAACAAGCACGGTTCATCAAGGAGTGCTATGGACTATCCAACAAACTGGTAACATTGTATACACTGCTTAGATTCTCTGCCTCATAATGCTAGCAATTAGTGTTGTAGAATGCATTGTATATTCTGAATGACCCATCACTCCTATCAACTAACTAGCCATTCTGAAGTACTTATTGCCTGTTCATGACCCCCACACTCTTTTTGTTTAGCCTGATAGTCTGAACATATTGTACCGGTCTCATATACCTGCTACATGAGCAGTGAGCGACCCTGTTTAAAGACAGCCTGTCTGACCTGTACACCTTGCAAATAGATTTTCACGCCATCATTACTTCTTCAGCTATGCACATGATTGAATGCTATCTGTTCCATGCTACCTATCCGATTTATTCCTAGATTAATACAAATTGCCTTATGTCCTTACAACAGTAACCAACCTACTAGTAGCCTTCAGAATTCTCTCCCACACTCTAGTCAGTTCATTGTCTTTGATTACAGCGCCTAGTGTTATCAGGATGGGGCCCCCTATCACCACCATAGTTGGCTTTTACTTCCTCTTCACTAGTTGGCTTCCAAACAGCACATTACACTTCTTCAACAGATTAACAATACACTATTCAGACTCTATGACACCGTTATGTAAATAGTTGTTGTGTAAATAGTTGTTCCTGTTATCCAAGTTGATTTTCATGTTAACTGTAATAACCAGATAAATGTAACTTGTCTGAAGTTTCTTGTTCCATGTAAACCGCGCTGATAACGAATAGTGCGGTATATAAAAAATGTTAATAAATAAATAAATAAATCTCTCTAGCCCTAGCCCCTGAATACAATCAAATCCCAATCCTACAGAGCCATGGGAGAAGATGGACAGGTACATCCCATCACAATGCTAATTGGGACAATTGCTCACACCACCCCCTTCTATTACACATTACACTCCAACACTCTATAAAAGCTAAACAGGATACAATCCTCTACCCACAAAGCCTAAAATGTGCCCTCATCAATGCCCGCTCAATCCGTAAGAAGTGGCCAGTGATTGCAGACATAATATCCCTCCATAACCTCGATATTCTCATGGTTACTGAAACACGGCTATCCCCTGAAGACAATGTCATACTCAACCAGCTCCTCCCCTTAAATGTCACAGTGTTTACTAGCCATAGACAAAACAAAAGAGGTGGTGGAGTGCTCATCCTCGCCAGGACAGACCTCCATTTCCAAATTGACGACTCCACTAGCACAAACCACCTTGAGACAGTCTCCATTTCCAACAAGCTCTGCTCTATAAGCCTGCTGTATAGAGCTCCTTCAGCCTCCCCAGATGACCTCCCAACTATAATAAACCTCGCATCCAACATCCAGAATCGTAATACTCCAAGTTGGATACTAGGTGACTTCAACCTGCCAGCGCTTCAAGATAGCCAATCATCGGCCTTTCTCGAAGCTCTCGAGATCCTAGGATTCAAACAATTAGTTAATGAACCTACTCATGTGAAGGGAAATACACTAGACCTTGTATTTGCCCTGCAGACAGTTTGTGACCACGACACCGTGATGTCCATAACTAAAGTACCATGGTCAGACCACAAACTCATCATCTTCCAGATTTCCACACACGACAGCCAATCAAAGATCAACAGAGTACCCAGCGAGACCTCTAGACTACCTGCTAGAAGTTTCCATCCATTCAATAGAGATCTTATCCTTGCTGAAACGTGCTCGCTCCTTAATGAGACCACCCTAAATCTTGAAGAACTGATCACTTGCTGGAACAGTAGTCTCAGTGTGATAGCCCTACGACCACCACCTAACAGGTCATCAAGGAAAAGAACTACAGCCCCATGGTACACAGCGGAGCTGAGATCATCACTCACCCGACTACAGAAGCTTGAGAAACGCTGGTGTCGGTCACACTCCATTAGTGACCAGACAGCATGCATCTATCAGCTAACCGTCCACCGCAAAACTATCACAGAGAAGATGAAACAGTACCACACAGACACCCTGAAGCGCTCGTTAAACAAACCTCATGATCTGTTTAACTTAGTCAAGACTCTATCCAAGGAACCAGCCCCTGAACACCAATGTGAAATCCATCCTCAGGAGTTTGCCGTTTACCTACAATTCAAGTTATGTCAGACAAATAAACCTTCAATAGAGGTCGCTTCCACAGACCAAGAGAGTCCAACATCTCTAACTTCTTTCTCGACCCCTGCCAAGAGGTGCATCGAAAACTCGATCATGACCCTCAATACCACTACTGCGCAAACAGATCCTTGCCCAGCTTTCTGGATAACGGAACTTCGCAGTGACTTCAGTCCAATAATAACCAGGATAATGAACCTATCCTTCACAACCGGTTCTTTCCCTTCTGCCCTCAAACATACATCTATCAGACCGCTGCTAAAAAATAGCAAGCTAGATCCCCAAAAGGTAGACTCTTACAGACCCATTTCAAGTATACCTTTATTCACAAAGTTAATCAAAAATGAGGTTCAAAGACAGTTACAAGACCACATTGATTCTGCTGCTCCACTGGACCCTTGCCAACATGGATTCAGGGAGTCACATGGAGTGGAAACACTCCTTACCACCCTCTTCAATATTATAATTACTGGTGTCGACAACATCCGTCAGGGGTTTGCACTCATTTTCCTAGACATTGCTGCAGCCTTCGACTCAGTAAGCCATGAGCTTCTCCTAGGGCAGCTAAAAGAGAAAGGCATCTGCGGAACAGCACTTGAATGGTGCAGATCATACTTGTCCGGAAGATGGCAGCACATACGATCTGGTGGAGCAACATCAGAACCGTTTCATCAAGGTCAGAGAGTTCCACAGGGATCCTTCCTCTCTGCCTTGATGTTCAACATATACATGCAACCCATTTGTAATATCATCCGGTCTTTCAATGTCAGTTGCATGATATACGATGATGATGCCCTGCTCTATATGCCATTCTCCTTAGATAAATTAGACCTCTCCCCTCTGACCAATTGCTTCAACGCCATATCGGAATGGCTCCTGTCACAAAACCTCTGAATTCAGCATAAGAAGACGGAGGTACTCTTCATTACGAGGAACCCGAATTTCAGCCCACCACAATACTTGAAGGTGAAAGAAGCCGATCTACAAGCAAAACCCACAATACGATACCTGGGTGTTACACTGGATCAAAACCTTGACATGAAGGCACACATAGCTAACACAGTAAGAGCTATCTATTACAAGATCCGTTCACTCAGACATCTACGCCCCTTGCTTGAACCAGGGGATTTCCATACAATTTACCAGGCTCTGATCATACCTCATTTTTTTTTAACCTTTATTTAGTAACCATCAGAAACATAACATCAAATACATTCAACAGCACTAAGCCACCGAAGAGTGGGATCTTATCTCCTCCGAGGCCAAGACAATAAACAGTTATGTCACTGTAGCAAAACTCAATTCGGGATGGAATACAGTCATGGTTAAACATTTTTCCCCCTTTTTATAATGGTGATATCCCCCCCTATCCCCCCTTTATTCCCCCCTCCCCAGCTCCCCGTCCTCGCACCCCGAACTCCACGACATGGCATCGGTATCTTCTCTGCGTTCTCCTGTGCCCCCTCATCACCCAGTAGTCCAGGCCTTAAAGTCCCACATTAACTATTTCGCTCCGGCATCGGGGGCCCAAACTCTGGATATAGGGTTCCCAAATCAGCATGAAGGTAGACCACCTCTTCACTGAACCCTTAGCTCTCCAGCGCTCCGCCAGCATCAGCTGATGAAAACTATTGCGCCACTCCGCAAACGTGGGCGGGTCATGATCTCTCCACCTGTGTAGGATCGGACCCTTCCCCACCAAACATGCTTTGCGTACTAATAACCTCTCCCATCTCCCGGTGGGTAAGGTATGATGCAATTGATCAAGGGTGACTAAGGCTCCAGTCCAAGGAAACCTCTGTTGTATTAATCGCATAATGTATCGACAAATATGGGACCAGTAGGGGAGGATGCGCCTGCACTGCCACCACATATGGGTTAAAGTGGCCAATGGCGTAGAACACCTGGGGCAAGACCCATCCTGCGTAATACGACTCCTTAACGCTCGTCGCAGCGAAAAATACACACGAGTTAAGGCTTTGTATTGTATTTCCCTCCAACGCGCTCCTTCCGCGAGCTCCACTATCCGCCCCACTGCCGTACAAATCGTGCCTGTCGGTATTTCTCGTCCCAATTCTCCTCCCCAGGCCGCTTCAGCTCTCCCATAGTCCGGCATAACCCCAAAGCACTGCAGTTTAGCCTTCAGCCCCACTATCGTCAGGGGTATCTCCCCCCCAAGATCGAGTAAATCAATAATCTGCTTCGACCGGCCCTCCCCCAGTTCCTCTCGGGGTAGCGTAGCCACATAATGAGAGAGCTGAAGATACGCAAAGTAGTGAGTGCGGGGCAGCTGGAACTCCTCACATAATTCCAAAAATGGCTTGCATTTACCCGTAAGGTCTACTACAAGCCCTAAGTAGCGTAGTCCCTACCGGTGCCATAGCTGAAACGCTCTCGAATCTGAACCTGGCAGAAAGTGCACATTGCCTCGTATGGGCAACCAGCTAGATACCTGCCAATTACGTTGCCAAAAGTTATTTAATTGTCTCCACGTACGCCTCAGCGCATTTAACAGAGTATTCCGCATAAGTCGCGTAGGTAATTGTGTACTTTCCGCATGCAGAGCCCCCACTAGGGAGAAAGGAGCCACTAACGCCGCTTCCAAGTCTCTTGGTGTATAAACGTCTGTTCCCCCTAGGCAATCTCCAACATGTCGCGCTTGGCAAGCCAAGGCGTATAGTCTTAAATCCGGAAGCCCAAGGCCACCTCTGCACCACTTACCAATCATACGAGATATCGGGATCCGCGCTCGGGCCCCCTTCCACAAAAACCCTTGTATCTCCCTTTCCATTTTGAGCAAATCCCTTCGGAGTAACCAGACAGGCAAAGTTTGTAGCCAATAAAGTATATGTGGCAAGATCACCATTTTAACTGCTGCAATTCTCCCCAGTAGTGCCAATGGGAGTGGGTTCCAGGCTCTCAATTGACGCCGCATCTCAGACAGGACTTTCTCAAAATTCGTATAATATAGATCCTGTGGTAACCGTGTTAAAATAATACCCAAATATTTAAACCCATGGTCGGACCATTTCAAAAGAAATTCCTCTCCCCATCCGTCCCGCAACCGCCCCGAAACATCCACGGCCTCTGATTTATCTGCATTTATCCGAAGGCCAGCAAAGCTACCGAACCTCCGAAACTCCGCCATCAGTCTCGGCAATGATTCTCGCGGCGCCAGCAAGTGTACTAGCATATCGTCGGCAAAGGCCGACACCTTAAAGCCCTGTTTGCCCACCTCAATCCCACAGATCTGTCGGTCCTGTTCTATACTTCGTATTAGAGGATCTAAAGACAAAACAAACAATAAGGGGGATAATGGACAGCCCTGCCTAGTGCCCCTATGCAGTGGGAAGGGAGCTGACAGGACCCGTTACACAGCACTCTAGCTGTCGGAGTATCATATAAACTCTTCACCATAGCACAAAAAGCCTGTCCGAGACCGTACATCGGTAACAAGTGGTCCAGATAAGTCCAATTAACCCTATCAAATGCTTTTTCAGCATCGAAACTCACCAACAGTGACTGCAACTGATGGCTGTGCACCCACTCCAAGGATGCTAATATTCGGCGTATATTACGAACGGCATAACGGCCGCGCACAAATCCCACCTGAGATTCATGCACTATATCACCTAGCATTCCCGCTAGTCGCTCAGCCAAGATTTTCGCCAGCAGCTTCATGTCAAAATTTAGCAAAGAGATCGGTCTATAAGAGGCCGCTTGCAACGGGTCTTTAGCTGGCTTAGGAATCAACGTGATATAGGCCTGGTTATCTCCCCATCGCCTCCCACCCCCCTCTATTTGCTGCCGGTAAGTATCTACTAACAAAGGTCCCACCCAGTTCGACAGGAGTTTGTAAAACTCAGCCCCATAGCCATCTGGCCCAGGAGCCTTACAACAGCTTGCTTGTGCAATTACAGACTGGACCTCCTTTAAAGTTATCGGTTGTCCCAATTGAACCCATTGCACCTCAGTCACCCTTGGGAGCGTCAACCCTTGTAGGTAGGCCTCCAGAGTAGAAGGGTTATTCTCTTCTGCTGTATAAAGTGTTTGGAAAAAGTTTTTAAAGAGTGCACTTATCGCCTCTCGATTTTGTTGGATTTTCCCCTGTTCATACCGAAGAGCCGCTACCCCCTTCCCTCCTCTCGGACCCTTCAAGCATCGTCCTAATAGCTTTCCCGGTTTGTCGCCAAAACAATATAACTGATATTTGTAATATAGCAAAGATTTCTTACCGCGCTGGTGAAGCAGTTCATTCAAGGCAACCTGAAGCTCCCACAACTGTTTTCTATTCAACACTGTGGGAGAATGACCACTAATCACTCGTGCTTGAGAGACTTGTCGCTCCAGGCGAACAATTTGCTCCGACAGCAATCTGCGTTTCCGAGCGGCAAACCCGATAATATCACCTCTCAATACCACCTTGGCGGTTTCCCAAACCAACTCTGGATCATCCCTGTGCACCTGATGGTTTAACTCAAAGTCACGCCAGCGCTGACCCAGAAATTGCCTAAATTGATTATCTTTGTACAGCTCAATGGGGAACCGCCATATACGAGATGCGCCAGTTCCTCCCCCCCATTGCACCTCAACCCAAACCATTGCATGGTCAGATATCTCCAGAGGACCTATCTGTGCCTCCTCCACTTGTGAAAAGGTAATTGTGGAAAGTAAGACATAGTCTATTCTCGCACTAGTCCCATGTGCCCTCGAGATATGGGTGAATTCCTTCTCAGATGGATGCAAGATTCTCCACGGATCTATCAAGCCCAATCGCTTCCGAAATTGTTGCAACACTTGAGAGCTAAGTGTTCTGTCTCTCGTCCCCTTTCCACTGGAAGTGTCCAAAGTCACTTCAAACACCCCATTAAAATCTCCCCCCAATAGTAAAGGTACATCTGGTAGTTGTTCCACTTTGGCCGCGATACGATCGAAAAACTCCCGATCCAACATATTGGGACCATATACATCCCCCAGTATTATCTCACGGTCTTCCAATAAGCCCCACAATAACAGGAATCTCCCTTCGGGATCAGCCACCTGTTGTTTCAGCGAGAAGTGCACCCTCTTATTAATTAAGATGGCCACACCCCCCTCTTCCCCCGTGCAGGCGCACCCTACACCTGACCCACCCAATCCCGACCTAATTTAGCATGTTCTTCAGCTGTTTGGTGAGTTTCCTGAAGTAGCGCAATATCGCAGCGTTGTCTAGCCAGCACCTTCAGTACTTTATATCGCTTTATCAGGCTACCCAAGCCACAGACATTCCAGGTTATGACCCTCAAAGGATCACCGTAGGTTTATGGCCCAGCTGCCAGCAAAGCGTGTTTGGGGAGACCCTCCCAGCCTGGAGCCTCCCACCATTCTTACCCAACAAGTTGACACTATACCTCTGCATAGAGTTCAGAGTGCGACGACCCCTCCCCCATCCTCCCCACCTCCCCTGAGTCCCCCAACCCCCCCACTCGCTAGCCCCTCTCCTGCCTCTCCCTACCTCTATTCTAAATCCCCCCTAACCCTCTCCTCCAATATCCCCCTCACTCCCCTTTAACCTACTCCACCTATCTACAGGACTCCCAGCTCCTACCCCCACCCAAGGAGCCCTCCCGAGACCCCTCTGAGCATGTCCCCCGCCCCAGCCCCTAGAACAAATCATAATACCACAAGCCAACTTTCTTCATCCTTTTACCATGAAGGATCTAAACTCTCCCCATACTGCCTGGAAACTATCGAACCATCAGACCTGTAGAGCAGGCATAGGTTTTAGCGCCCCCCCCCCTCCCTGTAATAAAAGCCTGCCATAACCCCCCCCTCCAAACCCCCCCCCCCAGTATTCCACATCGCCGATTATCCCCCCCCCCCTCCCACCAAGGTAAACTTTCCCTAATCTGCTCAAGCCAGATCCCATAGGGGGTCATACAGTAGGGGAGGAAGGAGGAAAGAACCACCACCCACACTGTTGGTATCCAGGCCCAGCCGGCCCCACTATACGGGCCCCACTTATCACGCTGCGACAACCACCAGGACGCAGGGCCTCTCTAGATCGGGCCCCCCTCAACCTCCATATCATTGCTAGTCTCCTCCCACCTTTGGGCACTCCCCTTCTCAGCCGCCGCCGCTCAGGAAGGGCAGCCGCGGCCTCCTAGTAATCCTGCCGTCTCCCCCGCAGCGAGTGTCGGCAAGATTTTGCAATAAGCAAAATGGCTGGAGGAGCACCGGCATCAACGACGTGTGGCCAAATCATCTGGAAAAGGCCCCCTCCCCCCCCCCCACAGTCCACATCATACATATCAAATTATAATAGAAAACCCTTCAAGATCCCCCTGCACATTTAAACAAAGGGACTTTGTAAAAGGTACATAAGCCCCATCATGGAGAGAAACACAGAAAATAATCAGGCCTGAAATTTTAACTTTGAGAAGTAGGAGCGGGAGAAACAATAGAATTAGAAACTTTGTTACACTATCTTAAGTAGAACCTTCAGCGTCCCAGGGGGGAATAAAGAAACATAAAGTTACTTGAGGTTTGTGGTGCCAGTTCAAACACAGATAGTATCCAACTGTTACGTCCGTGGCTACATTGAATTTCCCCAATCTTCATGTAGCAATAGAGGATTTCCATCTCTGCTCAATTCAAGCAGCCTCCGAGAACTTCATTTAGAGGGTGACGACGCTGCCTTCTTCTGGGTATAGAGCTTCTGAACATAATCCTCTGCCGCAGCGGCCGACTCGAAAATACGGTGAGCACCATCGCATAGCACATGAAGCCTGGCGGGATACTGCACCGAGAACCGGATTCCAGTCTCTATAAGTTTTCCACATAGGGGTGCATATTCTCGTCGTTTTTTACTCAGCGCCATTGAGTAGTCCTGTGCCACACGAATTTTGGTGTTATTGTAAGACACTTCCCCCTTCTGCCGTGCTGCCTTGAGAATCAATTCCTTTTGTGGGTAATGTAGGAACTTGGCTAATACAATTCTAGGGCGGGGGTCGCACATTTGTTTGGCGCCTACCCGATGCACCCGTTCAATATGTAGAGTGTCTCCAAGCTCATCTTCACCCACGAGATGTTTGACCAGGCCTTCCAAATATCCTCTTAGGTCTTTGTCTAAGACAGTCTCCGGAATCCCCAGGAAGCGTAGGTTATTTCTTCGCGACCTGTTTTCCAGATCGTCAATCTTTGCTTCCTGCAGAGTTATCCGAGACTTTAAGCCCGCCACCTCCACGGTCAGCGTCTCCGTCGTCTCCTCCACCAGACCCACACGTTCTTCAGCCTCTCGCAGCCGATTGCCCAGCTGGTCCACAGAAGAACGCAAACCATCTATTTTGCTGTGGAGGGCATCGATCTGAGGTAGTAAGGCAGTCGCTACTGCCGCTGACATCTCGTCTAACGTGGTAGGAGATCTGGGTGAAGCCGGCATCGAGGCCGAGTCCGCCATCTTACTCGAGCCGGCTGCTCAGTCCCGGTCCCTTCTCAGCGTTTTTGCCGCCGTCGCCATGCAAGTCGATCGCCCAAACCACACCAGGACAGTCTCCAGGCACTCCGATTCAATATAACCACCTTCTTGCCAGATAATTGTGGGTTTTCATGGTACTAAATCGCCGGGTTTAGGCTACAGGCAGTGGGACACCCTCAAGATGCGACCCCTACCCTGTCCGCCTCACATGGTCCCTCTTCGATCATACCTCATTTTGATTACGCCAATACCATATTACAAGGACTTCCCCAATCCACCTTGAATCCCCTACAGCTCGCAATGAATAGCGCAGCAAGGGTTCTTCATGGTGCATCTAGGAGAGACCATGTGACGCCACTTCTGAAGCAGTTACACTGGCTTCCTATACAGGCCAGGATCGTCTTCAAGACAGTGTTACTGACATTCAAAGCGGTCAATAGTCTCTCCTCCTCCTCACTAACCGACCTCATCCAAACCATAGCCCCTAATAGATCAAGAAGATCCACAGCAATAAATAAGCTAATGATCCCGATAGAATTAACAAGATGCACCGCAACAACAGCAAATAGGGCCTTCAGACTCTGCCCCAAGACTCTGGAACGCCTTACCAACAAACATCAGAGCAATCACTAACCTAACCCAGTTTAGAAAGGCCCTCAAACACTACCTTTTCCTCAAATACTTCCCAGAGAACACTGAATCACATCCCCACTCAAATATTGGTAGCTACACCAACACACCTAATCAGCCAGGAGAACGCACTTAGCAAGGTGTCCTTGACCATTGAATCACATGTTACATTTATTCTGTGACTCTAGTGTGTAAATAGTTACCCTTGGTTATCCAAGTTTTGCTGTCCTGTTAATTGTAAACTCAGACATATGTATCCTGTCTGATTTTCTGTTCCATGTAAACCGCGCTGATGCCGAATAGTGCGGTATATAAGAAATTGTAAATAAATAAATAAAATAAATAAAATCTTTACCCCTTGGGGGCAATAGTAAGAATGTAAGGGTTTACAATATATATACTGTATATATACTCACAGATGATGAAGGTCATTGTATCTTCTTCTCCTGGGACTAGCCCAGTGGAGGAGTAGCCTAGAGGTTAGAGCAGTGGCTTGTGACCAACAGGCAAGGGCTCAATTTCCACTAGCACTCTTGGTGGCCTTAGGCAACTTACTTAACCCTCCATTGCCTCAGAAGAAAGGTCTGGCAATCTATTTCTGGACCCACTGCCAAGAAAACCCAGGAGCTGTGGGTCATCAGAAATCAACACTGACTTGAAGCATGCATTGCAACTGTGACTATATGCTGAACCTAAACAAGTACTTGGATGAGGTTTGACTCTGGTTGGATAATAGTGGTCTTGTTCTAAATGCTTCTAAAACAGTTTGTTTGGGAATGGGAGATATAGATAGGAACAACCTAGCTATCTTCCCCATGATCAATGTTACCCCAATACACTGGGAATGGAGTTGCAATCCTTAGATGTAATAATAGAAGCCAGTGGAATTGGGACAAAGCAGGTAGCAGCTGTTACTAGATCAGTTTATTACAAATTAAGGATGATTTACCAATTGAAGCCCTATTGGGGAACAGTAGAAATGTGACTTATAGTACATTCTTTATTGTTAAGTGTTCTGGATTACTATAATGTTTTATATGTGAGTTAAGGAAACTGCAAGTGATGGAAAATGCAGCAGCTAGACTCTTATTACGGAGGAAGACATATGAAAGTGCACGACCTTGTTGGAAAAGCTATGCTGGCTTCCTATTAAGCAGAGATGCTATTTTAAACTTTTATTGGTTGTTTTTAAATCAATTAAATTGGGCAAACCACAATATCTGCAAAAGAAGCTTTGTAGATATAGATCTGGTAGAGTATTGTACTCCTCATAGGGGCATCTATTGGAGATTCCAGGGGTCTCTCATATTCAGCAAGTATCCTGGAGGGTGAAGGCTTTTAGTGTGCTAGGGCTTTACCTAGCCCTTTAAAAGAGGAAACCAACGTGATGGCCTTTAGGAAGGGTTTAAAAATGTTTTTATTCCTTAGAGATGATTCAAAGGTCAAGTGGAGTGCAGTGGAGTGGAGGAGTGACCTAGTGGTTAGGGCAAGGTACTTCAGGCCGGAAGGTCGGGGGTTCAAATCCCACTAGAGGACAGCAACCTTGGGACGGAAGGACTGGGGTTTCTAGTCCCACAGGTGCTCCTTGTGGTCTTGGACAAGCCACTTAACCCTCCATAGCCCATGTTCCCTGTAAAATAGTTATCTCCAAGTTATAATGCCCTGTTCAATGTAATTTCAGTTTGTTCAATGTAAACCACCTTGATATCATGAAAGGCGGTATCTAAGAAATGTAAAATAAAAGTAGAAGTTGGTAGGGGGTTGAGAATAAGACAAGGGTCCTCTTATTTTATGGCTATTTATTCACTACTGATTTTTTATTATAAATGCAGTTGCTTAATTGTAGATTATTTTGAATAATTTATGTAAAACAGCTTATAATGGGTTGGGTTGGAAACAGCAAGAGGAATAGAGGGAGGAATGGCCTAATGGTTGGGGCAAGTTATTTCAGGACAGAAGGCCAAGGGTTCATATCCCACAACAGAACAGCAACCTAGGACTGGGGTTTCTAGTCCCACAGGGGCTCCTTGGACAAGCCACTTAATCCTCCATTTTCTCAGGTAGAAAAACATAGATTGTGAGCTCTTCAGGGACAAGGGAAATATATATGCAGTACCTGAATATACACCACTTTGACTTGTAGAAAAGCAGTATATAAGCCTAGCTAAATAATTTGGGGATCTCTATGTTGCTGACTTTAAAGGCAGTTATTTAAATTGTAAACCATGAATAACTTGTGTTAAAAAGATGGTATACAAGAACTTATAAATAAATAAAATACAGATGTGTCACCTCAACAGTGTTCATGTGTGTGCAGGATCCATATGTGGCATGTGCATCCCCCTTCCACATGCAGACTTCTGCCCCTACCTATGCTCCATGCACAAAGCATATCAAGATGGCCACCAGGTAGTTTTTTTCAAGGGCTGAGACATTAATGCTCTGTTGCCTTGTGTTGGAAAAGGACCATAGTGCAGTCCATCCCATGCTGTAGCAAGCAGGGTCTAGGAGAGAATCTGTGTGGCCCTAGTAAGGTGAGTCACCCAAAGAGACAGCACACTGGGGGACATGTTGCTGTCACTTTGGGTGACATGTCAAAGCATCTGAGGGGGGTCTCAAAGAGACATATAGGCCACTACCAAGACCCATTGCTATTGAGGTGCATGATCAGGATCCCCCTCAGCCCTTACTGGACATGCTCCCCAACTCTGCATTGAGCTCTTGGCCACCCTCTTTCCCAACTTCTGTTTTAGCACTTGTCAGTCCATGGACAGGTTGCTACTTCTGCTTTGAGTTGGGACTAGCACATATCTATGGTCATTTGGGCTTTTGGTGCATTGCCTTGCTGTGTATGTGGTAATGGGATGTATGCAGACATCACCTCCAGACTCTGCACCTAGCCAATGCCCACATGACTTGCTGTCAGCATTCAGAGTGTGTGGCATTGGATGACATAGCATTTAGGCCTTATCCATATCACTTCTGGCTATAGCCCTGGCCCTCTCTTTGTTGTATGCTGTAGTCCTCTTTTACCAGGGCTGATGTAATGGGGCCATAGTTACCTCTCAGAGTGCTACCCACTGTCACACACTGTGGAACATCACATCAGAGGGTATATATGTGTGGAAGGGGCATGCACCACTAGCATGTCATGGGATGGGTAGACTGCTGCAACATAGCAACTGATTGTATTTCATATTCTACTTACAAGAGATGGGGAGTCTGTAGATGTCTCGCAGGACAGAAGCACAGACCCCAGCAGCCAGTCCCCTGATAAGGTCCCATACTGTAGCCCATTACCATCTTGAATAATGCAAGAAGAGAATATGGGGTGGATGATTCAGGGGTCAATAGTCCAGAACAATCAGGGTGCAGAGGTTGGTAACATTACCACTGGCTACGAGGAGGAGAAGGAGGATGTCATCAAGGGAGCTGATCTCCACTTCTGCCTCCCTTTGATGATGCTCTGACGAGGAGGGTGTAGGGGCAGATAACAGGTAAGAGATCCCTAGCACCAGCCATCAGAGTCAGCAACTTGTATACTGCACTAGACTTCTCATGCAGCACAATCTCCAACATTATGCACAGTGTGCTGAGAGGACTGAGCTTCTGAAAAGTAAATTCCCCTCCAGGAATGCCACATCCAGTTCCAGGAGAGATAGCTGAAGGTGACAGAGACCCTGTATGAGTCCATCATGAGTCTGTGCAGGGATCTGCGGCAATAAATGCATCTACATGCCACAGGGCTCCATTCACTGCTGGATGCCACCATAGTGCCATGTGTGCCTCTGTATGCACTCTGAAGAAAAGGGCATCTCTACTGTCCATTATTGCCACCATCACCACCAGTTCAGCCAGAAGGGTACCACCATCTGTCCAGGAATCACACCTCCTCCTCCAACATCTTGAGACCTGTGCCCTATGGGAAAATTCTTCACTCCCCCCACTTCTATGAGGGTTCCCAACATTCAGCTGTGCTGGATGATCTCTCCAAAACCTTTTAAGAGTCCAGTAAGACATCAGCCAGCACTCGTTCTTGCCTCCATATTCAGCATCAGGAAGCTGGGGCAGGGGGAAAGGTGCAGAGGATCAGAGGTCAGGGGAAAGATGCAATCCTCTATTCCCACATGCAGCCTTTAGAGGATGATAGGGGATTAGTAGGGTAGGTTTAGGAGAGGGCAGGGGATTGCCTCGTAGGGATGGATGGAGGTGTTTTCAATTTGACGGAACTGAGTTGTTTTGCTGCCACTAGGCTAGTTGGAGGAGGGGGTTGCACAGGTCTGGTGCTAGGGGTGGGGGGGTGTTAGGAGGGAGGGGTTGTACAAGGCTGGTGCTGGGGTGGGATTCAGGCTGGGAACATAATTGGGGGTGGGGGGATAGTAGAGGATGGAAACCTCACTGTACATGTGTTGTGTATGTGAAAATGAACACCTTGCTTCACATGAAGTGCCTGTGTATGTGGTCCTGTTGTAACATTCCTCTGCTTTTGTGTGTAGTTCCAGCTCTTCAGTGGGTAACCTTTATCACCTGCATAGATAGGGGAGAGGTCACATACAGTATTGTGTATTGCATCAGGGTGTTTCATGCAGTGGGTGGGCACTGCAGCCCTGGATGTTTTAGTATGAGCCCCCAATGTTCAGTGTAACCTCCACATGTGCATGTCTAGGTGATGGAGAAGACTGGGGTGGAGCTTACTTAGCAGCCATCCACATGTGATCTCTCTACTCTCAAACCTCTTACAAATAGGTGAGGATATAGGAGTCATCATAACATAGTAACATAGTAAATGACGGCAGATAAAGACCAGTATGGTCCATCTAGTCTGCCCAGCAATATGACAGGAGTAAGTGCACCCCTTCCCATGTCTTTTAGGGAGTAGGTGCACCCCTTCCCATGTCTTTTAGGGAGTAGGTGCACCCCTACCCATGTCTTTGCTTAGTGGTGCACCCACCATGAGCAGGTGCACCCCTCCCCATGTCGACACCCCTCCCCATATCTTTGTTTCTTTGTTTGTTTAGCAGTGAACCCACCGCTCCTCCCCCCATCGCTCCATGTAGGACACCCCTATCTGTTGAGAAATTAGATGGTTCAGTTTATTTTGATTTAATCTTGTTGCTGTAAAGTGATTCACAGTCTCTGTCCCAGGCCACTTTGAATTCCGTCACTGTGTTAGTCATGGCAAGAACCTGGAAATCTGGGGAAAGCATCTGTTATCTTTCCCTGTGCATTGTAGACCACCTGCATGCTGAGTGAGTGGAATGCCTTCCTGTTGCTATAGGTGATCACCCTCACTTGTGGGGGCCCGAGGGCCACATGGATGCAAACAATGAGCCCCATTACCAATGAGAGGTAGGCCACCTCATGGAAATGGATAATGGTTTGCTGCCTCTGCTGCATGGTCTGAGGGAAGCTATGTTTTGCTTAATATAGGATAGAAAAGCCCTCAGGAACAGTGGCTGACTGGCTGAGATACACACTGGCAGCCAACACAGATTGGAAACTGCCAGTAGCCAGGAAGGTGAGGTCCATGGTGATCTTGAGGTGGACAGGCATGGGCAGGCTCTTCTGTATGGTGGAGTGAAGGAATGGATCTAGATCCTGGCCAAGATGATGGATGGCTGCCTTGTCAAAATAGAAGTTGGTGAGGTACAGCTCATCCATGGAGTCCAGGAATTGGGCTCTGGGCCAAAAGACCCTCTTACATGGGTTCCTCCTAATGGCTTTCTTATGCTCCATATTAGCCTCATGTAGAACAGCCAGTGCAACTAATGTGTTTATCTCTTCCATGACCCCTGCCTCCCTCCACCAATGCCTATAGCACTGCACATGCACCTCTATGCACAGACACACAGACACACACACACACACATAGAGGGCACAGAAAACACTGAGACACAAACGGGTTCCCAGAGGCTATAGAGAACACTGGGCCACACCGAGACAGGCAGGGAGATAGATCTACCATTGGTCAGGGAGTGTGTTACGGGGGAGGGGGGACTGGGATTGGCATAGCTGGGGAAGGAGGGAATGAGGCAGTGGGACTCTAATAGGGTCCTGGAAAGGGGGGGGGGGTGGGATAGATTGGAGAAGAGCAAACAGGACATCAAATGACACCTATGTGTACAGAGATGTCAGTCAAGCCAATAACTCACAAGCCAAGCTCCTGTAGACACCAATATCACAAGAAGTCCCAACAGACAACAAAGTTCCATCATTATTCACAATTCATAGCAGGTGTAGGTTACCACATTTAAAAAATCAACCCAGTACTTCTCCAGCCTATGTGAAATATGTAATGGATGTAGAGGTGCAGGCGTCACCCAAGCAGGCATCCAGAAATGTCCCCGTTATACCCACTGTGGAGGCATGAAGGGATCGACGAGCTGGACATGGAAACGAGCACCTCATGGGATTTCGGAAATGCAGCTTCCATGTTTCTAGCACTGCATCCGCATTTTAAAATGTGAAAAGGGCTTCTAAAATAATCCTATTAATCTCTTCAGGAGCAGATTCCATTCTTTTGCTGCTTGATATGAAAACAATTTATTAAGGGTCATCGTATGATGAAAATCTTCCATGGATGAATAGGACAACTGTTTGGATGTCTAGCCAATGAAGTATTTTCTTGCTTTCTGAAAATGCAACTAATTTAACCTTATATTCTGGAGCCAACCCATGAAGGATTTAAAAAACTAAACACAATAATTTAAAAAGAATTGTAGCTTGTATCTGTAACTAATGCAGTTAAACAAGTAAAGGAGAGGCCTTCTCTGTAACATGAGCACAAAAATCCAACTTAGCCATTACATTCTGTAATGATTGCAAGGTGGCTCATTGCTTAGCAGATAAACCTATATAGATAATATCACAAACTACAGTATAATCTATCTGAAAAAAATCAAAGCCTGAGCTAGGACTCTAAAATTCTTCTCATATAAATGAGAATAGATCTGTCAAAAATGTCTCAACTTAAACTATTTTCATTAAGATAGATGTAGTCCCAGGGCATTTTTAAAGGGGGATACTCAATGGTACAGAATATCGGCACCTTTTTCATTGCCCGATAGAACTGATCCATGGTCCTTATATATTAATCGAAGAGCCTGAGTATGAGTACCGGCAACTTTTTTTTTCTAGGAAAAATGCACTTTATAGTTCCATCATGCAAGAGGAATCCAGGATAACTCCCAGTATTTCTAAAAAGGTAAAAAGAGGAGCTCTTATACCAGAAAGGATGGGAATTCCTGTTGGCAGATCTGTAGGGAAGTTACAGTCCATTCTCATCCATCCAGTTTTGTTCCTGCGTAAATACCTTATTAAGGAACCAATAGGTTCAAGCTAAATTACTCTGAAAGGGAACTACAGCAGTAACTAAATATCATCTGAACCAGAGAACTATAAAATACCAAGTTTCTTCAAACCACGCGCACATATTGAATGTACCTTGAATAACCAGGTTGTGTAGCCTGAAGCGAGCCACCCTTTACAGCAGTGCTCCCCAACCTTTTTATCGCCGCGGACCGGTAAACGTTTGATAATTTTTCCTTGGCCCGCTTGTTTTAATTTAATAATTTTAATTTAATTGTATTTAAACATGCCTTCAAAATAAAATACAGCTACACCAAAAAATGAATATAAAGTGATTTATTTTATTTAACTCACTAGAATTCCAAATCAATGAGAACCCTGAGCTTGTTTCTTTGCAACGAGACGGTTCCATCTGGGGGTAATAGGAGACAATGACACCCGAAGTGTGTTGCTTATGTCCAGTTTATTCCGTTGTTTTGTTTTGGTTGCTGTCACTGCAGAAAACCCCGCTTCACACAGATAGGTTGTCGGAAATGGTAATAGGGATTTAAGTGCTGTGGTGGCAATCTCAGGATATTCCGCCATGACTTTAATCCAGAACACCGGTAGAGTTGTCTCGAATGTAGTTTTAAGGCCACTGTCATTTGCAATCTCCAGCAGTTGTTCTTCTTCTTGCATAGACATGCTAGATTCGCCTGATTTGTTGGCAAATGGGTCGCGGATCCATTCCTTACCAGTTCGTGGGTCTTTTGTGGTTGGGAAGTAGCGCTCAAACTCTTTTAAAAGCAAAGACAGGTGATTGTGCACCAACTGGCAGAATGAATGTTCAAGCTCAGTCTCGCCTAAAATCCCCGCTAATGTCTGAAACATGTCCAAGATGCCTCTGTTCACGCACCGTCCCCACAACTCCAGTTTGGCTTTAAATGCAGCTACTTTGTCTGACAACTTGAAAACAGTTGTCATTTTCCCCTGAAGGCCCAGATTGAGTTCATTGAGCAGGCTGAATATGTCACATAGGTAAGCCAGTTTTGCGACCCATACCTTGTCACTGAAATGTGCTGCCAGCGGTGACTTCTTTTCTGAGAGAAATCTTTGCAATGGCTCTCGTAATTCAAATACTCTGGTTAGCGATTTTCCTCTGGATAACCATCTTATTTCTGTGTATAAGAGAAGGCATCTGTACTCTGCGTCCATCTCCTCATAAAGCTGCTCAAACAGGTGCGAGTTAAGTGCGTGTGCTTTAATGTGGTTAATAACTTTAACGACATCACTCAATACGCTGTTAAATTCCGGTGACATTTTTCGGCTTGCCAGCATTTCCCTGTGAATGATACAATGCGTAGATTCACTCTCAGGTGCAACCTCCTTAATCCGAGCAGTTAAACCAGACAGTCGTCCGGTCATGGCAGCAGCTCCGTCTGTGCATATGCTGACACAAAAGGACCATTTCAGTTTTCCTGATATATAACCATCCAGTGATTTGAACAGTTCTTCTCCTGTGGTGTTGGTTGGCAAAGATAGTGCACATAACAAATCCTCATGCACATCCTCCTGATATAGATATCGCACATAAACAAGTAGTAGTGCCTTGCTGTCGATATCTGTAGATTCATCAACCTGGAGTGCATACCACGGTGATGTATTAATCCTCTCCAACAATTGTGCCTCAATGTCTCCGGCTATTTCCTCAATGCGCCTAGTCACAGTGCTAGCTGACAAAGGCACATGTGCTACCTTTTCCACAGCAGCCTCTCCTAGAAGTTCACGGCAAATGTCTTTAGTGGAGGGCAAGATCAATTCTTCACCGATAGTAAATGGCTTTTTAGCCTTAGCAATGCGGTTAGCCACCAAATATGATGCTCTCAGTGCATTCTCCTTTATTGATGTGGTGGCCCTCATAAATTTCTTCTGTGCTTTGTGCTCCCGTTTTTTTCTTTCAAAATACTCCAAGGGCTTGTCTTTTATGCCAGGGTACTTGGCGGTCAAGTGGCGAAGCAGTTTTGAAGGTTTCATTGCCTCATTAGAGAGCTTCTCGCCGCAAACTATGCAGATCGGTTTTGGTGCGTGGGAATCACCTGTCCCGATAAATCCATATTTCAAATAGGACTCATGGTATTGTCTGTTAAAGGTTGCATATTTCTTTGATGTTGAAGGCTCTTCTTCTGTCTGTTCACTGGGCCTTTTTTTCTTCCCAAGAAAACTTTCTAACGATGTCTGTTTCATACTCATTTTTACTAATTTGTCCTCAGTCCTCCCGCGGCGCCTCCTCCTCGACCAATGGCATGGGGTTTGCCTTTCGGCCAATCAGGAGGCGGGAGGACCCACAGTGAAATTATTTAAAGTTCCTCGGGCGGCCCGGTACCATTTGATTCATGGACCGGTACTGGTCCGCGGCCCGGGGGTTGGGGAACACTGCTTTACAGGACATCATAGGTACCATCGGGGGCAATTTTGAACAGACCACGTAGCATAAAAATCCTACAAGTGCATCAATGGGTAGGAATCTAAGAAATTACCTTAAAATATATCCTACAAAGCATGAGCTCTATGTCCAGGCAGTGCATTAGTAATAAAACAGCCTGCATATTATGCATGTGTGTTTATTAGTGTGTATTCAACACCTGAGAAAATTTAGTGCGCAGTAAATTGATTTTATGCAACTTAGTCAACTGTTAGTGTAGCTGGGTTTAAAAAAGGTTTGGACAAGTTCCTGGAGGAAAGGCCATAAACCATTATTAAGAAGGGACCCAGGATATCAATGCTTGACCCAGTACAAGCATTGGGGAACCTGTGTCTTTTGGGGAAACTGCTAGGTACGTATGACCTAGATTGGCCACTGTTGGAAACAGGATACTGGGCTTGATGGACCTTGGTCTGACCCAGTATGGCATATCTTATGTTCTTAGCACATTTTAATTTGTCAGTTAGTGAACATTAACATCTTTGTTAGTGATACTGACAGGTAAAGTTCGCCTCTTTGTGGATGATACCAAAATCTGCAAAAGAGTAGACACCCAGGAAGGAGTAGATAACATGAGGAGGGATCAAGCTAATTTTGAAGAATGGTCAAGAATTTGGCAGCTGAGATTTAATGCTAAAAAATGCATGCTCATGCATTTGGGCTGCAGACATCCAAGGGAGTGTACAGCGTAGGGGGCGAAGTACTTCTGTCCACGAAAGAAGAGCTGGACCTGGGTATGATTGTTTCTGATGATCTTAAACTGGCTGTCTTGACTAGATTGTAAGCCATGATGAGCAGGGACTGTCATACATGTCTGTGCAGTACTGCATATGTTTTATAGCGCTATACAAATGCTCAGTAGTAGTAGTAACAGTAGAAGATCTCTAAAGGGACTACAGTATTTGATACGGATTGGCAGATTAGATTTTATTTATTTATTTATTTATAGTCTCTTCTATACCGCACTATTCAGCATCAGCGCGGTTTACAATGAACAAAGAATTTACACATTTCCGATGGTACTTTGTGTTTACAGTTGAACAGGCAAAAGTAACTTGGATAACAGGGGTAACTATTTACAAATTATAACATAATCATGAACTCTTCTTGGTTTCAGCCTTAGGGGTTTTGGGAGGTCTGTGAGGTGGTTGAAATATCTGCATTGGTTACTGGGTAATACAAGAGGAAGAGGTGGTGTTTCAAGGCTTTTCTGAACTGCAATAGATCTGGGATTGCTCGGATGTCTTGAGGGAGGCTGTTCCAGCACCTTGGTGCACAGAACTTGAAGGTCCTGTCTGCTGTTGCTTTGGTGCATTGTGTTATTGATTTTGGGACTACAAAGATAAATAGGCCATACTGACATAGATAGGCCATACTGACATGTTTCTATTAAACTGAGGTCGTGCAATCTAAAACTTCCCTAAGTGAAAAAACATCCAAAGGTTAGGAGAATGTTCATGAAAAAAAACTAGCTAAAACTAACTGAATTTTCTTGCCTGTGAACATTCCTAACATGCACATTTGAAAATATAAATGTCCATGACCTAAACACCCTCCCCCCCCCCTGAAAAGTCTTTCTGCAATCCTGTTAGTCCACATGTTGGAAAAGCCAATGCATGCTTTTAGCTGCTCTGAGGGGAAGAGTTTTCTAACAGGACCATATATCTGGACAATTTCCAGCTTCGTGCCTCTGGAAACGTGTCTTTCTCAATGACAATTCAATTCATTTTATTGGTTTGTTTGATTTATTGCATTTTATATTCCACCTTTTGTACTACCCATTCCAGCAAAGTGGATCAAAATAAAAATAAAAAACACAATCTCAGCCTAAAAACATAAAAAAACCTACAAAAGATGAAAATCTGTAAGCACAAGATAGGACCACATTATAACAGTTCCTTCTCCATAAATTTGAATAAACCACTACATTTTAAGCAATTTTCAAAAGTGGAGATTGTTAATCTCTTCCTGCAGATATGTAGGTTAATTCTTCTAGGCCTGCATAAGAAGGACTTTATTTATTGGTGAAGGTAAGTTGTGCATAAAATACTGAAAAAAATAGGAAAAAAACAGTTTTGTTGCTGATTTTATTTTTACTGAATTTTGCAATTGCTCTTCTTCTTGGTGGGAACCTATATAGTTCACATGTAATCTTTAGAGAGAACCCTTTTTTTTATAAAAGGTGTTGAGTACCCTCTGACGGAGCTCTTTGGTTTTGATACTATAGACCAGAGGATTCAACATGGGTGGCAATAACAGGTAGAGGTTTGAGAGCAGAATGTGAATGTATGGAGGAACATGATGACCATAGCGGTGGGTCAAAGTGGAGAACAGACCTGGGGTGTAGAACACCAGGATGATGCAGATGTGTGCAGTGCAGGTGCTGAATGTCTTGTATCGCGCCTCCTTCGAGGGAAGCCTGAGGACCGTCCTCAGGATTGTGGTATAAGACAAAGCAATGGACAATATATCCAGTGTTACGACAGACACAGCTACACTTAGTGCGTACAAACTGTTCACGGTAATATCCATGCAAGCAAGCTTAACCACTGCCATGTGATCACAATATGTGTGGGAAATTACATAGCTGTCACAGAACAGCAATCGTTGAGCCAAAATAGGGAAGGGGATCATCAGTACTATACCTCGAAAGAAAGCGAGCAAAACTATTTTGGTGACCATCATGTTTGTTAAGACAGTAGTATATTTCAAGGGATTGCAGATCGCCACATAGCGGTCAAAAGCCATGGCCACCAAGACCCCTGATTCCACACAGGAAAAGGCGTGGACGAGGAACATCTGTAGAAAGCATGCCTCAGGAGCAATTTCGGAAGAACTGAACCAAAAAAGGCTAAGCATTTTGGGCAGTATGGTAGCTGAGACCACAAGGTCGGTGGCTGCCAACATAGACAGGAAGAGGAACATTGGTTTGTGCAAGCTCTCTTCTGTTTTAATAATGTAGAGAACAGTAACATTTCCTATCATGGCGATAACAAAAATGACACAAATCGGAACAGAAATCCAGATGTGCGCGGCCTCCAGTCCGGGAATCCCTATTAAGATGAAAACCAAAGGCTTGATATGAGTGTTGTTAAAAAAATCAACATAATGTTTTGAGACCTGAACCATGTTCTGTATCCTCAGTGTCTCTGTTGTGCCCTGCAGAAAAGAGTTATTCAAAGACTGATCAGTAGTTATAGGTAGCCCCCACTGGAGCTCAAATTCTGCAGACATCACAATTATTTCCAAGAAATCCCAAAACCCAGTATTCAAAAAAACCTTTGCTCCCACATTTAGGCACCTGAATTAGGTGCATAAGGAGGTGACTTTAGAAGGCTTGTGTGGCATTTGCATGAGTGAATTGTAGATTTCCAAATATAAATAGAATCATGAAAACATAAGAAAATAATGGCAGATATCGACCATACGGCCAATCCAGTCTGTCCATCCATACCAACTACTAAGCTCTATAAATCCTTCCTTTTCCTTAGAGATCCTCTGTATTCGTCCCATGCTCTCTTGAATTCAGACACAGTCCTCATCTCTACCAGATGAGTATATAAGGAGTTCAATTTCGAAAAGCCTCAAATTAAGTGTGTGATTAATCTGTAGCTATAAAAAGCGCCCAAAGTTCAGCCTTTACTACATTAAACAACCATGGCCTGTAGTTGGCAATAGAAAGGACTGAGAAGGGGTCTCTAGCTGACAAATACAAGCAGAAGGAAAAGAACCCGGTGGGGGGAGAGGCATTTACAAAGCATCTGCAAGGTCTGCAGACCTGCAAACCGTATAAATGCTGCTGAGCTGGATATTCAGCGGCACCAATACAGTTAGCACCAGAGTGTATTGGGGGCATTCCGGGATTGAACAGAGGCAGCATCTATTGCCACTGCCTGGTTAGCGATCGGCAAATGCGGCCAACCCGGATATTCAATGCCGGGGCCGTATATGACCCCTGGGTTTAATGTTCAGCACCAGTGACTGGCGACTTATCAGCTCTGGCTGCCCCTTGAATTTAGTTGGGGATAAGCTCCTGAGAACCTGGGCAGAAGTACACTGGAAGGACGAGTTTGCATAAAGATTGCTTAATTTTTATGTTTCTGGCTGCCCAAAACCCTCTTTCTGTTTCTTTACACTGGTTTCTCAAGAAGGTTGCCTGATTTTCTGTCCTTGATTCATCTTTTTCTTCTTAAAATTGCTGAACTATCTAGGCAGATTTTTGCAGCTTCATAGAAAATAGCTAGCTTTTCTGCCTGTGATTAAACTGTAGCTATAAAAATCTGCCCGAATTTCAGCCTTTGTTACATCGCAGCTTTCGAAAAACAGCCTCACCTTGTACTCAGCAGTAGCAAGGGCTGGGCTCATGTAGATAACAGTTGCTTAGCGGGGTCTGTGGCTGAGAAATTCAGACCTGGAGCCTGTTACCATTTTGTTTCAGAAATATTTTGAGGGCCCAAATAGATTTTGCTTTTTATAATCCATCCAATCCTATCCCTGACCCACTCACTCCATCAATTGCTTTATTATGTAGTCGTCCCAAAACACGTGGAGCACAATGCAGAAAGGGGCATGTCCGGGCTGCCCGGACTTCCCTAAACAGGACGGCCCCATGGGGGCCAAGCAGCACTAAGGGGGGCTGGGGGGGGGGGGGTTTGAACAGCACTAATGGGGGGAGGGGGGGGGTGAAGCAGCACTAAGGAAGGGGAATGAAGCAGTACTAAGGGGGGGGGGGTGTGAAGCAGCACTAAGGGGGGGTGTGAAGCAGCAGTAAAGGGTGTGTGTGAAGCAGCACTAAGGTGTGAGAAGCAGCACTATGGGGGGGGTGTGAAGCAGCAGTAAGTGGGGTGAAGCAGCACGAGGGGGGGGGGTGAAGCAGCACTAAGGAGGGGGGATGAAGCAGCGCTAAGGGGGGTGAAGCAGCACTAAGGAGGGGGGTGATGAAACAGCACTAAGGGGGGGTGTGAAGCAGCACTAAGGAGGGGGGATGAAGCAGCGCTAAGGAGGGGGGTGAAACAGCACTAAGGGGGGTGTGTGAAGCAGCACTAAGGAGGGGGGATGAAGCAGCGCTAAGAAGGGGGGTGAAACAGCACTAAGGGGGGGAACAGCACTAAGGGGGGTAAGCAGCACCACGGAGGGGGTGTGAAGCAGCACTAAGGAGGGGGGTGAAACAGCACTAAGGGGGGAACAGCACTAAGGAGGGGGTGTGAAGCAGCACTAAGGGGGCTGGGGGGGTTGAACAGCACTAAGGGGGGCTGAAGCAGCACTAAGGGGGGGTGAAACAGTACTAAGGAGGGGGATGAAGCAGCACTAAGGAGGGGGTGAAGCAGCACTAAGGAGGGGGGGAGCTGCACTAAGGAGGGGGGTGAAGCAGCACTAAGGGGGGGAAGCAGCACTAAGGAGGGGGTGTGAAGCAGCCCTAAGGGGGGGAGCAGAACACACGAGTGGGAGTCAATCACCCCTAAGGAGCGGAAGCAGCACTAAGGAGGGGGTGTGATGCAGCACTAAGGAGGGGGTGTGAAGCAGCAATAAGGGGGGGGAAGCAGCACTAAGGAGGGGGTGTGAAGCAGCACTAAGGAGGGGGTGAGCAGCACTAAGGAGGGGGGTGAAGCAGCACTAAGGGGGGAAAGCAGCACTAAGGAGGGGGTGTGAAGCAGCACTAAGGGGGGGGAGCAGCACTAAGGAGGGGGTGTGAAGCAGCCCTAAGGGGGGGAAGCAGCACTAAGGAGGGGGTGTGATGCAGCACTAAGGAGGGGGTGTGAAGCAGCAATAAGGGGGGGGGAAGCAGCACTAAGGGGGTGTGTGTGAAGCAGCACTAAGGAGGGGATGTGAAGCAGCACTAAGGGGGGTGTGTGAAGCAGCACTAAGGGGAGGGGTGTGAAGCAGCACTAAGGAGGGGGTGTGAAGCAGCACTAAGGAGGGGGTGTGAAGCAGCCCTAAGAGGGGGAAACAGCACTAAGGGGGGGGGGGTGTGAAGCAGCACTAAGGAGGGGGGAATCAGCACAAAGGGGGGGGGGTTTGAAAAAGCAAAAAGGGGGGGTATGAAAAAGCACTAAGGGGGGAAGCAGCACTATGGAGGGGGTGTGAAGCAGCCGTAAGAGGGGGAAGCAGCACTAAGGGGGGGGGGTGAAGCAGCACTAAGGAGGGGGGGAAGCAGCACTAACGAGGGGGTGTGTAGCAGCCCTAAGAGGGGGAAGCAGCACTAAGGAGGGGATGTGAAGCAGCACTAAGGGAGGGGGTGTGAAGCAGCCCTAAGAGGGGGAAGCAGCACTAAGGAGGGGGTGTGAAGCAGCACTAAGGGGGGGGGGGTGTGAAGCAGCACTAAGGAGGGGGGGAAGCAGCACTAAGGGGGGGTGTGAAGCAGCACTAAGGGGGGGAAGCAGCACGAAGGAGGGGGTGTGAAGCAGCCCTAAGAGGGGGAAGCAGCACTAAGGAGGGGATGTGAAGCAGCACTAAGGGGGGGGGGGTGAAGCAGCACTAAGGGGGGGGGTGTGAAGCAGCACTAAGGGAGGGGGTGTGAAGCAGCCCTAAGAGGGGGAAGCAGCACTAAGGAGGGGATATGAAGCAGCACTAAGGGGGGAAGCAGCACTAAGGAGGGGGTATGAAGCAGCACTAAAGGGGGGTGTGAAGCAGCACTAAGGGAGGGAAGCAGCACTAAGGAGGGGGTGTGAAGCAGCACTAAGGGAGGGGGTGTGAAGCAGCACTAAGGAGGGGGTTGAAACAGCACTAAGGAGGGGAGTGAAACAGCACTAAGGGGGTGTGAAGCAACACTAAGGGGGGTGAAGCAGCACTAAGGGGGGAAGCAGCACTAAGGAGGGGTGAACAGCACTAAGGGGGGGTGAAGCAGCACTAAGGAGGGGCATGAAGCAGCACTAAGGGGGGTGTGAAGCAGCACTAAGGAGGGGGTGTGAAGCAGCACTAAGGGGGGGGGGTGAAGCAGCACTAAGGGGGGGGGGGGGGTTAAGCAACAGGGGCTGCAAGGGGAAAGAGGTGGCAGAAGGAACTGAAAGAGGCGGGAAGGAGGTGGCAGACAAGAACTGACCGGGTGAAGGAGGTGGCTGGAAGACAGCAGAAAGGGGGGAAGGAGGTGGCTGGAAAGGAGCTGACAGAGGAGGTAAGGAGGGGGTTCAAAGGGTGCTGACACCTTGGAATGGTACTGGTAGGTGACTGGGTAATGGGAGGGGGCACTGGGACTGGAAATAGGCTGATGGAAGGAAGTAAAGAAAAGAAGAGACAAGAAATGGCAGATGGACTATAGACCATAGAAAACGAGCTAAGAGAAGATGGGAAAACGGAAGCCTCAGATTGGAAGCAGCATGATCAGAGAATAAAATGGTCAGAAAACAAAGGTAGAAAAAATAATTTTATTTTCAATTTAATGATTGGACTTTGTACTACCTTTATATTTTACACAGTATGGGGAACTGCATCTCTTATTTATCTGATATTGCACTGCATGCAGTCTCTGTCTTCTTGGGGTTTCAGTTTAATTTTTTTCTATATATTTCTCTTTTTGTTTTGTGCTCATTTATTGATGAAGAACTGTCTGTATTTGTGTGTGTGCGTGTGTGTGTGTGTGTACAACCAATGCTGCGTATTCTGTCAGAATAGAATTTCTGCTTAAGAATTTGTAGAAGTATTGCTTGTTCAGTTTGCACATTGCCCTCTCTGCAATTTTTTTGGGGACAGGAGGTGGAGTAGGGGTGAGGCAGGGGGCAGATCAGGTGTGGGCATGGGCGGAGCATGACTAGCCACAGATGGCGGGTTTTTCGCTTTCAAAAAGTTGGCAACCCTAAAGCACACACATGCACAGAATCAACCACATAGATGTGCTAGGCGTGGCACGCACACAGAGCAAAGTTGTATGAAGATGGATATACCCGACAATGCTTTGTATGTTCCTGCGCTCACCGTATTCTGAAAAGATGTATGTCTGCGGCCCTGCCCATCTCTGCAATATACCCACAAACGGCCATGCCCACCTTCAATGTGTGCATCTATAAAGCTGCTGTGGGCACGGACAGTGCTGTAATGAGGCTTATTGACAATGAACATTGGTGATACATATAGCTGGAGGCAAGTTAGACAATAGAAACTAGTCTGTAGCAGGCCCAGACCCTACAAAGCAATTGCAGTGCACATTGATATAGCAGGAAACCAGGTAGAGGGTGAACCTACTGGCACAAGATGCAGTGCAGCACTACATTCATGGCAGTAGACGACCTCCCGATGTATGCACGTCGGGAACATCTCAGGAACATGACTGTACAATGCTAAGTAAGGACATGATTCCCCCCATAGTGAATTACCCAAACATTCCCCCTGTACTACTAAAGGGCCATTGGAATGACAGCAGTCAGTGGTGCAGCAACACATAGACATGCCAGAGACACCATCGTCGCCCCCTACAACTGTGCACATTTGTAGGGAACAACGATGGTGCACCTGGGAACGGCCTACTTTGCTATGCACAGCTGTACGCCCTCCCTCTGAGGTCCCCTGAGTAGTGACAGGGAAGTGTCTGGACAAGGATGTGATTGCGGAACCGTCCTGCTGACTCCTGCCTGTATGCACTGACATCTGGTGTTGCTGCAGACAGTCCTATGGTCCAGGTACCTGCCAGGCATACCTTCCCCCAACCCCCGGATATGAGGATGAGCAATCTAGACACCCCCCTCCCCCCACCGTGCAACCCTCCAACCACACACACACACGCACTCACACATGCAGTCCTATAGAAACAGCCATCTGCCAAAAGACTGCCCTGCATCCAATGTTGTAGTTGATGGAAAGGAAACCATAGCAATCAATACTTCCAACCCAGCATCACACCTGCTCACTGCATTTCTATGTGGCTATGTACATACAGGATAACTACAATAGTGGACCTCTCACAGATGCAGAGCTGCAGTAGGCCCAAACATCTCTTCCACTATATCAGCCTCAAGGGTCAAAACCCAAATGCACATTGCATAGGCCCACATATGTAAACAACCGCAATAGTGACCTCTGCAAAAGACATCCTCGATATAGGAATCACATATGCCCTTATCTGCATCAGGGACTATATTATTATTATTATTATTATTATTATTATTATTAAAGACTTATAAAACGCCGCAACATACGAAGCACTGTTCAAACATAGAAAAGAGACAGCCCCTGCTCATCAGAGCTCACAATCTAATAAGACAGAAAACAAAATAAGTTACATAATACCCACGTTACCCATAGAGCGTATTGTAGAAATCCACTGCACCAGAAGATATATGAGAATAGATTTGAAGACCTAAATATGTACACTCTGGAGGAGAGGAGGGACAGGGGAGACATGATTGAGACCTTTAAATACTTAAAGAGAAATAATGAACAAACAAACCTCTTCCAAAGACAGGGAAGCTGTAAAACTAGAGGGCATAACATGAAGCTGCAAGGGGGTAAACTGAAAGTCAATGTCAGGAAATACTTTTTCACTGAAAGGGTGGTGGATGCTTGGAATGTGGGGGCGAACACAGTGTCAGAATTCAAAATGGCATGGGACAGACCCAGCGGATCCCTTTATAGCAACAGGATAAAATCAAAATAAACTTAACTATCTCAGCTATCTCAACAAATAAGGGTGTCCTACATGGAGCGGTGGGTACACCCCTAAACAAAGGCATGGGGAGGGGTGACCTGCATGGAGCGGCAGGTATACCTACTCTTGCCACCTTGCTGGGCAGACTGGATGGACCATGCTGGTCTTTATCTGCCATCATATACTATGTTACTATGTCACTGTGTGTAGCGCAATACTCCAGATGGCTGGGTGCTGCACATAGCACCGATGGCTGGGCTTACATATTCATATGGGGTGCTAGGACTCCATCAGCAGTATCATTGCCAGGATGTGGTCATTGTTAGGGAACCCTAGCTGTGCCCCTTTAGCTCATACAGCAAATGCCAGCATAGCCGGATCGAGCACCTGTGCTCTACTGCACACAGTTGTGTGTGTGTGGGGGGAGGGGTTATTTCTGCTGCTTTGATGTACATCCTCCCTCTCCTCTGCTTTCTGTTCCATAACACTGTGGGCTGTGGTTTACCGAACTGCAGTCACACCAGTGCACACCGTAGGTTAGACATCCAGTCACCACTATTGGCTGCACTGAGCTGAGGAGCAGTAATATTTCTAAGTCTTAGCTTTATTCCATGGTTTTATAGGTATAACCTGGACGTCTACAGGGCCGACTGCAGACGTTCATGGGTGTGACCACATCCCTGTTCCGCTCCTTACCGCCCACATTCTGTGATCCCCATTTAAATGCCATGTACGTGCAGGGTTGCGGAGGTTCAGAATACGGTTCTGTATGTTTTTGTGAGATAAACATCTATCTCACTTGTACAGGCGGCTTATTCGTGGTTCAGAATGACCCTCAGAGTTTGCCCAATTTGTCTCCATCTCTCTGCTATGAAAATAGGTCTCACTCAACTTCACTAAGAATTGACTGTACGTAATTAAAAGAAAATCAAGGTCTATACCATATCCAGACAATTTACCCCATTGCCATAGATAATACAAGAACTCAGGAATAGATTGGATACATTGAGGGACAGATAGATATGACAATAACTGCTACCATATAGCCCTACCACTGTGCAAACTAGGTGTCTGCATAGGGTAGCAGGCTTCATGGACCTCAACACAACACCAGTACAACTAACAGACAACACCGAGGAAGCCCTCTAGAGTCACAGTCTGTGGTAGGCTTTTGAGCATCTGTTCACATGCATGTGCATTTGCTCAAGACCTTCTGCGTCCCACCCCCCACGATGACTGGGTGAGAGACAGCAGACTGTGCGTGTACACACACACACACAGATACTCAAAGGACCACCACTGCCAATGAACATAAGAACATAAGATATGCCATACTGGGTCAGACCAAGGTCCATCAAGCCCAGTATTCTGTTTCCAACAGTGGCCAATCTAGGTCATACGTACCTAGCAGTTTCCCCAAAAGACAGGTTCCTCAATGCTTGGAATGGGTCAAGCATTGATATCCTGGGTCCCTTCTTAATAATGGTTTATGGAACTTTCCTCCAGGAACTTGTCCAAATCTTTTTTAAACCCAGCTACACTAACAGCCTTTACTACATCCTCCGGTAACAAATTCCAGAGTTTGATTACACGTTGAGTGAAAAAATATTTTCTTTTATGAGTCTTAAATAGTATACCCTGTAGCTTCATTGCATGTCCCCTAGTCTTTCTTTATTCTGATAACGTAAACAATCGATCTACGTTTACCCGTTCCACTCCGTTCATTAATTTATAGACTTCTATCATATCTCCCCTCAGCCGTCTCTTTTCCAGTTTAAAGAGCCCTAACCTTTTTAGCCTTTCTTCATAGGAGTATCCTTCCATCCCCTTTACCATTTTGGTGGCCCTTCTCTGAACCTTTTCTAATAACTCTATATCCTTTTTAAGATACGGGACCAGAATTGCACACAATATTCAAGGTGCGGTCTCACCATGGAACGATATAGAGGCATTATAATGTCTTTTGTTTTATTTTCCATTCCTATCCTTATGATACCAAGCATTCTATTTGCTCTCTTGGCTGCCGCTGCACACTGGGCCGAGGGTTTTAACATGTTATCCACAATGACGCCTAAATCTTTTTCCTGGGTGGTGGTTCCTAATGTGGAACCTTGCATTATGTAACCATAGTTTGGGTTGTTCTTCTCTAGATGCATAACTTTGCACTTGTCCACATTAAATTTCATCTGCCATTTTGATGCCCAGTCTTCTAATTTATCAAGATCCTCTTGCAATTTTCCACAATCCTCTTGGGTTTTAACAACTTTAAATAGTTTTGTGTCATCTGCAAATTTGATAACCTCACTCGTTATTCCACTTTCCAGGTCATTTATGAATGTGTCAAAAAGCAGCGGACCCAGCACAGATCCCTGGGGTACACCACTATTCACCTTTCTCCATTGGTAAAATTGGCCATTTAGCCCAACCCTCTGCTTTCTATCTTTTAACCAGTTCTTGATCCACAGTAGTACACTGCCTCTTATCCCATGACTCTTTAGTTTTGCCAAAAGTCTCTGATGAGGGACCTTGTCAAAGGCTTTCTGAAAGTCCAGATACACTATATCAACCGACTCACCTTTGTCCACCTGTTTATTCACACTTTCAAAAAAACATAACAGATTAGTAAGACAAGATCTTCCTTGTCTAAAGCCATGTTGGCTGTCTTCCATTAGGCTATGACTATCTACATGATGAGTAATTTTATTCTTTATGATGGTTTCTACCATTTTTCCCGGTACTGACATGAGGCTCACCAGTCTGTAGTTTCCCGGATCACCCCTGGAACCCTTTTTAAAAATTGGTGTTACATTGGCCAATCTTCAGGTATTAGAGATGATTTTAATGATAGTTCACAGATTACTAATAGCAGGTCTGCAATCTCATATTTCGGTTCTTTCAACACCCTTGGATGTATACCATCCGGCCAAGGTGATTTGCTACTCTTCAGTTTATCTAATAGTTGTAATACATCTTCCTGATGCATCGATATTTCCTTCAATTCTTCCGCACCTTTAAATATCACTTCAGTCATAGGTAACATCCCTACATCTTCCTCAGTAAAGACCGAAGCAAAGAATTCATTCAGTCTCTCCACTATCGCTTTGTTGCCTCCTAGTGCCCCTTTAACTCATCTATCATCTAATGGACCAACTGACTCTCTCACAGGTTATTTGCTACAAATGTACTTGAAAAAATCTTTATGTCACGTTTTTGCTTCCTCAGCAAGCTTCTTCTCAAATTCTCCCTTTGCCTGCTTTATCAATGCCTTGCATTTGACTTGCCAGTGCTTGTGCTGTTTCCAGGTTTCGTCGTTTGGCTCTTTTTTTGATTTCCTGAAAGATGCTTTTTTGGCAACAACAGCCTCTCTGACCTCACCTTTAAACCATGCTGGCAGTTTTTTGGACTTCCTTCCACTTTTCTTGGTTTTAAAAGGCTTCCCCAAAACTATCTATTAGCTGTGAGGATGCTTCACTGTGGCCTCCGAAACCCACTTTTTCTGGCCTCTTGTGGAAATAAGAGTGGTGGGAGCAGAAACTTTCACCCAAAAAAATTCTGGGATGGGGATGGAAGTCAATGTTTCTTGATCTGGGCATCCATCATGAGGGGGTTGGCTCTCTTTTTCCTTTCTCCTTTTCTGTCTCAGCAATGATTGCATCTCTCTTTCACTAAGCAATAGGCCCTCTTTCTTTTCATTTTTTATTTATAAATTTCAAACATAACAGCAAGATAATTGCTTAACAGCTTAAGCCAAAGAACAAAGGAAATACACATATAGAAAAATATTTCATTGTCGGGGAAATACAAACAACGGCCCCTTACTCCACAAATTACCAGAGTGTAGTATCAAAACAGAACTAGAAAGATAATTGCTCAAGGGATTAATAAGCAGATACAAGCAGACCCTACCCAACCATACTTCTAAGAGGATGTTTAACCCACTATATTGGAGAGGGAGGGGAGGGTACAACTTTTCTTGCCGAAATAAATGCAGAAAAATGTAATGGCTAAAAAAAGATAAACTTGATGCCTTGATATACCACAAGACACTTACATGGCACAAGTGAAAAGTGGTCCCAAGATTTAAAATCTGGAGTCAAAGCAACAGGAATTTCTGGGTGGTTCTAGCTACATCTGGAATCTGTCTCTTGCAATTCATAACCAAAACTTCCCTACTTAAAAAACATGTTGAGAAACCAGTCCTGATCTGAGCCCATTGCCAACTGCACCATCAAGGTAGAACATTGTAAAGCTTCCTCACTTGATTGCTCAAGAAACTCAGTAATGTTCAATACATCAAAACCAGACCCCTATTGTCCACCTGAGGAAATTTTCCCTTGAGCAACATAATAAACTTTAGTTGTAGGTGGAATTTTCATTACCTCCAAAACATACTTCTTGAACAATTCATATGCCATATGATCTTTCATCAAAGCAGAATTATGTTATTCCAAAACTTTAATGGGTATGTTTACTAAACGGCAATAGTGGCTACTGTGTAAAATGTGTGCCGCAGCTCCATTTTATTCAATGGGGCTGCGGCACACATTTCACATGGTAGTTGCTATCTCTGCTTAGTAAATATACCCCTAAGTCTAATCTCCTGACCCAACAATTTCTCTTGAATGAATTCATATCTGAATGGAATTGCAAGAGTTTCACAGAAATCTATCTAGTATGCTATGAGAAAACTTGGGTAATAGAATTCATAGAACTCTGAAGGTCCTGAATGGCATCCCACATAGTAGCAAGGCTAATGGTAACTGGGCATCCAAAATCCAACCTCAAAGAGAAGGAAGACCCTGATAAAATTAGTATGTCACTCACAGCTTTCATAGGTAACACAGCCATAGCCAGATCCCCACTATCATGCTGTACTGCAGATCACATTATGGCCAATTGACTCTGCTGCACCTCCACTAAACAGCTCCCTTGCCACATTCCTATCATTCTCTGGCTTCCTGACCCCAAGGTCAGCATCCTTGGAGCCATGAGCTTCAACCAGTGGTAAATTTGCCATGGAGTTACCAACCAACACCCTCCCTCCTGGAGGAAGGGAAACCACCTCTAAAGAGTCTTAAGACATCTCTTATTGCCTCGAAGATTCCAGCAAGGCACCATCAGCAAGGAGGTCTCCAAACAACGAAGGAAGTGATGGAGGTCTGTACCATCATTGATGTTACTCTGGCTCCCAAGCCTATGGACTTGGCTGGGGTAGCATGGGTCTTTGCCTTCTTCTTGCCCATCTCTCAGGGTAAGGCAAATCCACCATGTCTGCTTGCAACCACCATGTTGCCATGCCCTTGCAAGCAATAGGCTATCATAAGCTACTCTAACATTAAAGAGTTTAGGCTCTTATAGCCTTACAGTTTCAGAAAATATTGAAAACCCCCACACACCAATCTGGAACAACTCCTGACCTTATATTCATCCCCCAAACAATGATAGACCACAATCATATCACACACCTCAAAGTGACCCCCATATCATGGTCTGATCACCATCTAATAAATTTCACCCTGCGCATCACAAAACCACCAGTACAGGAACCACTACAACAATATTGCAGGAAATTCAAAAGCTTTAACAAAGACAAATTCGTAAAAGAAATTATCCCTAAGATACATCAAGATTCAGACAACCTAGAAGACTCCATTAACACCTGGATCAGTGCCCTGTCTACAGCGGCAAAGGCATCTACAAAAAAAAAATCATCCATATAGAAAGCAAAAAAAGCCCTATGGTATTCCAATGAAATCAGGTCAGCTAAAAAACTTTTAAGAAGACTCGAAAGAAAATGGAGACAAACAAAAGACCCAACACATCCAATACACCAACAAAATCAATCAATGCAGATGAGAACACCATACAAACCTCATTATGAGATCAATTAACAAGCCTAAAGAGCTGTTCAACATTATGAGAACACAAAAAAATAACACCCCTGAAATACACCCACAAAAAATGGCCAACTATCTAAGTAACAAATTCAATAATCAAAATCAAATAACCTCAATGACATCTATCCAGTCACACAACCTTGTGCACAAAGAATTATGGGGGACATTCAATATCCCATCCACCCAACAAATTGAAGATATCATCTCCTCACTTAAAACCACTACTTCACCTTCAGACCCTTGTCCCATGGCTTGGATAAAAGCAAAAAGGAACAGCTCAAATACTTGATTCACAAGATAGCCACAATGTTACTCACCCAAGGATTCATGTCTACTTCTCTCAAACAAGCAATTATTTGACCCCTACTCAAAGACACATCCCTCGATAAAAATGACCCAGCTGCATACAGACCAGTCTCCATTCATAGCTAAAGTCATAGTAAAAATAGTTCAAAGACAACTTCAAGATCACATAGACAAGCATGTTCAACTGGACCAACATCAACATGGGTTTAGACCCAACCATGGCACAGAGACATTGTTATTATCCCTTTTTGAAAGCATTATAAGAGGAATCGACAATGCAAGAACAGGATTTATTCTCATGTGTATGGACATATCTTCTGCCTTCGACACCTCTCCCACACCATCCTACTCAGACGCCTACAAGAAATTGGCCTACATAACAACACTCTAACATGGTTCAAATCCTATCTTCAAAACTGATAGCAACAAGTCAAATATGGAACGACAAAATCAAAACCCTTCCCATCAAACCAAGGAGTCCCACAAGGTTCCTCGCTCTCTGCAATGTTATTTAACATCTACATACTGCCAATATGTGAAATCATTAAAAAACACAAAAACCAATAAAGACTATATGCAGATGACATCATGGTATATACCCCAGTCGATATACACAACCCTGACCTATCAACTATAACCGCATGTGTGGATGACATGATCATCTGGCTCAATAACAACAACCACTCCATAAATTACAAAAAGACGGAAGCACTCTTTATTACCAGGAGCACCTCAATTACTCCACCACAAACAATCTGCATACAACAAAGGCAAATAACAGTAAAGAAAGAAATTAAATACCTTGGAATTATCATGGACCAACACCTCTCCATGCAACCTCACATAGCAAAACTACTGCAAACGCCTACCATAAAATGAATATAATAAGGAGACTTAAACCGATTTTAGACCATGATCACTTCCACACTATCTGCCAAGCAATAATCACCTGAACACTGGACTACTGTAACACACTTTATCAGAGGCTTCCAAAGCAAACCATCTTACCACTTCAAATTGCACAAAACACCGCAGCCTGACTCATCTCAGGAACAAATAAGCATGAACACATCACCCCCATATTCAATCACCTACACTGGCTTCCAATCCAATCCCACATAAGATACAAATCAGTCTTAGTAATTTTCAAAATCATACACCGACTATCAGCCTATATCCTACAAGACACCATAATAAGAGACACAAGTACCCGACCCAGGAGGAAAAACAACCAGCATACGATCATCACACCCCATAGATACCATAAGACCATACAAGCTACATCTGGAAGGGCGCTATCACATTTTGCTCCATCACTATGGAACTCACTCCCAGATGACATGCGAGCAACTACAGACATTAAGGACTTCAGAAAGAAACTGAAAACACTTCTTTATGCAGATCATCTGGGACATATCGCCTAACCACTTGATTGAAGTCATGACACAATCCTCCAAAGTTGGACCCATAGCCATGTACAACCATCCCGATAATCACGATACACCAAAATGTATATAGTTTTGTCATGCTCTTATGACCCTGTACACTTACAATCCTGTTACCTCTCTTCTCCCCTCCCCTGTTTGAGTATTCTTGCATATTGTTTATTTGTTCTATGTACAATGTTGAGTTTCAATGTAAACCACTCTGAGTAAAGGACAGAGTGGTACAAAAATGGTTAAATAAATAAATAGCCAGGTGACTTGGTTTCCCCCTATACAATTCATAAAGATAAATACTGCAATGGAACAAGGTGAACTTGAGGATCATTTCAGGGAGTTAGAGGAAAATTTACAAATCACCACAACCCATTAAACCATGCAGTGAAAGAGCTAGGAGAGTTTGCTGATTCATGCACATTTAAGAAATTGCATATTAACTCAACAAATATAAGGTGATCCAGGAGGTGTGAAATGTTGCATGTCATGAATTCCTAGGTGGGGGCAACAACCACTTGAATCCTTCCTCAGCCCTTGGTTTTCTATCTCTGTTCCAGAAGCAAGTGAGAAGAAATGGAAACACAACACACACAGAATTATCTCTTAACAATGACATAGTTCTGAAAAAGCTTTAAGGATGAAAATTGCAGGACCACAAACTTGAATAATCACCTGTAACACCCCTCCCCCATTAGCTTTGCTGCAGTTTCTTCTTTTATTGAGAAAAAATGCCACATTGTACAATTTTGTATTATCACTATACGTCATGTTTTTGCCTTAATCATTAATAATATCTACACATTGCAAGCCAAACTATGCATAAACATATTAATTAGGTTCTAGACATAGAACTATAGAAACATGATGGCAGAAAAAGACCACATGGTCTATCTAGTCTGCCCTTCCATATCAACTACAATAGTCCCCTTTTTACCTTTAGAGATCCTCTGGGTTTGTCCCATATTCTTTTGAATTCAGATACTGTCCTCAACTCAACCACTTCCACTGGGAGACTATTCTACGTATCTAGAACTCTTTCCATAAAGAAATATTTCCGCATATTACTCCTGAGTCTATCCCCTTTCTCCCTTATCCTATTTCTGTCATCATGTTTCTATGTTTCTATATGGGACCAACACAGAGGATCTCTAAAGGTAAAAAGTGGACTGTTGTAGTTGTTGTTATGGAAGGACAGACTAGATGGGCCTTGTGGTCTTTTTCTGTCATCATGTTTCTATGTTTCTATGTCCCCTCGTAACAAAGCTTGCTTTCAATTGAAAGAGATTCTTCTCCTGTGCACTTATTTATTTATTTATTTACATTTTCTTATATAACGCACTATTCGGCATCAGCGTAGTTTACATAGAACATAAAATCAGACAGGAAAACATGTGCCTGAGTTTACAATTAACTGGATAACAAACTTGTATCATAGGAAGCGGTCACAATTAACAGGACAGTAAAACTTGGATAACAAGGATAACTATTTACACCTTAGAATCATGGGACAATGTAGCATGTAATTGAATGGTCATGGCACCTTGCTAATAGTATTCTCCTGGCACACCAGGTGATTTGGTGTTGTTACAACTATTTGACCGGGGTGTGGATCCGTGTTCTCTGGGAAGTATTTGAGAAATAGGTAGTGTTTGAGGGCTTTTCTAAACTGGAGTAGGTTGGTGATTGCTCTGATGTTTGTTGGTAATGCGTTCCAGAGTCTTGGTGCACAGAGTCTGAAAGCCCTATTATGCTGTTGTTGAGGTGCATCTTGTTAATTCTCGTGGAATCATTAGGGTATTTATTGCTGTGGACCTTCTTGATCTACTCGGGGATATAGATTGGATGAGGTCAGCTAGTGAGGAGGAGGAGAGATTATTTATCACCTTGAAGGTCAGTAGTATTGTCTTGAAGATGATCCTTCACTGTAATACCCAAATGGACTGGAGAACTCAAACAATCAATCAGTTGTTAATTTTCTTCGAGGTCTCAGTAAAAAACTGTAGCAAGGCCTTGTGGACTGTCATCAACAGAGGGCTACTTGCTCGTTCACATCAGTGACCTCTTTAAAGAGAAAGGCAGAACCGATCCGAAGCAGTGTAATTGGAGGAGAACCTGTGCAGACTCCTAGGACTTCGGGAAAATGTTATAAATAATTTTTTTATGTTGGAGATATTATCATCAAGTTTTGAGAAGAATGTTTAAGTTTGAGAAATAATTCCTGAAGTAAAATTAGGGTTCTGCCTTTCTCTTTAAAGAGGTCACTGATGTGAACGAGCAAGTAGCCCTCTGTTGATGACAGTCCACAAGGCCTTGCTACAGTTTTTTACTGAGACCTCGAAGAAAATTAACAATTGATTGATTGTTTGAGTTCTCCAGTCCATTTGAGTATTACAGTGAACGACTTTTTTCTAATTTGCTTTGTATCGTTCAAGAAGTGTGGGCCATTACGATTCCAGTTGAAGATGATCCTGGCATGTATAGGAAGGGGGGTCACATGGTCTCTTCTAGATGCCCCATGAAGAACCCTCACCGCGCTATTCATTGCGAACTGTATGGGGTTCAAGGTGGATTGAGGGAGTCCTTGTAAAATGACATTGGCATAATCAAAATGAGGCATGATCAGAGCCTGGTAGATGGTACGGAAATCCTCTGGTTCAAGCAAGGGGCGTAGATGTCTGAGGGAGCGGATCTTGTAGTATATAGCTCTCACAGTGTTAGCTATAGGTGCTTTCATGTCAAGGTTTTGATCCAGAGTAACACCAAGGTACCGTATTGTGGGTTTTGTTTGTAGTTCAGCTTCTTTCACCTTCAAATATTGTGGAGGGCTAAAGTTTGGGTTCCTTGAAATGAAGAGTACCTCCGTCTTCTTATGCTGAATTCTGAGGTTTTGTGACAGAAGCCAATCACTACTTCACTACCCAATTCCCTCTAATTCAACACAAAACTAGATGCAACCAAGTTACTCAAATTTACTCAATGTAAATAGTTATCCTAGTCAGTTAGCTATCCTTTACCTCTCTCCATGTATTAACTCTACTGTTCCAGTACATATTGTTACTTTGTTAACTTGTTACTTGTTACTTTTAATTTTAATTTTATTACACAGTTTACTTGTAACCTTAATTATCCTACATTGTTTTAATTGTTCCCTGTAAACAGTTGTAATATACTGTACTATTGTTTCATGTAAACCGTCTTGACTAGTAGAAAGACAGTATATAAAAACTGTTAAATAAATAAATAAATAAATAAATAAAATCAGATATGGCATTGAAGCAATTGATCAGAGGGGAGAGGTCCAATTTATCAATGGTAAACGGCATATAGAGAAAGACATCGTCCGCATATACCATGCAACTGACATTGAAAGACCGGATGATATTACAAATAGGTTGCATGTATATGTTGAACATCAAGGCAGAGAGGGAGGATCCCTGTGGCACCCCCTGGCCTTGACGAAATGGTTCAGATGTTGCTCCACCAGATCGAAGTGATGCCATCTTCCGGACAAGTATGATCTGCACAATTCGAGCGCTGTTCCGCAGACGCCTTTCTCTTTTAGCCTTCCCAGGAGAAGTTCATGACTTACTGAGTCGAAGGCTGCGGCGCTGTCTAGGAAAATGAGTGCAAATCCCTGTCAGAGGTTATCAACACCAGTAATTATATTATTGAAGAGGGTCATAAGGAGTGTTTCGACACCATGTGACTCTCTGAATCCATGTTGGCATGGGTCTAGTGGAGCAGCAGCATCAATGTGGTCTTGTAACTGTCTTTGCACCTCTTTTTCGATTAACTTTGCGAGAAAAGGTATACTTGAAATGGGTCTGTAGGAGTCTGCCTTTTGGGGATCTAGCTTGTTATTTTTCAGGAGTGGTCTTATAGATGTGTGCTTGAGGGCAGAAGGGAAAGAGCCAGAAGAGAAGGACAGGTTCATTATTTTGGATATTATTGTGCTGAAATCACTGCGCAGTTCCTTTATCCAGAAAGCTGGGCAAGGGTCCGTTTGTGCAGTAGTAGTATTGAGGGTCATGATTGAGTCTTCGATGCACTTCTTGGCCAGTGTAGAGAAGGAAGTTAGTGGTGTTGGACACTCTTGGATTGTGGAAGCAGACTCTATTGGAGGTTTATTTGTTTGGCATAACTTGGATTGTAGGTAAACTGCAAACTCCTGGGGATGGATTGCACATTGCTGTTCAGGGGCTGGTTCTTTAGAAAGAGTCTTTACTAAGTTAAACAAATCATGCTGTTTGTTTAGTGAGCGCTTCAGGGTGTCTGTGTGGTACTGTTTCATTTTCTCTGAGATAGCATTACGGTGGACGGATAGCTGATAGATGTAAGCTGCATGGTCTTCCACAGAGTGTGACCGACGCCAGCGTTTTTCCATCTTCCGTAGTCGGGAGAGTGATAGTCTCAGGCCTGCTGTGTACCAAGGGGCTGTAGTTCTTTTCCTTGGTGGCCTGTTAGGTGGTGGTCGAAGTGCTATTGCATTAAGATTACTATTCCAGCAGGAGACCAGTTCTTCCAGGTTTAGGGAGGTTTCGTTAAGGAGTGAGCGCATTCCAGCGAGGATAAGATCTCTATTAAATGGGCGAAAGCTTCTAGCAGGTAGTCTAGAGTTATTTCTTGGTACTCTGTTGATCTTAGATTGACTGTCATGAGTGGGGATCTGGAAGATAATAAGTTTGTGGATATGGACAACACGGTGTCGTGTGATTGGTTGACAACTGTCTGTGGGGCAAATATAAGGTCAAGAGTATTCCCCTTCATATGAGTAGGTTTATTAACTAATTGCTTGTATCCAAGGGTTTCGAGAGCTTCGAGAAAGGCAGCAGATTGGTTATCTTGAAGCGCTGGCAGGTTAAAATCGCCTAAGATCCAACTCGGGGTATTAGGATTCAGGCTGTTGGATGCGAGATTTATTATAGTTGGGAGGTCATCCGGGGAGGCTGCAGGAGCTCTATATAGTAGGTTTATAGAGCAGAGCTTGTTGGAAATGGAGACTGTCTCCAGGTGGTTTATGCTGGTGGAGTCATCCAGCTGGAAGTGAAGGTCTGATCTAGTGAGGATGAGCACTCCACCTCCTCTTTTGTTTTGTCTATGGCTAGTAAACTTATGCCACAGAGGATTTAAACATCATATCTCCTCTATCCCGCCTTTCCTCTAATGTATACATATTAGATCTTTAAATCTGTCCTCATATGCTTCAGAGTGGAGGATTGACCTAGTGGTTGGGGCAAGGTACTTCAGGCCAGAAGGTCAGGGGCTCAAATCCCACTAGAGGACAGCAACCTTGGGCCGGAAGGACTGGGGTTTCTAGTCCCACAGGTGCTCCTTGTGGTCTTGGGCAAGCCACTTAACCCTCCATAGCCCATGTTTCCTGTAAAATAGTTATCTCCAAGATATAATGCCCTGTTCAATGTAATTTCAGTTTGTTCAATGTAAACCACACTGATGCAGAATAGCACAGTATATAAGAGAATGTAAATAAATGAAGATTACTAAACATTTTAATAAACTTCCCCTGCACGGACTCCAACCTGTTTATATCCTTTTGAAGGTGTGGTCTCCAAAATTGCACACAATACTCCAAATGAGGTCGCACCAGAGACTTATACAGAGGCACAATCATCTCTTTTTTACTGCTGGCCATTCCTCTCCCTATGCCCCCAAGCATCCTTCTATCTTTTGCTGTCACCTTTTCTACCTATTTAGCTACTTTAAGATCATCAGACATAATCATGCACAGGTCATGCTCTTCTTTTGTGAACAGAAGTCGTTCGTCCCCTACACTATACCATTCCTTTGGATTTTTGCAGCCCAAATGCATGACCCTTCATTTTTTCGCATTCAATCTCAGCTGTCAAATTTAAGACCATTCTTCAAGCTGTTATCAACTCCTTCCTGTTTGTCTATTCTATTGCAGATTTTGGTATCATTTGCAAAGAAAAAGCTGAAGCGGGACACCAGAAACCACGGTCTGACACAGATAAAGTAGTAGGGAAACTTTATTTGGTCCACCAAATAAAGTTGCTGGTGGTTTCTAGTGTCCCGCTTCAGCTTTTTCTTTGAACATTTGCGGACACCTCCTTCTCCTGCTGGTTTGATCATTTGCAAAGAGGCAAACCTTATCTGACAGTCCTTCCCCAATATCACCAGCAAAGATCTTAAAAAGAATTGGACCAAGGACAGATCCCTGTGGCTCACCACTGGTAACCTCATTCTCCTCAGAGTGAGCTCCATTTATCTGTTCCCTTTTTGCCTCCCACTCAACCAATTTCTACCCCAATCTGTAACTTTAGGGTCCATCTGTAGGGTGCTCAGTTTGTTTATAAGTCACCTGTGTGGAATGGTGTCAAAGGCTTAAAGGAAATTTAAGTACATCACATCTAGTGCTCTCCCTTTGTCCATCTCCCTGGTCTCACAGTCAAAGAAATCAATTAAATTTGTCTGATAAGACCTGACTCTGGTAAACCCATGCTGCCTCAGATTTTGCAATCCATTGGACTCCAGAAACCTCACTATTCTCTCTTTTAGCAATGTTTCCAATAATTTACTCACCACAGAGGTTAGACTAACTGGTCTGTAGTTTTCAACCTCATCCTTACTTTCACTTTTGTGTAAAGGGACCACATGTGCCTTTCTCTAGTCGTCTGGGACCACTCCTAAGACCAAAGAAATATTGAAAAGGTCATTCAGTGGAGATATTAAAATGTCCCCAAGTTCCCACAATATTCTCGGGTGTATCCCATCTGGATCTATAGCTTTGTCTATTCTTAGTTAAGGGAGTTCCTCACAAACACAGTCTTCTGAAAATGGTTTGAGTTCCCCATCACTTCTGTACCTATTTGTGGGTGTTTTCTGAGATCTTGCTCCTGGCCCTTCATCTGTGAACACAGAACAGAAATATTTGTTAAGCAATTCCGCTTTATCCTTATCAGTGTCTACCTATTCCTTCCCTTCACCCTTGATAATAGCACTTTTGCTCTTCCTCCTCTCACTAACATATCTGAAAAATGTCGTATCCCCCCATTTTATTGCATTGGCTATTTCTTCTTTGTTTTGTATCTTTGCTTTCCTGACTAGTTTGCTAGCTTCTCTAAGTTTTTCCAAATATAGATGCTTGTCTTCCTGTCTCTGTGATCTCTTATATTTCATGAAAGCCTCTCCCTTTTTCTTCATTTTTTTCAGCTAATTCTTTTGAGAACCATAGACCCTCATTTTCCTTTTACATTTATTTACCTTTCTAACAAAAAGGTTTGTTGCCCTTAAAATATCCCCGTTCAGTTTTTCCTACTATTTTTCTACATCCCCCAGCTGTTCCCATCCTGCTAACAACTCCTCGAGGTACCGTCCCATCTTGGAAAAGTTTATTTTCCTAAAGTCTAAGACCTTCACTTTTGAATGGATATTATCAGCCCTAGTCCTAATACTGAACCACACCATCTCATGATCCCTGGATGTGAGATGATCTTCCATTATAACATCAGAAACACTTTCCCCATTGGTAAGCACCAAGTCCACTATGGCCCCTTCACGTGTGGGTTCTTTTACCAGTTGCCTGAATAGTTCTCCCTGTAGAGAATCCAGGATCTCCTTACTTCTAGATGACACTGCAGCAGAGATTCCCCAATGAACATCCAGCATATTGAAATCTATCAGTAGCATATATCTTCTATTAATTTAATAAGAGGTACAAACAAACCTCAGAAAGGATTTATACCCATTTTCCTCGATATCAAGGCAGCTTTTGACTCTGTCCTGTGACCTCCTTTCCCAATACCATGGCAGACATGTCATATCAGCAGATAATAAATGCACCTACACATAACAAATGGAATATCCTTGATTTAATATTCCTACCTAAAATAATCTATGATCACCCCAAAACTACCAAACCACAAATACTACCTGTTCCTTGGTCAGATCACCATCTAATAAATTTCTCTTTCTTATACCAAACTCCTAACCACATTCCTTACTCAGGAAGCAACCACTGTACTAAATTTAACAGCTTTGATAACGATACATTTATAAAGGAGACCCTCCCGAATATCAGTCCTGATATCAGAGATTTAAAAGAACTCCTGTCGACCTGGACCTCATCCATTTCTAAGGCTCCCACTAGACCAGCTCACCGCACTAACAAGAATAAAGAAATAAATCAAAACAATGGTACTCACAGGAGATAAGAGGTTTAAAAAGACAATTAAGGAAGATAGAGGGCATGTGGAGAATGTCTAAATCTCCGGAAGATAGACTAGCATAAATGGACACATGTTCATTATACCGTGACACCATCAACAAAAAAAAAGAAAGAATTCCATACAAAAGTTTTGCTGAATTCTCTGAACCAACAAAGAGAATTATTTGAAAATGTTACATCCATGACTCATACCCTGAATGACTGCCTCAGTAACCAAAACATACATCCCCAAACCCTGGCGGATTACTATAGAAATAAACTTAAGCCATCAATTGAATAATTATCTCTACCTCCACTTCCAAACTTAACGTACCCTAAGATATGGTCAGACTTCCATAAAGTTCCCCTTGACTACTTATAAAAGATTATATCAAATATCAATACCACAACTTCCAGTCTTGACCCATGCCTGGTTAACTGGTAACTTACACTGAATTTGCACCAATAATACTTAACATTGTTAACATGCCTTTCCATTGATAATCCACCCCATTTGCTAAATCATGCCCTACTTAATATAGGTCAATTTCCAGTCTGCCATTCCTAGCCAAAATAATTGAAAGAACAGTACGTAGCCAACTTCAAGACCACATTGACTTGCATGCCTCTCTAGATGATCAGCAATATGGGTTCCGACCACGCCAGGGTGTTCAAACTCTGTTACACACCCTCTTTAACAATCTGATAAAGGGCATTTTTCTTAGATATTGCCTCTGCTTTTGATTCCATCAATCATCTCCAGGAGAGACTCAAACTGATATATATGGAACAATGCTCTCTTGGTTCCAGTCTTATCTTATCTGATGTATTTAGATTTCAGTAAAGTCATTGACACTGTTCCTCACAGGCGACTTATAAACAGACTGAGCACCCTAGTGATGGACCCTAAAGTTACTGCTTGGGTTAGAAATTGTTTGAGTGGGAGGCAACAAAGAATACAGTTAAATGGAGTCACTCTGAGGAGAAGGAAGTTACCAGTGGTGTGCCCCAGGGATCTGTCCTTAGACCAATTCTTTTTAACATCTTTGTTAGTGATATAGCGGAAGGGCTGTCGGGTAAGGTTTGCCTTTTTGCAGATGATACCAAAATCTGCAATAGAGTAGACACCCAGGAAAGTTTAGATAACATGAGGAGTGACCTAGCTAAGCTTGAAGAATGGTCTAGAATTTGGCAGTTGGGATTTAATGTTAAAAAATGCAAGGTCATGCATTTGAGCGGCAGCAATCCAAGGGAGTAATATAGTATAGGGGGTGAAGTACTTTTTTCCACTAAAGAAGAGCGGGACCTAGGCGTGGTTGTGTCTGATGATCTTAAAGAAGCTTTCTGATGATTTTAAAGTAGTTAAACAGGTAAAAAATGTGACAGCAAAAGCTAGAAGGATGCTTGGGTGCATAGGGAGAGGAATGTTCAGCAGAAGAAAGGAGGTGATAGTGCCTCTGTATAAGTCTTTGGTGTGAATTCATTTAGAGTATTGTGTGCAATTCTGGAGACCGCACCTTCAAAACAGGTTGGAGTCAGTACAGAGGGTAGACACTAAAATGGTTAGTGGTCTTCATTATAAAGCATATGAGGACAGACTTAAGGATCTTAATATGTACACCTTAGAGGAAAGGCGGGATAGAGGTGATATGACTGAGATGTTTAAACACCTCCATGGCATACTGTAAAAGCACAAGTGGAGAGCCTCTTTCGATTGAAAGCAAGCTCTGCTATGAGGGGACATAGGATGAGAGTGAAAGGGGATAGACTCAGGAGTAATATTCAGAAATATTTCTTTACGGAAAGAGTGGTAGATCTGTGGAATGTTCTATGGCCTTGTGTGTAGATAGTTGCTCTATAAGGCAAGAATGCTCACATGTGGTGGGTAGAGAGGGATCTAACACCTGTCGAGGTCAGTAGTTTCAAAGAGCTAGTTGTGAATGGGTAACTGGAACAAAAAACAATGAACTAACTGACAAATCTTTGCCCAACACCACAAACAATCCCTCCTTTGCAGTATAGAAAAAGAGTTTTTAAAAATTAAAACCAAAACCCCTTTATGAGTTTCAGGCAGAGAGCTTGTATTTAAAAGCCCCATAGAATTACCTTGCTTGCAATGGAGTCTCTGTTAGCAATGCAATCTTTCTGTGAGAATAAGCTTTATTTAGTTGTTCTTTACAGAATATAACCTAATTACCTTGCTTGCAACGGAGTCTCTGTTAGCAATGCAATCTTTCTGTGAGAATAAGCTTTATTTAGTTGTTCTTTACAGAATATAACCCAATTACCTTGCTTGCAACGGAGTCTCTGTTAGCAATGCAAACTTTCTGTGAAAATAAGCTTTATTTAGTTGTTCTTTACAGAATATAACCCAAACACATATCAAGTTGTTCATAACCTTAATTGACCTACCCTATGCATACAGAGCTTTCTACAAATATAAGCTTATAATCTAGTTCCCTTGCAAGGTACAACCTTGACAGTAATAAATAAACATCCTTTATAACACTGACAGCACTTTTCAAGCTGTTTTCACTCACCAGACTTTCTACATGAGACCCAAGTATCCTCTCAGCGCCCTTTTATAATTCTGTGCACACAATTCATCCAAAGACAATCCAATTATGTTTAGAATCTGAGGGATATTTATGCTGCCGTGTGCATTCCCAAGAGGATTTGAAGCCTCATCTGTTAAGGACTCATCCAGGGGACAAAGAATAGGAATAAGATTATTCCATCCTGGGAAACTCTACAAAGTGAATCTTATTCTGCTGGTAATGCAGAATAATCCAGCTAGCCCTTTGCTTCAGCAATACAGCTAACAGGATCGGGCTAGGGAATACTTTTCTTAGATTCCTCTAATATCTGTAAGGATAATTATCATCTTCTATAGGTCTTCAGGATGCAGTGCGGGCGGTATTTACGGTGTAACATGAGACAGAATTGAACATTGTTGGACACAGCTACAACAAGAACGGATGCAACAACAAACAGGAAGGTAAACCTAATGCACAAAAGAGCCCCCTAGTCACATGACCCAATCTACCTCCAAACATGCTATCAATCTACCCCCTCCTCTATCTACTGCTGATATTCCTGCTACTCACCAAAGCACATAAACCCTTCCCATGGTCTTGGCAAGTCAACACACCACACAACTGTATTCCTATGCCATCACATCAACAAAACCACCCTATTCATTGAACATTTCAATGAAGATCCCCAACCTCAGTAATATCCACATGGAATCATGTCTATCCTACCCTACAAGCCGATTTACACAAGACAAGTTATCTGCACCATTCCCCCTCCTATTAAATAACCTGTGAGAAAGTCAGTTGGTCCATTAGATGATAGAGGGGTTAAAGGCGCACTAAGAGGCGACAAGACGATAACAATAGCGGAGAGACTGAATGAATTCTTTGCTTCGGTCTTTACTGAGGAAGATGTAGGGATATTACCCATGATTGAAGTGGTATTTAAAGGTGCGGAAGAATTGAAGGAAATATCGATACATCGGGAAGATGTATTACAACTATTACATAAACTGAAGAGTAGCAAATCACCTGGGCCGGATGGTATACATCCAAGGGTGTTGAAAGAACTGAGGTATGAGATTGCAGACCTGCTATTAGTAATCTGTGAATTTTCATTAAAATCATCTGTAATACCTGAAGATTTGGAGGATCGTCAATGTAATGCCAATTTTGAAAAAAGTGTTCCAGGGTTGATCCAGGAAACTACAGACTGGTGAGCCTGATGCCAGTACCAGGAAAAATGGTAGAAACCATCATAAAGAACAAAATTACTCAGCATGTAGATAGTCATCGCCTAATGGGATTATTATGTACTAGGATGCGTTCAATCTATAACAAAGGTTCTTATATGCAGAATGTGTTATATTGCTATATGGCACTCTCGGTTTCTAGAGGTCTCAGTTGTCTTGTAACTCAGCCTTAAGACTCACGTCTATCGGCAAAAGCCGTGATCACATCAATGACCTCTTATACAAACAGAAACCTTTCTCATGATTTTTTTAAAACTCAGCCATGAACATTTTTTAAACTGGATATCGAGGAGATTAAACTAATGTGCGTGTTAATGCCATTCTATTAAGTTTATTTATTTATTTATTTATTTTATTTACAGTTTCTTTTATACCGCGCTATTCGTCATCAGTGCGGTTTACAATGAACATAAAAACTATACGTCTCAAATAATTGATCTGTGCTTACAATGAACAGGACAATAAACTTGGTATACATTAAACAGGTTTCATGAACAGTGAAACAGAGAACGTGAGAACTTTGTACAAAGCAACTAAATGCAGCTATATGTAGAGCTACATGAATCTAGGTAAAATTTTCTTAGTGAGAGGAGGTGCAAAGTGAGATTGCAGTTCTACGGATTAAGACTGTGGAGTGCATGGGTTTAATGTGTTGGCCTGGGGTGTGGAGGTGGGTTGGTATGGGAGGGTGTCCGAAACATCGTAGTGCTGCAGGAACAGGTCTTCCTTCCACTGAACAGTCCGGTAATGGCCAGGCTGTATGAAAAAACGCCGCGCGGCGTTAAGCACCATTAAGCACTCATTTGGATCCCCTGATGAAATGGTTGGCTGTGAAACGCCACAGTGGTATCCCGTGGGAGCGTCTTCAGCTAAAGCCAAGAGGTTCGGGATATGTTGGAGTAATTTAGCTAAGTACAGCCTGATAATGTATTAAGCCAGCTGGAGACAACTTAATAGAACGGCATTAACACGTACATTAGTTTAATCTCCTCGATATCCAGTTTAAAAAATGTTCATGGCTGAGTTTTAAAAAAATCATGAGAAAGGTTTCTGTTTGTATAAGAGGTCATTGATGTGATCACAGCTTTTGCCGATAGACGTGAGTCTTAAGGCTGAGTTACAAGACAACTGAGACCTCTAGAAACCGAGAGTGCCAAATAGCAATATAACACATTCTGCATATAAGAACCTTTGTTATAGATTGAACGCATCCTAGTACATAATAATTTATTACGTCCAAGAAGAGGACCAATTTATCATTTATGGCCTAATGGGAGACAGCCAACATGCCTTTAGACAAGGAAGTTCTTGTCTTACTAATCTGTTATTTTTTTTTGAAGGTGTGAATAAACAGGTGGACAAAGGTGAGTCTGTTGATATAGTGTATCTGGACTTTCAGAAAGCCTTTGACAAGGTCCCCTCATCAGAGACTTTTGGCAAAACTAAAGAGTCATGGGATAGGGGGCAGTGTACTATTGTGGATCAGGAACTGGTTAAAAGATAGAAAGCAGAGGGTAGGACTAAATGGCCAATTTTCCCAATGGAGAAAGGTGAATAGTGGTGTACCCCAGGGATCTGTGCTTGGTCCGCTTCTTTTTGACATATTCATAAATGACCTGGAAAAGGGAATAACGAGTGAGGTTATAAAATTTGTAGATGATACAAAACTATTTAAAGTTGTGAAAACCCAAGAGGATTGTGGAAAATTGCAAGAGGATCTTGATAAATTGGAAGGCTTGGCATCAAAATGGCAGATGAAATTTAATGTGGACAAGTGCAAAGTTATGCACCTAGGGAAGAACAACCCAGACTATGGTTACACCATGCAAGGTTCCACATTAGGAACCACCACCCAGGAAAAAAGATTTAGGCGTCATTGTGGCTAACATGTTAAAACCCTTGGCCCAGTGTGCAGCGGCGGCCAAGAGAGCAAATAGAATGCTAGGTATCATAAGGAAAGGAATGGAAAATAAAACAAAAGATATTATAATGCCTCTATACCGTTCCATGGTGAGACCGCACCTTGAATATTGTGTACAATTCTGGTCGCCGTATCTTAAAAAGGATATAGAGTTATTAGAAAAGGTTCAGAGAAGAGCCACCAAAATGGTAAAGGCGGCTGAGGGGAGATATGATAGAAGTCTATAAATAAATGAACGGAGTGGAACAGGTAAACGTAGATCAATTGTTTATGTTATCAGAATATAGAAAGACTAGGGGACATGCAATGAAGCTACAGGGTAAACTATTTAAGACTAATAAAAGAAAATATTTTTTCACTCAACATGTAATCAAACTCTGGAAGGATGTAGTAAAGGCTGTTAGTGTAGCTGGTTTTTTTTTCAAGTTTATACTTTATTTAGTAAATTCTAGAAAATGATACTCATTCCATAATAAAACATTAAAATTCTATAAAAGTAAATCAATGCAGTCCACATTATGGGGAGCAAAAAATGAAAAAATAGTAAGAATAAACTTATATCATGCAGATATACACAAAAAGAAAAATATGCATGAGAGGGAGTGCTGACCCATTTCATAAACTCTTTTTTTTTTCTGATGACAAAGTTTTAACCAGAAACTAATAAATTGTTACATCTGATCTTTGCCCCCTGCAATGTCACTAGCACGAAGTCTAATCTTGATCTCTCCATCACCCCAGTCCCATGGTCAGCCCACAGTCTTATATCATTCAGTATGCCAACACAACAAGATATACCCAGCCAAACAAATAAACACCCACCTAATCCAGCACGTTTCAAACCACTTGACAAGGAAGAAATTACTAAACAGGTACTCCCAAAACTTGCCCAGCCTTCAGCCAGCATTAACGAAAGTGTAGCTAACTGGAATGACACCCTGAATCGATATGCTAAAAAGCCCTCATCTAACATTCATAAGTCACCCAGCAACTATGTGGATAGAAGGCAGTCAGCCCCGTGGTTCTCCCAGGAACTACAGGAGTCCCTACTCCACCTGAGAAAAATGAAGAGAAAGTGGCGTCACACCCATAGTGTCTCAGACCAGACCACATACTTAGCATATCTGAAAATCCATCGTGAGCTAATCTGGAACAAAAGGAGGAGATTTCATTCAGAGCTCCTCAACCACTCCTTAAGGAAGCCACGAGACCTCTTCAATTTGGTGAAATCCCTAACCATAGAACCTTCACAGCCACAACAGGAATCTATACACCCACAACAGTATGCCAACTATTTACAGTCCAAAACCATAAAAACAACATCAGCACCTATACCAAAGTCTACACAATCTCATCCACACCAGAACTCCCTCAACAAGCTTTCACCACACCAGATCCCCCTCAACAAGCTTTCACCACACCAGAACCCCCTCAACAAGATTTCACCTCCATCCGCAAAATGCATTGAAGAAATTATTGCTAACATCAACACCGCCACTGCACCGAATGACCCATGCCCAGCACACTAGATAAGAGCAATGAGTTTGGATCTCAGCCCAATCATATCTGATATCATAAATCAATCATTCTCAACAGGAATACTCCCATCTGCTCTTAAACAAACTTCCATCAGACCATTGTTAAAGAACAGCCAGCTGGATCCAAAGAAGGAAGAATTCTACCGACCGATCTCCATTATCCTTTTATTGGCTAAAATACTTGAGAAGGTTACTCAGAGGCAGATCCAGCAACATATTGACACAGCATCACCACTCGACATCAGCCAACATGGATTTAGAGAAGCTCACGGTATGGAAACACTTCTTACATCCCTAACCAATGTGCTCATCAGTGGAATCGACAACATCAAAATGGGCTTCGCACTAATCTTTCTCGACATAGCCGCAGCATTTGATTCAGTCGACCATGACAAACTATTAGCTCGACTTTACGAAAAGGGAATACAAGATCTAGCTTGGAAGTCGTGTAAATCTTACTTAGAAGACAGATGGCAACAAGTCCGGATTGGCTCAAACACATCTGAACCATTTCTGCAAAAGCAAGGAGTTCCCCAAGGCTCCTCCCTTTCTGCGCTGCTCTTTAATATATATATGCAGCCAATCTGCGAAATCACCAGCTCCTTCGGTATATCCTGCTTAATCTATGCAGATGATGTGCTGATGTACACACCGATCAACGTTGTTACACCTGATTACTTAACCCTAATCGAATGCTTCAATGCTATAATGGACTGGCTCCTTGGGCAGAACCTGAGAATCAACTTCAAAAAACCCCAAAGTCCTAATTATCACAAAAAACAAAGGATTTTCACCCCCCGCTACTTTAAAAGTACGAGATGCAGAGCTTCCAATAAAGTCCACCATAAGATACTTAGGTGTAATATTAGACCAAAGGCTGGAATTCAAGGAGCACATAAACCGCACTGTGAAAACAATATACTTTAAGATCAAGACCCTCAGGCACCTAAGACCTATGCTTGACCCCGGTAACTTCAGAACTATTTTCCAAGCGATAGTCACACTCCACTTTGACTTTGCAAACATCATACTCCACGGCCTCCCAAAGAATACCCTAAAACCACTACAATTAGCCATGAATGCCGCCGCCCGCATTTTACATGGAGCAACAAGGAGTGAACACACAACCCCCATTTTAAGGGAATTACATTGGCTCCCGATAAACTGCAGGATCTTATATAAAGTCCTACTTATTACCTTCAAGGCCATTAACAAAATAGCTCCCTCCTCAATCTCGACTCTACTCGACCACCCACCCAACAACAGACCCAGGAGATCAGCAGCCACCAATACGCTAACCATTCCGAGAGAAACTACAAAATGTGCACTTTCAACTAACAACAGAGCATTTGCGTTCTACGCACCCAGATGCTGGAACAACCTCCCACCTCCCATCAGAGCATCCAGAGACCTCATGCAATTTAGAAAAACCCTAAAGCACTACCTTTTCATTATACACTTCTCACAACCTGGAAACACCTCTCCATCTCTGCAACACAGTTCAAGCTTGTAATATGAATCGGCAGCGGTCCTATATCATGATGCACATCACTGATATAGAATCCATCCACTGTAAATAATCTACCTCACAATCTGTAAATAAGTTTCCCAAAGTTGAAATCCCAGTTGCCTTCCCTGTTCTATGTAAACTCAGGACAGATTATTTGTCCGAGAGTCATTTTGTTTCATTGTAAACCGCACTGATAACAAAAAGCGCGGTATAAAAGAACTATCAAATAAATAAAATAAAATAAATAAATAAAATCTGTGCAGAAAAAGACAAAAGAAAAGTTTCTAAAGCCGATGCCTCTAGGAAAACATACTTGGTGCCTTTCAACATAACCAAACATTTACAAGGAAATTTAAGGAAAAATTTGGCACCAGTAGCTAAGACACGGGGCTTTAAAGCTAAAAAAGCCCTGTGGCGAAGTTGAGTCACCCTAGAGATATGTGACTATTTAAGACTAATAAAAGAAAATATTTTTTCACTCAACGTGAAATCAAACTCTGTAATTTGTTACCGGAGGATGTAGTAAAGGCTGTTAGTGTAGCTGGGTTTAAAAAAGGTTTGGACAAGTTCCTGGAGGAAAGGTCCATAAACCATTATTAAGAAGGGACACAGGATATCAATGCTTGACCCAGTACAAGCATTGTGGAACCTGTTTCTTTTGGGGAAACTGCTAAGTACATATGACCTAGATTGGCCACTGTTGGAAACAGGATACTTATGTTCTTATGTTATGTTCTTATTACTCATACTACGATGTTTTGTTCAAAACTCCCACCTAACCCTCCCCTTCGTTTAAAAACACTTTTGAAATTATTTAAATCTTAAAGTTTGAAGTTACAAGAGACTGTTTACATCCTTGATATGTGATGTTACTGTTTACAATTGAAAGTTCTTTGTAAATGTTATTGTTTATAATTGAATATTAATTGTAAAAGTTGAAGTTAATGTAAACCTCCTTGATTAAATGAAAAAACTGTTAAATAAATAAATGAATAAACATGCTACACATATAGAACATCTTGACATCTAATACACAAAGAATAACATCCCACACTCTACCCTAACTAGTACTAAACCACGACACATACAATTCCGTCACTGTGCCCTAATGAACTCCCGCTCTATCCTGAACAAGATACAAACAATCAGAGACCTGATACTATCCCAAAACATAGACATATTATGCATAACAGAAAAATGGATCACTGTCACAGACAACGTGCTCCTGAATCAACTCATGCTGACTGGATACATTCTACACCAATGCCCAAGTTCTTAACGCAGAGAGGATGGAGTGATGATACTAACCAATAATCTGTTATGTTTTTTTGAAGGTGTGAATAAACGGGTAGACAGGTAAGTTAGTTGATATAGTGTATCTGGACTTTCAGAAAGCCTTTGACAAGGTCCCTCATCAGAGACTTTTGGCAAAACTAAAAAGTCATGGGTTAGGAGGCAGTGTACTATTGTGGATCAAGAACTGGTTAAAAGATAGAAAGTAGAGGGTAGGGCTAAATGGCTAATTTTCCCAATGGAGAAAGGTGAATAGTGGAGTACCCCAGGGATCTGTGCTGGGTCCGCTGCTTTTTAACATATTCATAAATGACCTGGAAATGGGAATAACGAGTGAGTTTATCAAATTTGCAGTTGATGCAAAACTATTTAAAGTTGTTAAAACCCATGAGGATTGTGGAAAATTACAAGAGAATCTTGATAAATTGGAAGACTGGGCATCCAAATGGCAGATGAAATTTAATGTGGACAAGCTCCAAGTTTTGCACCTAGGAAAGAACAACCCAAACTATGGTTACACGATGCAAGGTTCCACTTTAGGAACCACCACCCAGGACAAAAATTTAGGTGTCATCGTGGATAACATGTTAAAACCCTCCGCCCAGTGTGCAGGGGTAGCCAAGAGAGCAAATAGAATGCTAGGTATCATAAGGAAAGGAATGGAGAATAAAACAAAGGATATTATAACACCTCTATATCGTTCCATGGTGCGACCACACCTTGAATATTGTGTGCAATTCTGGTTGCCATATCTTAAAAAGGATATATATACATTGCAGTATTCTTGTTCGATGTACACCGCGCTGATTTTAATAGCGCGGTATAGAAGAAAATGTTAAATAAATAAAATAAATAAATAAATATAGTGTTATTAGAAAAGGTACAGAGAAGAGCCACCAAAATAGTAAGTGGATGGAAGGATACCCCTATGAAGAGAGGCTGAAAAGGTTAGGGCTCTTCAACCTGGAAAAGAGACAGTTGAGAGGTGATATGATAGGGGTCTATAAATTAATGAATGGAGTGGAACGGGTAAACGTAGATCAATTGTTTACATCATCAGAATATAGAAAGACTAGGGGCATGCAATGAAGCTATAGGGTAACCTTTTTAAGACTAATAAGAGAAAATATTTTTTCACTCAATGTGTAATCAAACTCTGGAATTTGTTACCTGAGGATGTAGTAAAAGCTGTTAGTTTAGCCGGGTTTAAGAAAGGTTTGCACAAATTCTTGGAGGAAAGATCCATAAACCATTATTAAAAGGGACCCTGGATAGCACTGCTTGACCCAATATAAGCATTGTTGAACCTGTTTCTTTTGGGGAAACTGCTAGGTACTTATGACCTAGATTGGCCACTGTTGAAAACAGGACACTGGGCTTAATGGAACTTGTTCTGATCCAGTATGGCATATCTTATGTTCTTTAAAAATGCTGAGGATAAACTGACATATTTACAACTGATGAAAAACTATCACACTGCAACAGATGAAGTAAAACGTGAACACCACTCAAATCTACTAAAATCAACCATCGACCATCCAAGAGAGCTGTTCTAAAACACCATCAACCGAAAACCAAGAGCTCCCAATTATCCCCCCCCCCCCCCCGCTCCCAACAACTAGCACTACATTACAAGCAATTGCATTCCCAACCTGATATCTACATTCCACTCATCTTGGAAAGCACCCACCCTCACCCATGGACAACCTTTGCCAGAATAACTGATAGACAAATTGAAGATATCTTTACAGCACTGAACACTACAGCATCACCCCTGGATCCCTGCCTGTTAGCATGGATTAAAGCCACCAAGAAAGAACTTGACACTGTAATTGCCAAAATTACACAATCAATTCTTCAACATGGCATAATGCCCACAAGCCTGAAAAACTTGTCCATTCACCCATACTTAAAAAAAAAATCCCACCCTTGATCCCTCTGTACCCTCATCATACAAACCAATCACACACCTTCCCTTCCTGGCAAAGATCATTGAGAAAACAGTACCACACCAACTACAAGACCATATCAAAAAGCACAACCTACTTGACCCTCAGCAACATGGGTTCCACCCATGCCAAGGTGTGGAAACCCTATTGACTACATTGATAAATACCCTAAAAAAGGGTAACACTCAACTTCCTGGAAATATCATCACGTTAGACACTGTGAACCACTACCTTCTACTAAAATGTCTCTGTGCCAATGGAATTCAGTGCATCATACTTAAGTGATTCACCTCAAACCTTACAGATAGGCATAAACAGATAAAGACAGAAAACATCACCTCCATCCCATACAAATATAGGGAGTCCCCCAAGGATCCACACTATCCGCCATTCTTTTCAACCTCTACCTGCGACCACTCTGCAGTCATAAGATTGCACAGTCTGTACCTACACATTTATGTGGATGATATTATGATATATAGACAGATCAACACAAACCCATACCCCCTGCCTACCAAGACTTTTTCACTGAGGTTTCTAACTGGCTATGAGACAACAATCTGCAAATTAACCTCAAGACAGAAGTCCTCTACATAACAAGAGACACCACATTCATATCCCCACTCACAATAATACCGAATGACATCACAATCAAAACTAAGACTGAGGTCAAATACCTTGGAGTCACTCTGGACCAACATCTAATATTCAAAACCCATATAAAAACCCCCCACCAAAATAATCTCCACAAAACAAAGACTCTTCAATGACTATGACCACTCCTCAAGCCAGAAGACTTCCGGATGATACTACAAGCAACAGTAATACCCCACCTAGACTATTGCAATTTCATCTACAAAGAACTACCACATTTCCCTCTTCCACCACTCCAAACAGCCCTTCACTCTGTAGCAAGAACCCTACAAGAAGTAACAAGACTGAACCACATAACCCCAATACTGAAACAGCTTCACTGGCTCCTTCTGCTGAGTCTCATAAAGTATAAAATAATAATGCTAACCCATAAAGCCATCCATGCGGAACCACCCCCCCTCCACTCACCTCAACTCTTTTACAACTCTCACAACCATATAGAATCAGATGAACATCCACAATAAACACTCTGACCATCTCTCACAACAGGGCCAAATCAAATCAGCAAGCTTGTAAAAGAACATTCCAGTTATATGCACCATCCATATGGAACAGACTACCAGACAATCTCAGACTCATTGATGACCTTGAGGCCTTAACTTAAACTCAACATCTCCAGCTCATGCTATGGCATTCCTCGACGCTTTAAACTCATTGGACCTCACTCAAATCATTGAAACTCAGACACACAGTGGGGGAAATACTCTTAATATGCTATTTGTACCCTCCAGTCTCAACTCCATCAACTCTTGCATCTCCTATCAAGTAATTGAAGGAAATTGTGTTAAGTAACTGTACTGTCTAAATGTTTACACGTATCCTAATGTTAAATGTAGCCCTCCAATTGTGATGTGACATGACCACCTTGATTGAAGGAAAAGGTGGCATACAAATCTGTCTAAATAAATAAATTCCATTACCCTAGTCAGATCATTATATGATCTCATTTGAATTTCCAGTAAAACCCCCACTGCCCAGACAGTATTGCACAGCTACCCACCATTGCTTCAAAGAATTTGACAACAACACCCTATTCGAACAAATACTTCCCAAGCTCGACACCAGCACTACAGACCTTGCAGCCCTAATAATGAACTGGAATGACATGATAACACCAACTGCTCTGGCACCACTGAAACTAAAAATATCTCAATGAACAAACAAGGCACCATGGTACTAATCCAACATAAGACAAGCCAAGCTCATATTAAGAAGGCTGGAGAGATGATGGTGGAGAACTAAAAATCAAACACATCTCCACTAATACATGACAAAACAAGGGGAATACAATAAACTCATTCTAAATCAAAAGAAACAATATCACACAAATATCATCATGAAATCTCTAAACCCCCCCAAGACAGCTCTTTGTGATAGTAAAAAATCTCACTAAATCTCCACAAACTCAGGTCGCTGATACAATAAAACCAGAAGCATTCACAACTCGTCTCCAGAACAAAATCGCCTGCACAAACCATGCACCAAATCAAACCCTTTCTCCAAAGATAAAACATGATTACCCAAACAACTAGACCTCGTTCTTCTCAATCATTGATGAGCGTTGCATCAATCTACTGAAATCTCTGAACACAACCACATCACCACTCGACACCTGCCCAACTTCCTCGATAAAGATGACATCACAAGAGCTAGCACCGATGATCTGCAGAATAGTAAATGTATCCATAACACAAGGATTCATGCCACCATTACTAAAGATCTCATCTATAAGACCACAGTTAAAGAGCAACACAACAGACTCTCCATCCTCATATCGGCCCATATCCAGCATACCTCTACTAGCAAAATAATTGAAAAGACATTCCAACATCAACTACAAGATCACATTGACTCAACCACACTGCTCGATCCTCAACAGCATGGATTCCAACAACACCACGGGGTAGAAATCTTATTAACCTCAATAACAAACCCAGTTCTTAAAGGGATCAAAAACATCAAGCAAGGCTTCATATTCATAGTAACATAGTAAATGATGGCAGATAAAGACCAGTATGGTCTATCTAGTCTGCCCAGTAAAATGGCAAGAGTAGGTGCACCTGCTGCTCTAAGCAGGCCACCCCTCCCAATGTCTTTGTTTAGGGGTGAACCCACCGCTTCATGTAAGACACCCCTATTTGTTGAGAAATTAGATAGTTAAGTTTATTTTGATTTTATCCTGTTGCTGTAAAGGGATCCACTTGTGTCTGTCCCGTGCCATTTTGAATTCTGTCACTATATTTTCCCCTACCACTTCCATCAGGAGGGCATACCAAGCATCCACCACCCTTTCAGTGAAAATGTATTTCCTGACATTGCCTTTCAATTTACCCCCTGGTAGCTTCATGTTATGCCCTCTAGTTTTACAGCTTCCCCGTCTTTGGAAGAGGTTTGTTTGTTCATTATTTCTCTTTAAGTATTTAAAGGTCTGAATCATATCTCCCCTATCCCTCCTCTCCTCCAGAGTGTACATATTTAGGTCTTCAGGTCTCTTCTCATAAGGCTTCTGGCGCAGGCTCCAAATCATTTTGGTCGCCTTCCTCTGAACAGTTTCCAGTCTTTTTACATCCTTTGCAAGATATGATCTGCAAAACTGAGCACAGTATTCCAGGTGAGGTCTCACCAGTGACATATTTAAAGACATAACATCTGCATTCAGTTTGATAATCCACCCCATACTTCTGGACAGGCTGATGGAGATAGGAATCAGTGGCACCCCATTGACATGGTTTCACTCATTCCTATCTGATTGGCAGATACAAATCAAGATTAAAAAAAGAATATCCAGACCTTTCCAACTTCATCAAGGAATATCTCAGGGCTCTGCCCTTTCTGCTCTTCTATTCAACATATACATACAGCCAGTCTGCAAAATTATCCAGGAACACAATGTACAATTCCAGCTATATGTAGATGACTTGATGATATTTACCCCACTCGACACCAGAAAACTGATTACTCCACCATCACCTTTTGCATGACATCAGTCACAGAATGGCTAGCACAATACAGCCTCATAATTAACTACAACAAATCTGAAGCCCTCATAATCAAAGAGAATCCACATTTACCCCTCTAGATAATCTTCTAATAGGAAACTGACCAATCCCTGTGAAGAACAAAGTGAAATATCTAGGGATACATCTGGACCAAAGGTTCAACTTCCAATCACACATAATCACACATAAAAAAATACTTCCAAAGCCTACTACAAAATGAAGATCCTTCAAAACCTGTGACCCATACTTGACCATAACCACTTCTGTACCATACGAGGTGTGACAAAAAAAGAAACGAGACTGTGACAGTGACTCAATGCCAGTTGGCTAACCGCTTATGTCACTTTGTTGTGCAACATCTCACCAGTATTCTGCTATAATATTTTTCATCTCTCTCACTCTGTTTTTCTTTCTCAGGTTTTTTTATAGCACACTGCTCCATCGCTTTGTCACACAACTAGAGGTGGCAGAAATATGGAGCAAAGAATCAACTTGAAATTTCTGGATAAGTTGGAGAAGGGCCCAACTGAGTGTCTCCAACTTCTCCAAAAGGCTTATGGAGAAGATGCAATGTCAAGTCTGTGAGTCTTTGAGTGGCACAAACCCTTCAAGACTGGCTGCGAGGTGGTGGAGGATGACCCCAAGTCAGGACGGCCTTCCATGACAAAGATGGCTGAGAACATTGACAGAGTGAATTAGCTGATACAGAGTGATCGTAGCTTAACAGTGCGGATCATAGCTGAGGAGCTCAGCCTGAACAGGGAGTCAGTGCAGACTATCTTGGTGCAGGAGCTGGGGATACAGAAGGTGTGCGCCAAGATTGTGCCTAAGCTTTTATTGGATGACCAGAAGGAGCACCGGGTCAATGTTTATTGAGACTTGCCAGAGTTCGTTGGCTGATTCATCACAGGAGACAAGACCTGGGTCTTCCAGTACAACCCTGAAAGCAAGAGACAGAGCCTGCAGTGGAAGACTCGACTGTCACCCAGACCCAAGGTGGCACGCGCATGTCAAAATCAAGGATCAAGGTCATGCTGATCGCATTCTTCGACCAGAAGGGAGTGGTCCATCATGAGTTTGTGCCTGAGGGTCAGACAGTCAACCAGCACTTCTACCAGCAGGTCCTCAATCGCCTCCATGACTGGGTTCGGCGCAGCAGGCAGGCTCTGTGGAGAGACAAGTCGTGGCTGCTCCACCATGACAATGCACCCGCACACACCACGCTCAGTGTGAGGCAGTTCTTGGCCAAGAAACAGATCACAACTCTTGACTACCCTCCTTATTCCCAAGGCTGAAGACTGTGCTCAAAGGAACTCATTTCGCCTCTGTAGAAGAGATCAAGGCCACTGTGACGAGGGAGCTGAGGGACCTCAAGGAGGAGGACTTTACGGAGTGCTTCCATACGTGGTAGAAGTGAATGCAGAAGTGCATTAACTTTGGGGGGGGATTACTTTGAAGGGGACAATGTGTAATTTCTCTGTAGATTTTGTAATAAAACATTTATGGGACAGTCTTGTTTCTTTTTTGGTCACACCTCGTATGTCAGGCAATAATCGCCCCACAGTTTGATTATTGCAATCTGATTCTTCAAGGACTACCCAAATGTGCAACTCAAACCCTACAAATGGCCCAAAATACAGGAGCCTGACTAATCACCAGAACAAAGAAACATGAACACATCACACCAATGTTAAAATCCCTTCACTGGCTCCCCATTCAATCACGAACAAAATACAAATCAATAATGATGGCTTTCAAGATCCTGCACAACCAGTCCACCGAATGCCTAAAAGATCTTGTCCGGAGGGTTCCAGACACCTGCTCAAGGAAGAAGCAAACCAAAACACCCTCACAACAGCTTGTATCATGACCAGCACCTCCCAAACTGTAATTCATAGAGTGTTTGAAGACCACAGTCCATTGCTATGGTACTCACTCCCATAACACCTAAGAGCAACTACAGATATCACTGACTTCCAAAAACATCTAAAAACTCACCTCTTCACAGAATACTTCAACACCATAGCAAACACACAGCCTTAACACTCAAGATCTCCGACCAGTCACCCCATCCACAATGTGAACATGACACCAAAGTTCTAAAACTACTCTATAAAAAGTTATAGAAATGTTGCACAGTCAATTGTTGATAGATACAAGAGAATTGTCAATTGTTACATGTAAAATAGTTGCTGAATGTACCATTCCATGTAAAACCATTGTTATGTTCATTGTAAACTGCCTTGAAAAAACTAAAAGGTGGCAAATAAAAATACCAAATAAATAAATAAGACATTCCGAAAACACTTAGGGGCTTGTTTACAAAGCCGCGGTAGCAGCTTCCACCTGATATCGGAGCCGCGGCCCCATTGAATTCAATGGGGCTGTGGCTCCGATATCGGGCGAAAGTCGCTACCGTGGCTTTGTAAAGAAGCCCCTTAAAAAACATATCTATTCATGGAACATTTCAACACATCAGCATACCCCTCCCCCTCACATGATCCAAATGTAACAGATAGCCTTTGACCTGCACACAGCCTGAAATGTAGATAGTTAAAATCCCCACCCCCTGGGACCTTGGTTGCTTACAGTACTGTATATAATTCATATCAATGTTACAATCTGTAGAATGTTAAAACCTCCATGGGGTCTTGTCTGAATGCTGTACATAGTTTCACACCACTGTTCAATGTATCTTCAATTCGTTATTTGTAAACCATCTTGATCCGGAGAAAGGCAATATATAAATAAAGCTAAATAAATAAATTTTGGAAGGTATTTGCACATGTCTACCCTCTCTGCTACCCCTCCAATGGAATTTCAGATGATTTGACTTGGACGTCCCAGATTGCACCTAAAGGGTATTTTTAAAATGTGCCTCCCCATGTCTCTTACAAATTTATTTCAGGCATGAAAGTATGTGTTAAGTATTCCTGGAGATGCAGTTTAGGTGGAACAAAGGAGTCATGAACGGTGCACGTTGATTATAAAATATGTTAATCAATGCATGTACTCACATAATCTATTGTATGCATGCCCCTAAGTCCTTGACTTCATTGTAGCTGCAATTGCTGCTGAATTTGCATTCATATTTTATAGAGACACATCAGAACAAAATAGGCGCCTTCTTGACCTCTAAACCTAGATGCCCTGTTATAAACTTACTCTCCTAGTCTGGTTTATTTTATTTATGTTTTCAGATCTATTTCTGCTTCAAGTTACTTTTCAAAAGATGGACAACAAAAATAAATAAATGGTTCCAATTGAGTTGGAGCCTAAAGGAGCAGGAGGAAATGGACATGCCCCCCATAAAATATAGAACCTACCCTTGCATGGGTTGACAGCATCGGGTGGTCTGAGGGGAAGAAGCACCTGAAGGGCCGGCACTCTAGGCGACCACCTAGTTCACCTAATGGTAGCTCTGGCTCTGCAGGTGGCTCATTGTTGATAGAAAGGTATCCATAGCTGCTGTTATTGTATCGATCCATCTCATTGCTGGCTACCTTTTTTATGCTGAACTTCAACCTTACCAAGCATAATGTCTTTTTCTAATGATCTCTCTCTTTGCATGATGTGTCCAAAGTAGGAAAGTCAAAGTCTTGCCATCTGAACCTCTAAAGAAAGCTTAGGTTTGATCTCCTCTAGTACTGACTGGTTTGTTCTTCAGGCTGTCCATGGTATACATAGTATTCTTTGCCAGCACTGTAATTCCAAGGCATCAGTCTTCTTCCTGTCTATTGTATACACTGTCTAACTTTCATGTCCATATGACATTATTGAAAATACCATGGCTTGGGCAAGTCACATCTTTGTATGGAGAGAGACCTCTCTGCTCTTGAGAATCTTGTCTGCCAAGAGCAATGCATTGTTAGATTTCTTGACTACTTGTCATTTCTTTATTGATTATTGATTCAAGAAGGTTAAAGTTAGTGCACAATATTTGCTCCTTAATACACAAAACACAGAAAAATTGCCCATTATTTTGCTGTTTATGCATGCTATTTTAAGTTACCATGAGATACATAATGAGATGCAATGCATACAATTTTTTTTTAAATGCCATCAAGTCAATGTTGACTCCTGGTGACCCAAAAGCATCCAGGTTTTCTTAGTAAGGTATGACCTGAAGAAGCTTGCCAGGCCTTTTCTTCCAAAGTTATGGAGGGTAAAGTGACGCTCAAGGTCACCAGGAATGCCAGTGGGACTCAAACCTTGATTTTATGAATACTAGGCTGTTGCACTAACCACTAGCTAAATGGAATAATACAGTTTGCATTTAATTTTGTAAGCTGCATTATTCCAGGGAAAAAAAAAACATAGCAGCACAAAGCTGGCATTATTTTTCCTCACCAGAAGCACTGGGCCTCTACCACTGGACCTGATGCTCCCAATCACCATCTTAAAAAGCATGGCCCCAGGTTAAAATTCAAAGAAAGCCCTTCCCCCAAGTCAAGACTATTTACTCCTCAGAAGACTCCCCTTTAGCCCTAGTCCAGACCCCTCCCTCCCCCCCGGAAATCATACATAAGAACATAAGATATGACATACTGGGTCAGACCAAGGTCCATCAAGCCCAGTATCCTGTTTCCAACAGTGGCCAATCTAGGTCATAAGTATCCAGCAGTTTCTCCAAAAGACACAGGTTCCTCAGTGCTTGTACTGGGTCAAGCATTGATATCCTGGGTCTTTTCTTAATAATGGTTTATGGACCTTTCCTCCAGAAACTTGTCCAAACCTTTTTTAAACCCAGCTACACTGACAGCCTTTACTACATCCTCTGGTAACAAATTCCAGAGCTTGATTACACGTTGAATGAAAAAATATTTTCTTTTATTAGTCTTAAATAGTTTACCCTGTAGCTTCATTGCATGTCCCCTAGTCTTTCTATATTCTGATAACGTAAACAATCGATCTATGTTTACCCTTCCACTCCATTCATTAATTTATAGACTTCTATCATATCTCCCCTCAGCCGTCTCTTTTCCAGGTTAAAGAGCCCTAAACCTTTTAGCCTTTCTTCATAGGAGTATCCTTCCATCCCCTTTACCATTTTGTTGGCTCTTCTCTGAATCTTTTCTAATAACGCTATATCCTTTTTAAGATACGGCGACCAGAATTTCACACAATATTCAAGGTGCGGTCTCACCATGGAACGATATAGAGGCATTATAATATCTTTTATTTTATTTTCCATTCCTTTCCTTATGATACCTAGCATTCTATTTGCTCTCTTGGCCGCCGCTGCACACTGGGCCGAGGGTTTTAACATGGTATCCACAATGACGCCTAAATCTTTTTCCTGGGTGGGGGTTCCTAATGTGGAACCTTGCATTGTGTAACCATAGTTTGGGTTGTTCTTCCCTAGGTGCATAACTTTGCACTTGTCCACATTAAATTTCATCTGCCATTTTGATGCCCAGTCTTCTAATTTATCAAGATCCTCTTGCAATTTTCCACAATCCTCTTGGATTTTAACTACTTTAAATAGTATTGTATCATCTGCAAATTTGATAACCTCACTCGTTATTCCACTTTCCAGATCATTTATGAATATGTCAAAAAGCAGCGGACCCAGCATAGATCCCTGGGGTACACCACTATTCACCTTTCTCCATTGGGAAAATTGTCCATTTAGCCCAACCCTCTGCTTTCTATATTTTAACCAGTTATTGATCCACAGTAGTACACTGCCTCCTATCCCATGACTCTTTAGTTTTGCCAAAAGTCTCTGATGAGGGACCTTGTCAAAGGCTTTCTGAAAGTACAGATACACTATATGAACCGTCTCACCTTTGTCCACCTGTTTATTCACACTTTCAAAAAAACATAACAGATAAGTAAGACAAGATCTTCCTTGTTTAAAGCCATGTTGGCTGTCTCCCATTAGGCCATGACTATCTACATGCTGAGTAATTTTATTCTTTATGATGGTTTCTACCATTTTTCCCGGTACTGACGTCAGGCTCACCGGTCTGTAGTTTTCCGGATCACCCCTGGAACTCTTTTTAAAAATTGGTGTTACATTGGCGATCCTCCAATCTTCAGTTATTAGAGATGATTTTAATAATAGTTCACAGATTACTAATAGCAGGTCTGCAATCTCATATTTCAGTTCTTTCAACACCCTTGGATGTATACCATCCGGCCCAGGTGATTTGCTACTCTTCAGTTTATCTGATAGTTGTAATACATCTTCCCGATGTATCGATATTTCCTTCAATTCTTCCACACCTTTAAATACCACTTCAGTCATGGGGAACATGTCTACATCTTCCTCAGTAAAGACCGAAGCAAAGAATTAATTCAGTCTCTTCGCTATCGCCTCATCGCCTCATCGCCTCTTAGTGCCCCTTTAACTCCTCTGTTATCTAATGGACCAACTGACTCTCTCACAGGTTTTTTGCTACGAATGTACTCGAAAAAATCTTTATTTTGCGTTTTTGCTTCCGCAGCAAGCTTCTTCTCAAATTCTCCCTTTGCCTGCTTTATCAATGCCTTGCATTTGACTTGCCAGTGCTTATGCTGTTTCCAGGTTTCGTCGTTTGGCTCTTTTTTCCATTTCCTGAAAGATGCTTTTTTGGCAACAACAGTCTCTCTGACCTCACCTTTAAACCATGCTGGCAGTTTTTTGGACTTCCTTCCACATTTCTTAAAGCATGGAATACAGCTGGTCTGGGCTGCCAAGATAGTATTTTTCAACAACACCCAAGCTTGATGTAAGTCTTTAACCTTTGCAGCTTCTCCTTTTAGTTTTTTCTTAACTATTTTCCTCATTTTATCATAGTCTCCCTTTCGAAAGTTAAAAGGTAGTACTATGGATTTCCGTACTATCCCTCCTCCACTAATTAAATCAAAGGCGATCATGCTATAATCACTATTGCCAAGTGGCCCCAACACCCTTATCTCTTGCACTAGATCTGGTGTTCCACTAGGTCTAATATGGCTTCCCCTCTGGTCAGTTGATGAACCAGCTGCTCCAAGAAGCAGTCATTTATGTCATCTAGGAACTTTATCTCCCTAGCATGTCCTGCTGTGACACTGACCCAATCGATACCGGGGTAATTGAAATTATTATTACTGTGCTGTAACATGTGTTAGCTTCCTTGATTTGTTTGAGCATTTCATCATCCATTTGTTCATTCTGGCAAGACTGTCGATAGTACACCCCACTGCCACCGCCTTCCCCTTTTTACATGGAATTCCAATCCATAGAGATTCTACAGCAAATTTTGTTTTTGACTCAATGCCCTCTCTAACATAGAGCGCAACCCCTCCACCAATTTGATCAGCTCTATCATTACGATATAGTTTGTACCCATCCCAAATACACGCCTCTTGAAGATCCTCCAACTCCAATATGCCCTTGAGGAAGAAATCCTCACTCTCCATAGATGCCTCCTGGGCCTTCCTAAATCCTTCCCTGGTGATCTAGGGTTCAGGGGCAGGAGTGATCCCCAATCATTCATGTCCCCTCCAGCTCCAGCTTCAAAATGGCATTGATTGAACCATAGTAATATTTTCAAAACACTACTACTAGGGTTTAGGCTGCTATGGTAGCAATTGTGGATTGCTCCTGACCCCGAACCCTAGACTGCCAGGGAAGACTTCAGGTAGGGAAGAGAGGCTTATGGGGGAGTGAGGATGTTTCTTAGAGGGTGTATAGTTTGGTGAGCCTCTAGAACAGGAGATGAGTCCACAGGGTGACTTTAGGGAGTGGGGGTTGTGGAATAGAATTATTGGGGAAATCTGTTGTGTGGTCTCTTGATTGGGGGGGGGAGGGGAGTTCCTTGGAATTTAACCTGGTGCAGGCCCTTTATCTCTTTTTTCTACCTTAACGACTACAGTAAATGCCATGTCAATAAAGTTACTGTATTTGAATCTAAATCGGATGGTGGACCAGGAGCATCAGCCAAATGTTAAAGACCTGATTCATTTGCTTCAGAAGATATTACCCTGTGGTACTGAGTTAGTGGCTCCCTTGGTAAATTAAGCTGCAGTAAAATCAAAATGTGTGTGTGTGTGGGGGGGGGGGGGGGATATTCAGTGGCAATAGCTAATATTGATAAAGCCGCTAGCTGTCGCCACTGAACATTGAACCCGGATATTTAATGCCAGGGTCTTATCCAGCCACCAGCACTGAATTTCCAGGTTGGCAAGATTGTGCTTTTGCAATCTAGTCAACAGCAATTTTCAGTCTCTGGCCAGATAGCAAAGGACACCATTTAGCTGCCCTAACTTAAGCTGGTTTAGGGTAACCAGCTAGTGGCTGAATATTGCCTCTAGCTGCTTATCCCTGGGTGCCATCTCCACTTCATCCACAGAATGCCCCATTGCAAACTTAGTGGCTGCACATTTAGTGGCACTAACTGCCTACAAACTGCCCAAATTCCCTTGAATATCCCACACCCACCCCGCCAAGATTTTTCCACAGCTTAGTAATTAGTTCCCTAAGTGGGATGGTTATTAACATATGTCATGGGAATAATAGACTTCAAATGAGAAAAGCCTTTGTCTTAACAAATGCTATTTTATATCAATGCAAACTACATAATATATGAAAGCATGCACATGCGTGTAAATCATTATTATGCAAATTGAATAACACGGCTTGCATTTGACTTCATTAACTGTGATATTTCTGGAAAAAAACAATGCCAGCTTTGACCTGCAGTTATTTTTCATTCTGGAGAACATTGGTCCATTAATATGAGGCTTGATAATTCTGGGGCATAATAAAATCACCCCTACCTCCTAATCTCACCCAGCACAGATCCCCCCTTCTGCTAATGCCCCTCGCAGATCCCCCCCAGCTGGTCCCTCCTCCCCCAATTTTCCCCCAGGCAAGCTCCCTCAGTAGAAATAAGTGCACTACCATGAATTAGGGTGTTAGTCCAAAACAAATTCTTTGAATGGGGTACTACGTGCAAATGAATAATTGAGAAAATAGTTCCTTCCCTGCAGGAGGTAAAAATTTCAGAAACAGTCTTTGACAGAAGCAATGTACGTGCTCTGCTATAATGAATCCTGTTCTTAAGTCTCCCTCACCAGAGAACCTTTAGAGACATTGTCCCTCTGGGTCTCTTTGCACAGCAGTATCTGCCATAGGCCAAGAGATGAAACTGGAAATCTCACCCATATTGATTCTAATAAGTTCCTGCAGATGCCTTCTAAGCAGCAGCTTGGAAGAAGATTTCCAATCCTCCTACAGCTTGAGGAAATCTCACGTGCTAAAGAAGGAACATGATACTAACTCCTCTACGCTGCAAGAATACCAATGGTCCTTTCACTATCTTAGGATCTACCTTTGAACTTAAGAAATTTCCTTTATTCTGGAGTTCTGTATACTCCGCTCTTTAGTGTCAGCTGCCTACCAGAGCAGGTGATGAAGACGGAGGAACACTAGGGGCCCGATTCCATCCTACATGTTTGGACCCTCTGTGTGTCCAGCTGGAACCAGACACACAGAGGAAGTCATGATTCTGATCCCGTGGGGCACGTCTAGCCCCATGGGATCAAAATCATGAACAGGACTGTACGTTCAGGCTGGGACCCTGATTCTATCCAGCCTGTACGTACAGGCCTTCCCCAGCTAACTCAGTCAGGGCTCTTCAATTGATCTATGGTGCCGTGGCGTTCAATTGCCATGGCACCACAGCTCCATTGAAGAGCTGCGATCCCTGGCCACTGGCTTTTGAAGCTGATTTCCCACAGTCTGACCCCTAATCTGGCTTCCTAACGCCAGGGTTGGGCTGCAGGGAATTTCCTCGCCCCCCCCCCGCCCCATACGCACCCCGGGCCCACCAATCCCTGGTGTCTAGGGGAACTTATTCCACCTCAGAGGTGGAATAAGTTTCCCATGCAAGTTGCTGGCCCTGTACATACAGGACCGACATTAAAATTGGCCCTATATGTCCGGGACCAATGACCGCCCACTGCCCACCCTAACACTACCCCCAATCCATCCCTTTCACGCCCCTGTCTACCTTCCCCGTACAAGATGCAGGGAAGGTAGACGGGACCGGAAAAAAGGTACGAATAGCGGGGATGGAAGTCCCAATGGGACATCCATCCTCTCTATTCGTGCCTCAGAATAGCCCCCTAAATAAAGTGGCGTCATGAGTTTTGTTGAACACACTCCTCTGAAGACACTTCCAGTAGGGTGTGTCTAAGACACTATACTCCTATCTTCTGGCCTCGTCTTTCAGTGCTTGTGGGGGAGGGGTCCTGTTGTTAGATTACTTTTTATTTTTTATGTTTGTGATGGTATACAGTTTTATTGCTGTGCACCAAGCGGTGTAGCAAATTGATAAATGGAATGGAATTATTCTGCACTTTTTGCATTAAAACACCTTCAAGTACATAAATATTTCTTGTGGCTTTTTTAAATCACATCTCATTTTGTAAGCTCCCTCAGTGACATTTGATTTGTTACAGATCTTACTGCCGTCTGCAAAAAGACAAACCTTTCCTACTAACAATCTCACTCACAAAAAATATTGAACCAAACTAGCTTCAAGGCATATCCCAGAGACATGTCATCACTCATCGTTCTCTCCTCAGAGTGAATTCCATCTTCTATTGTCATTTATTTTCTATCACTGAACCAGTTTCAGATCTGGCAGGAAAGCTCTGGGATCCTTCCTTCCATGAAGAAGGGACTCTCTGGAATAGCAAATACTGATTCCAGGAAGGAAAAGCTTTTAAGTGGGCTCCAGCATGGTAAATCATGGATCATCGATCTTTGTCTTCATCCCATTCCAAGAATATGCATTTAACCATAACTACCCCATTTTCCAGAAGTCAGGGTGTGGTTAGAAAAGGGGCCTGGTCACCAAGAGACCAGGATTTGATTTCCACTGGTGCTCATTGTGGCCTTGAGCAAGTCACTTTACTCTTAATTGCCTTGGAAGAAATGTCTGCTAATCTATTTCTGATCACACCTTGCCAAGAAATTCCAGGGGCTGTTGGGTCAGCAGTGATTTGACATACATTGCATTGCGACCTATTTTCCATAATATGAAACCTAATCAATCTTTCACGTAGTACTGATTCTCAGGATGTAATATCTTGGGAACACAAATACAGAAGAAATCTAAGGGGTCAACATTCAGTGGGCTGATGATCAATTAAAGTCATACAGATAGCTATAGCCAGTTATTCGATGGACTTAACCTTGTAGGTCCTACCACTGGGTATAAGCAGTGGAATATCTGGATAACATTCAGTCTGGTGTTTGTGTTGCCCAACTTAATGAGTTTTATTTAACTGGAGAGCACGGAATATCAGCATTGTGCAGATAAACCATAATCATTTCTCCAACACACTCCAAGCTCCACCTGGAGTGGCAGACATTGTCTTACTACCATTGTTTTTGAAGAAGGAACATATGTGGCCTGGACAACTCATGTGTTATCTACAAAACGTTTGGATTATTCTTACATTGGTCCATTACAGGTTGTTATCACAGGGGGGGCAATTTTAGATGATATGTGTGCAAAACAGGGTTGACGTGTGAAAAATCCTTTATCAAATTACCCGACAGATCTCATGCATAAAATATGCACAGAGACAAGAAGACCTGAACGTTTGTGTGATTCATGTTCAGGTATATTCAGAGACATAGTGTGGACAAAGCATGGGTAGAGTTGTAAAGTACGCATGTGGTTTATGAAATACTCACATGTGCATGTACTTTGCCAATGTAATTTAGCAGCAATTGTTAAGGATTTGTGAGTCTATTTTATAAAGACACATAGACGCCTATGTGTCTTTATGAAACAGCCTCAAAACAGGCACCTACTTGGACTTCCAACCTAGGTGACCCGTTAAAATTACCCTCAGAGAGTCATGTTTATTCCATGATCCATATGATTTCTAGAACACCACACTATGACCTTCTACCAGCCTTTGGATGCACCACTGAATCTCAAGCTGAGGCGGCAGGCTGATGGGAATAAAAAAAGATTGCAATTGGACCAGTGACCATTGTCCTACCATGGTAATTGCTATTCCCATGGGAATTGTCCTTTTTGCTGAATGCTTCACCAAGAAAATATGGACGGGAAGCCCTGTGAATATGCAGGGACATTGCATTTATGCAGAAGTGTTTTGATTAGCTGATTATCCAATGAGCATGGCAATGCTGCAGGGATTTTAGGAATATACAGAATATATAAATGCAGTGTTAGTATATGTACTGCTCCTTGTTTCTCGCTCTGGCAGATATCAACCCAGCTCATACCAAAGAAGAAGCTGTAGTTTATCGTGTTAGATCAGTTCTATACAGTGATTAATGCTCAAAACAATTTGCAACCAGTGTTAATGACCAGCTAATCCCAGTTTTAGAAGCAGTAAGACCTAGTCTGAAAGGAGCCTCACTTATTGCTGACCCCAAACTGAGAGATGCACTGATGGTAAGCAATGCATTACATTTGGATATCTGGAGAGCCTGTTTATTTTTAGTATATTGTATCAATGTTTGTTTGTATGATGCATTGATTAGGGAGAAAAAGATTCTGAAGACAATAGAGTTCTGAGAGCTCCATCCCTTACCTTAAATGGACAGGTGTGACTTCGGTAGTATCCAAGGACTTACGACCACTGACTATTTCGTCTTTCAGACTCTCATGCTCTTCCACCATGCACCAGGTGACGGATAAAAGGGGCAGCCAGTGATGAGATTATAGTATATGAAACAATTATATATTGCATCTAAGCTGGAGTACACAGAGAACAGAAATAGAGTAAGAATGGCCAAAGAGCGGTGGCAATCTTAGTAATTAACCAATGTATTGAAGCTTAAGCTTTCAAGGACGAGAATCTATTTCATCAGAAACAGAAGAAAAAATGACATTGATACTGAATCAGTAACCCTCCTGCTAATTCAGATGGTTATTAGATCCCTATTCTTGAAGCTTAGAATCTAAATTCGACCTAAGAAGAAGTAGGTAACTTTCTCAGGGTCACAGAATGAGTATTCTTAGGGAAATCAAAGAAGGGGATCGCATATGTCCTGCTCAGTGCTTTAAGAATGATACTGAATCGATGACTGGATGTGGTTTTATCTCATCTGAAGAATTGTGGCCGATTCGGGAGGTCATACTCCAAAAGGATCTAGCAAGTAAGGGGGTGGTCTAAAGAAGAGATGTCAGAATGATACAGAATCCTAAATGATGAGAGACTAAAAAAGCTAAATGAGAATCCTGAAGAGGACAAGAGATGAAAAGTTATATGACAGAGACAATTGAATACCTCAAAAGTATAAATAATGTGCGGGAAACAAAGAAGTTGATATTCAAGATCAAATATTTTAAGTGGAGGAGTGGCCTAGTGGTTGGGGCAAGGTACTTCAATCCAGAAGGTTGGGGGTTCAAATCCCACTAGAGGACAGCAACCTTGGGCCAGAAGGACTGGGGTTTCTAGTCCCACAGGTGCTCCTTGTGGTCTTGGGCAAGCCACTTAACACTCCATAGCCCATGTTCCCTGTAAAAATAGTTTTCTCCAAGTTATAATGCCCTGTTCAATGTAATTTCAGTTTGTTCAATGTAAACTGCACTGATGCAGAATAGCGCGGTATATAAGAGAATGTAAATAAATAACAGCAGCCATCCTCAGCATATTCATTCTAGTTGACACTATTTGTGGATTTTCAGTGCCACTATACAGATCTTGCCACGGAAAATCCTTACAGACTGTGTTGGCACTGCCCTTATTGTGCTGGGGCAGAGCATGAATATAACCAGAAATTATCCGAGCAGCGACAATATTCAGTCTGCTAGCTGGATAAATGTAGGGGAGCTGAAAGGCTGTCTTAAGTCTATCCAGATAGCTATATGGATACCAGACTGCATATTGCTATTATCCAGCTCGCTGTGATGCTGACTGCGCTTCAAGGGTAGTTTTATACACTGCCGCACAGTTAACGCACACCTCAATCCAGTCATGGCAGTTACACCTAAGCATAAATGCCCACACCTAGAATGGTCAGAAACATGTGTAAGTTAGAATATTTTCTAACTTACACACCAAAATTTAGGCTCTGCCCACCCCAGTTGAAAGAGTGCATGATAGGACTTATTTGCATGCTTACCATTTATTTAACAGTTTTTTATGCTGTGTTATCATTTCAATCGAAGTGGTTTATATTGCAACTTAAACTTGGCAATGTATATTGATAACTTGGATTTTTCTGAGGCAGTGGAGGGTTAAGTAACTTGCCCAAGGCATGCTAGTGGGACCTGAACTCTTGATCTCCTGGTTCCCAGGCCTGAGCTCTAACCATTAGGCTACTCCTCCACTCCATGCTACTGGATGCCTTGGTTCTAAAATGCTCTCCTGGGGACATCTATATAGACATTTGATATACAGTACATGCATACCGGGCATGTTCACATTTCTGAAATTGTGCTGGAACTTGCACGTGCTTGCCTTTTTTTTCAGACATTCTGGCTTTGACATCCCAGTTTGCACTTGGATGTCCGATTGTGAAATGTGCCTCATAGTGTATCTTCATTTTCAGAAAATCTTTGATAAAGTCCCTCATGAGAGGGTCTTGGGAAAATTAAAAAGCCATGGGATAGGAGGCAATGTACAATAGTAGATTAGGAACTGGTTGAAAGATAGAAAACAGAGAGTATGGGGGGCAAATCTGGCTGTGATCCGAAAAGTCTGCTTAATCTGAATGCTCTGATAACCCTTGTCAAAGAATAGCCATCTTTGCCCCTTTGATTCTCACTACGGTTCCCAAATAAATACCTACCAATTGCTCTAATAATGGCTAGTCTTAAACCCACCAAACCTGATTATGATGCGTTGATTGCTTCAGGTGCAAAATGTTCCAAACATGATCCACCATTTCCAACTAAAATGGTGCCCTCAAGAGATTCGTAAGAGCGGTTTAAGGAGATCTTGAATTAGATTTGGCAGGTGAGGGAGATTTTATTTATTTATTTTATTTACAGTCTCTTTTATACCGCACTATTCAACATTAGTACACAGTGAAGCAAGCTGTACTATGTTTACACCGAACAGGTATTAGAAACTTGGATAACATTGGGGTAACTATTTGCATACAGGCATCACATGTTAATTGGTAATCCTGTGTCATGAGTAGCTTGCTGGGAATGTTGCTGTAGCTGTACTTGCTGGGGGGTGGCTGTCATCTGGGTAGTATTTGAGGAAGAGGTGGTGCTTAATTGCCTTCCTAAACTGGGTTAGCCCAGGGATAGCCTGGATATCAGGTGGGAGGGCATTCCAGCATCTTGGTGCACAGAATCTGAAAGCCCTACTTGCTGTTGCCTGGGTACATTGGGTTAAAGCCTTTGGGATTTATTTAGCTGCATTTATATCCTGCTTTTCACTGGGTCAAAGCAGTTGGGGGATACATTTAACAGAAGGGGATATGAGACACATACACTAATACTTACAGGGTACATGGGCAAAGGAGGGTTAAGTGGCTTGCCCAAGACCACAAGGAGCACCTGTGGGACTAGAAACCCCAGTCCTTCTGGTCCATAGTTGCTGTCCTCTAGTGGGATTTGAACCACTGACTTTCTGGCCTGTGGTACCTTGCCCCAACCACTAGGTCACTCCTCCCTTAGGGTATTAAGTGCTGCAGATCTTCTGGACCTACTGGGGGACATGGTTTGGATAAGCTCCGTGAGTGAGGCGGAGGAGAGCCCACTGATGGCCTTGAAAGTCAGCAGTAGGGTTTTGAAAGATAGTCTGGCTTGTATAGGGAGCCAGTGAAGGTGTTTGAGGATGGGCGTCACATGGTCGCTCCTTGAGGCCCCGTGTAGAACTCTCGCCGTGGCATTCATCGCAAGCTGGAGTGGGTTCAGGGTGGATTGTGGGAGCCCTTGTAGGATTGCATTTGCAGAATCAAAGTGCAGTATTATCAATGCTTGATAAATTATCCGGAGGTCATCCGGTTCTAGCAGGGAGCATAGATGTCTGAGTGTTCAAATCTTGTGGTAGACCACCCTTATCGTGTTGCTTATGTGCTCCTTCATATCCAGGCGTTGGTCTAAAGTGACACCAAGGTATAGGATTGAGGATTTGGTTTGTAGCTCTGCTTTCTTAACTTTTAAATGAGGAGGTGAGGTGAAGTTTTGGTTCCTCGTAATGAAGAGGACCTCGGTTTTCTTGTGTTGAATCCGGAGGTTTTGGGTTTGGAGCCAGTCGGATATTGCGTTGAAACAGTCTGTCAGTGGGGAGAGGTACAGTTGTTCCGTTGAGAATGGCATGTAGAGCAGCACATCATCAGCATATATCAAGCAGTCGACATTGAAAGATCGGATGAGATTACAAATGGGCTGCATGTATATGTTAAACATCAGGGCGGGGAGGGAGGATCCTTGCGGCACGCCCTGACTCTGGTGGATGGTTCTGATTTTGAGGCCCCGACTCGTACGTGCTGCCACCTGTTAGACAGATATGATTTGCACCATTCTAGTGCTATGTCAGAAATGCCCTTCTCCTTTAATCGCGTAAGGAGAAGTTCGTGGCTTACTGAGTCGAATGCAGCGGCAATGTCCATGAAGATGAGAACAAACCCTCGACGGATGTTGTCAATTCCAGTGATTATGTTACTGAAGAGAGTGGTAAGGAGAGTTTCAACACCGTGGGACTCCCTGAAACCGTGTTGGCAAGGGTCCAGTGGAGTGGTGGTTTTGATGTAGCCTTGTATTTGTCTTTGGACTTCTTTTTCAATTATTTTGGCCAGTAGTGGTATACTAGCTATAAGTCTGTATGAGTCCACTTGCTGGGGATCGAGCTTGCTGATTTTCAGCAGGGGTCTGATGGATGTGTGTTTGAGGGATTGGGGGAACAAGCCTGTTGTGAAAGATAGATTCATAAGCCTGGCTATGAATGGGCTAAGGTCACAGCGTAGTTCTTTTATCCAGAAGGCCGGGCAGGGGTCGGTTTGTGCCGTGGTGGTATTGATTGCAGCAATAGTGTCTTCAATGTGCTTCTTGGATGGGGTGGTGAAGATGGTCAGGGGTCTTAGCTTTTTTGATTCACGTGTAATGTCAGGTGCTGTGGACTTATCTGTCTGGCATAGTTTTGATTGTAAGTAGTCAGCAAAATCCTGCGGGTGGATCCTGTCTTGGTGGTCGGGGGCTGGTTCCTTTGACTAGATTGAACAAGTCTTGTGGTTTATTTAGTGAACGTTTTAGGGTGTCTGTATGGAATTGTCTCATTTTCTCTGTTATTGCTTGGCGGTGGTTTGCTAGGCGTAGGTTGTATGCCCTTTGGTCTTCCGTGGAGTGTGATCGTCGCCATCGTCTTTCCAGCTTCCTTAAGTGGGTGAGTGAGGACCGTAGCTCTGTGGAATACCAGGGTGCGGTCGCTCGTCTCCTCAGAAGTTTGTTAGATGGGGTGCGTTCTGCAATGGCGCTGAGGCTAGTGTTCCAGCTTGAGATCAAGTCGTCGAGATTGGGTGCAGTCGCAGTGCAGAGCGGGTTGGTTTTTGTTAGTATAATTTCTCTGTTGAACAGTCGGAACCTTCATGCTGGTGTTCTGGTGGTGCTTCCCAGATTTTTGGGGTTCCGTCGGTCATTGTGCACGGATATTTGGAAGCCGATCAGTTTGTGGTCTGACCATGGAACTGCTGTGATGGATAGCACTGGGTCCTGGACTGTGTCAAAGGCTGATTGTGGGGTGAATACCAGGTCCAATATATTTCCTTTTGCATGGGTAGGATCGTTGACTAGCTGTTTGTATCCTAGTTCCTTGAGGGCTTTGAGAAAGGCTGATGCTTGATTGTCTTGCAGGGATGGTAGATTGAAATTGCCAAGTATCCAGTTTGGTGTGTTTGGGTTATGTATGTTGGATGCTAGATCAATTATTGCTGAGAGGTCATCCAGGGAGGCTGATGGGGCTCTGTACAGTAGGTTGATGGAGCAGTGCTTATTTGCACAATATTTCAGATAGTGGAGTAGTGGAAGCTAACGGAGAAGTGATTAATTCTGTGCAAGCAGAACTAGCGGAGGTCAAACAGAATTTCCACTCCAACACTACGTGTGGCAGCGACAGAGGAAACTTTACAGGGCTATGAATTGCAGTTGCCACAGGGCTGGGTGCAAAATAATATCTGCATTCTCAGAGTACCTAAGGACATAGAAGGGATGGATGACATTAAATACTTGGATGATCTTCTACCAAATTTGCTGCAACTGGATGTGTGGTACCCGCTGGAGATAGAACGAGTTTCAGTTTAGTTTCAGTTTATTTAGATTTGATATACCGCCCTATATGACATCAGGGCAGTTCACAATACGTTAACAAGCAGAAAGAGGCACAAGGCCAGGAAAGAGGAAAAGAACTACAATCTTAGACAGGAAAGAGGAAATCATAGAGCGTGCAAAGAAAATACATAAGGGGAGAACAGACGAACATTAATAGACCAGGTCAGGATTGAGAGGCCGGGAGGTTATAAGCCGTGATGAAGAGATGAGTTTTCAACTGTGACTTAAAGCCAGGATAGTTTGTTTCAAGACGGAGTGAGGTGGGCAGGGAATTCCACAGGGCTGGACCAAGAAAGAAGAAAGTTGAATGCTGGGTTGATTGCATGTGTGCACGAGAGGGTGAGGGGAGGATTGAACGGAGGGAATGAGTGGGAGTGTGGAACTGTAGAAGGTCAGTGAGGTACTGGGGAGTTTCGGTGTAAATGACTCGGTGAACTAGAGTGAGAATTTTAAAATGAATACGGAACTCGATAGGTAGCCAATGTAAGTGATACAGAAGAGGTGTAACGTGGTCTCGGTAAGAAGAGTAAGTGATAATCCTGGCAGCAGTGTTCTGTAATAATTGCAAATGACGTAGTTGAGTGCGGGTAAGACCTGTGAGGACTGAATTACAATAATCAATACGAGAGAGTACGGTAGCTATGGTAAGGGTAGTCAAGGCAGTGGAAGAAATAAAGGGATCAATAGAGCGAATTTGGCATAAGAAAAAGTCAGAGGTTTTTATGAGATGAGAAATGTGTTCCTTAAAGGAAAGAGCAGAGTCAAGCAGAATACCAAGATATCGGAAAGAAGAGACCAGAGGAATTGTGGAACTGTCAAGGGAGGGTGAAAGTGTAGGATATGGGCTTCCAAAAGTGAACCAAGCGCATGAGGTCTTGGTCAGATTAAGATGAAGGCAGTTAGAAGATAGCCAATTTGATACAAGAGTGAGACAGGAATTCAGAGGAGCGAGGTCAGGGTGAAGAGGACTAGTATGATGTAGGATGATGATGTCATCAGCGTAGAAGAAGGCAGAGAGACAGGTTTGCTGAATGCAGAGGGCAAGGGGTGCAAGGAAAAGATTAAACAGGAGTGGAGCGAGGACCGATCCTTGAGGGACACCACAGGGAAGGGAAGTGGGAGCAGAAGCGTGGTGTGGGCCGGAGGGTGAGACCACAGAGAAAGAGTGAGAAGATAAGAAAGAATGAAACCAACGATAAACTGTTCCCCTAAGCCCAGGGTCCCAGAGACGTGAGAGGAGAAGAGAATGATCAACTAAATCAAAGGCCGCAGAAAGATCTAGGGAGACCACCTCCAAAATATCACCTTTGTCGTGTAAGGAATGTAGATTGTTAAGAAGTGCTACAAGAATTGTATCCATGCTGTGACCTTGATGAAAACCTGACTGTCAGGGATGTAAAAAGTTTATGGAGTGTAAGTGTTGAGAAAATTGGGAAAAGACAAGCCTTTCAAGAAGTCTTGCGAGAAAAAGTAGATTTGAAACAGAGCAATAATTAGCTGGGGTGAGTGGATCTAAATTGGATTTTTTCAAAATGGGCCGGACCAATGCGTTTTTCCAGAGGGAAGGGAAGAATCCAGAAGAGAGGGAAGTGTTAATTATGGCAAGAATGTAGGGTAAGAGAGCAAGAGAAGGTTCAGTAAACCAGGCAGAGGGGATGGGGTCGAGAGGGCAGGTGGTCTTTCACACTGAGGAAATAAGAGTCAAGAGTTCAGGTGAGGTAATGGAATAGAAAGATGACCAATAGTGAGAGAAGGAGGAGGAGGGGATGGTGGAGGAGGGGAGGATGGGGGAGGGGGAGGACAGAAGGGAAGAGCAACACGCAGATCTGAGATCTTGGTTCCAAAGAGCAAAGCAAGGCTGGAAAGAGAAGGTAGAGATTGTGGAGGATCTGAGGAGTGATCAGTGTTAAGTGAGGTAAGTGTTTGAAACACAGAAAAAAGCTGTCTGGAAGGATTAGTGGCTGTAGTAATGCAGTTCGAGAAAAAGGTCTGTTTAGCTAGATGGACAGAGGAATGGTAATGATGATGGTTTTCATGGAATTTGGCCAGAGTAAGAGGAGTAGGGTGCTTACGCCAAGCATGCTCAGCTCGTCTTAAGTGACGACGTAAGAGACGCAGGTCTGCATGATACCAGGGATGTCTAGCTGTAGGGCGTTTAGACTGAGATGGCTGAAGAGGGGCAAGCTGGTCGAGCGTAGTGGATAATGTGGAAGTGCACCGAATTCCCTTGCATCATGTGGACCTCCAAAAGTACCAGCGACCCATTGTGCTTAATGTATTACTCTATCCACAGGCTCGCAAGATTTTGCAGTCTGTGCGATTGTGAAGTCCGGTAAAGCATGAAGGAAGTATTCTGTTGTTTTTCCCTCACTTAAACAAAACAACCAGAGATCACAGGAAACAACTTCTGGTATGCCGTCCACAATCATAATGATTGCAAGCAAGATATGGGATATACATCTCCGTGTTACCCTCCACAACCAGATGAGAACTTTCGAGGATCCAGAATCCTTAAAGGGTTTTTTGGTAGAACATGATAAGATGGACATGCACTGATTATTCTCTGGCCTCTTGTTAAAAGCAAAATATTTAATGCTCACAATTCTACTCCCACCAACAAGATGGCTTATCATATTACAGCTGCTTGAGATGTTAAAGGCAGTCCGTAAGGACTATATACATAATGGATGAGTATAATGTTTATGATTACATTATAATGTTGAATCGGAACACTATGCTTGTCCCCTTTATGATAATGCTTGTTCTTAAAAAAGAATATATATATATATATATATATATATTCTTTTTTAAGAACAAGCATTATCATAAAGGGGACAAGCATCGGATCAAGGACAGATCCCTGGGGCACACCACTGGTAATATCCTTCTCCTCAGAGTGAGCTCCATTTACCTGAACTCTTTGTTGCCTTCCACCCAACCAATTTCTAAACTAAGCAGTAACTTTAGGGCCCATCCCTAGGATGCTCAGTTTGTTTATAAGTCGCCTGTTAGGAACAGTGTCAAAGGCTTTACTGATTAAGGGGAGGTGCCAAAGTATTTGGTGAATAGGTAAGTTTATGGAAGGTGGACAGGTCCATTATGTTTCTTATGGTGTCTGGGAGAGTGTTCCATGTGAATGGGATGTATAGTTCAAATGGATATACGCATGCTTGTTGCATAGATTTTGTTCTTGCATGGGAGATGATGATGATATTCTTGCTGGATTGTCTTCTCATTTTGTGGTGTTGTGGTTTTTGGAGTAAGATGTGCAGGTGTTTTGCAGGGTCAGAGATGATGGGTTAAGAGGAGGGTCTTGTATTTGATTCAGCTGGTTGGAGATAGCCAATGTAGTTGTTCAAGTGTGAGTGTAACATGGTCATATTTTGTTGCTCCTGTTAAGGTATGTGTTGCAGTGTGCAGAGTAGTGCATAGAGCAAACAGAGTGGATTTCGGAAGGCCTTGGTAAATGGAGTTGCAATAGTCAATATGTGGGAAGATATGTCTTGGAATGCAGATTGGAAGTTTGTTGGTTCCAGGAGGGGGTGTAGGATTTGCAGTGTCCGGGCTTTAAAATAGATTGCTTTGGCGGTCTTCTGTACTTGTGGTTTGAAAGGGAGATGTTGATTCAGTGTGATTTCAAGGTATTTGATTTCTGGTTGTACCTTTATGTGGGTGTACCTTTATGTGGGTGTTGTCAAGGATTAAAAAAGTTTGGGGGCATGAAGGTCTTGCCCTTTGTGATGAATAAAGAACAATTTATTACCAGGTTGTTGTTTATTAGCTAGACATCTGTGGAGATTGTATATGTAGGGTGCTTTGGGTTGAATGATCGTTAGAGTATGATCCTTAATTAATGAGCCCTTACATCAGGACCAGCCACCAAAAATAACTGCACAAGCCTTAGCCAACCACCTAATCTCCAAATTCCTCCCTCCCCTATCTACTAATAACCCCCAACCTTTTGCTGACTACAGCACCCAACCTTTTGCTGACTACAGCACCCAACCACATGAGCCTACCCCCTAAAACTCTTGGAGCGATTTTGACCCTCTTACATTAGAAAATGTATCTAATGTCATAAAGGATTTAAATGCTTCAACCTCTGCCCTTGACCCTTGCCCTGTCCCCTGGATCAAATCTACCAGAAGTTCTCTCAGCCCATACATTCTGTATATTGTACAAACATCCCTCCAGACTGGCTCTGTACCACCACCTCTTAAGTGTGCCACTATCCGCCCAATCCTAAAAGGAACAAAACTTGACCCAACTTCTCCTAATTCTTACAGACCCATCTCTAGTATCCCATTCCTGGCTAAGATAACTGGGAAGCTGGTCCAAACCCAACTTCAGAACTATATTGATGATCACTCCCCCCTCGACTTATTCCAACATGGTTTCAAAAAGAACCATGGAGTCGAAACCCTTCTTACCTCCCTACTCGATTCCTTATACCTCCACACCCAGAACCCTTCTCAAGGATGTCTTCTCATATTCCTTGACTTATCAGCTGCTTTCAACTCCCTCCTTCATCATCAACTCCTAAACAGACTCCATGAAATAGGACTGAGAGGCACAACCCTGAACTGGTTCCGTTCCTACCTAGATAACAGAACCCAACAGGTTTGTATTGGAAACTATACCTCCCTCCCATTTATCCTAAAAAAAGGTGTCCCCCAAGGATCCAGTCTTTCCGCTCTTCTATTCAATATCTTCCTCCAACCTGTCTGCAAGATCTTCCAAAACTATGGCATTCAGTATCAGCTATATGCAGATGACATGATGTGCTTCACCCCTTTTAACCTTTCTAACCCTAACTTTTCTAAACTAAGTCAATGCCTAACTAGCCTAAAAACTTGACTCTCCCAGCACAACCTCTTAATCAATCAATCCAAAACTGAAGTTCTCCAGGTATTTTCCAATCCTGCATACACCCCACCTCCCACTCTTACTATCGGCGATCTCACACTCACTATAAAAAAAACAAGTGAAATATCTTGGTATTATCCTGGATCAGAACCTTTCCTTCCCTGACCAAATAAAGAGAACCACTAATATAATATATGCAAAGCTGCATACCCTCCGGAACCTCAAACCCCTCTTAAGCCCAAACTCCTTTCGTACTGTCTGCCAGGCCCTCACAATCCCTTTTCTTGATTACTGTAACCATATCTATCATGGCCTTCCCAAGAACACTATTCAACCGCTCCAACTAGCCCAGAACACGATAGCTCGGCTTATAACCAACAACCCTAGACGTTCCCACTAAATGTATAGAAGAATGTATTATAACACATGATGTATCATAGCGCACAATGTACATAGTTCAACCTAATCAAACACACAACACATCTTACACACAAATCACGATATAACCCTCACGGCATGAAAAACACTATCACTTCTTTTGATTGTTTTGCTGTGATACCGCCTTGATTGTAAAATAAGGCGGTATAGAAATACTGTTAAATAAAATAAAATAAAATAAATAAATATACAAAATATAATCACAATCATAAACACAATCATAAACACCACCACATCTCCACTTGACCCCTGTCCTGTAGCTTGGTTAAAATTATAAAAACTGAATTGGCACCTATAATTCTAAATATAGTAAACCAATTACTAATTCAAGGATATATGCCAGCTGAACTAAAAAGATCACTTATTCGACCTATATTAAAAAACAAAACACTAAACAAAGCCGACCCATCCGCATACAGACCTATATCAAGTATACCATTCATAGCAAAAGTCATTGAAAAAACAATCCAAATCCAACTGCAAGACCATATTGATACCACAAATGCACTTGATGAACATCAATATGGTTTTCGACAATCTCATGGAGTAGAAACACTCCTACTCGTGCTATTCGATAAATTAAATAAAGGTATGGAAGATAGCAAGAAGATGTTCATCTTAATATTCTTAGATATTACAGCGGCTTTTGACTCAGTAAACCATAATACCCTCATAAAAAGACTTGAATCAATTGGAATAATGGGGACACTATTAAAATGGTTCACCTCATATATAAACAATAGAATACAGCAAGTATACATTGACCAAAACCTATCCAGTACCTTCCCACAAAAGCAAGGCATTCCTCAAGGTTCTGCATTATCGGCAATATTATTCAATCTTTACCTAAGGCCCATTTGCAAAATATTTCAAAAACACAAAATAAACTATCATCTATATGCAGATGATATAATGCTCTATACCCAACTGGATATACTTCACCCAGATTATACCCAATTAGAAAGATGCCTAAATGAAACTCAGTTATGGCTTCATCAAAACAATTTGAGCATCAATCATAAAAAAACTGAAGTAATGCTTATCTCTAAGAACCCTGAACTTAAACATCCTCCCACAATCATACTAAATAATACTTCATATAACATTAAACAGGAATTAAAGTACTTAGGTGTAACTCTCGACAAGACTCTTAGCATGGAAGCCCACCTGAGACTTTTAAATAGATCTATTTTCTACAAACTCAGAATATTACAACCATTACAAAACATCATTGAACATTCAGATTTCAGAACAATATTACAAACCTTCATAACACCACATCTGGACTACTGTAATGGTATACTTGTTGGTTTACCTAAAAAAAAAAACCAACATACTCCAAATGGCCCAGAATGTTACAGCTCGGATACTAATGAATGTGCGGATTTCAGACCACATCACACCTATCCTTCGAGAACTCCACTGGCTACCTATACAAGCACGTATCAGATACAAAATAATAATTACAACTTTTAAAGTAATACACAATATCGCTCCATCCTTCCTCACTACACCCATTAATATACAACCACCTAATAGAAACAGACAAAGGCATAATCTAAATATGCTGCAAATACCAATCACCATATGTAAGGTGAAAATAAACACTAGCAATAGGGCCTTCACTTACATAGCCCCCTCACAATGGAACAAGTTCCCAGAGTCACTAAGAGCTAACAAGGACCTCCAATCATTCTGCAAAAACCACAAAACACATCTTTTCTATGAATACTACAATTTGAATGAAGTAACCTAATTCCCATTTTAAACCATACCCTTGATAGATACTTAACAACATAATCATAATCCATCCCAAACAAAGCACGAGTACAATTGAATTAGTCTCGAGTCCCCAAACCCTTAATTAACCTTGACTTATACATAAGATATTTACTGTTTACTTTGTTTTCTGATTAACTGTTACTTCTTATGATGTACATAGTTTAACTATTGATACCGTTGTTAACTGTACATAGTTTGTTTGTTATTGCCACTATTGTTATATGTAACTGCTATTGCTGCAGAACCAATTTGTTAAAATGTAAACTGCGACTGATCGCTGGAAGGAGCGGTATAGAAATATATGCAAATAAAATAAATAAATAAATAAAATAAATCACACCAGTCCTCTATGATCTCCACTGGCTCCCCATCCAATACAGAGTCAAATTCAAGGTCCTCACTCTTACACATAAAATTATTTCCAATGAGACAGCTCCATGCCTCTTCCCTCTCCTTCTCTCCTCCAATAACACAAGAACACGCCGCTCTATTACCAAAAACCTACTGACCATCCCTATAAATAAAAGACACTGCAAACAATCTACAAGTAACAGGGCCTTCTCCCTCTATGCTCCATCCTTATGGAATACCCTTCCTCACGAACTTCGGAACTGTTCAAACCACTCTGAGTTCCGAAAGAAGTTAAAACCCCATCTTTTCCTTGAACATTTTTCCCTTCCACCTTAGTTCATAACCCTTTACACCTTCCTCCCTACTCCTCCTGCAACACTCAAATTCTATTATACAACCATATGGTTCCTTGTAAATACATATGTAAATAGTTGATCATTGATCATTGTAATTAGTTCTTCTCGTTATCATATGTATCCATCATTACCTTGTTCCATGTAAACAGTTGAAACATACTGCCACAAAATGTTCTATGTAAACCGTCTTGACTTGTAGAAAGACGGTATATAAAAATTGTTAAATAAATAAATGTCATTGGACAAGTTCCTGGAGGAAAGGTCCATAAACCATTATTAAAAGGGCCTAGGATATCACTGCTTGACCAATGCAAGCATTGTGGAACCTGTGTCTTTTGGGGAAACTGCTATTAAAGGATTAGAGGATTAAAGGAGCACTAAGAGGTGACAAGGCGATAGCGGAGAGACTGAACGAATTCTTTGCTTCAGTCTTTACTGAGGAAGATGTAGGGATGTTACCCATGACTGAAGTGGTATTTAAAGGTGCAGAAGAATTGAAGGAAATATCGATACATCGAGAAGATGTATTACAACTATTAGATAAGCTGAAGAGTAGCAAATCACCTGGGCCAGATGGTATACATCCAAGGGTATTGAAAGAACTGAAATATGAGATTGCAGACCTGCTATTAGTAATCTGTGAACTATCATTAAAATCATCTCTAATACCTGAAGATTGGAGGATCGCCAATGTAACACCAATTTTTAAAAAGGGTTCCAGGGGTGATCCGGGAAACTACAGACCGGTGAGCCTGACGTCAATACCGGGAAAAATGATAGAAACCATCATAAAGAATAAAATTACTCAGCATGTAGATAGTCATGAACTAATGAGAGACAGCCAACATGGCTTTAGACAAGGAAGATCTTGTCTTACTAATCTGTTATGTTTTTTTGATGGAGTGAATAATCAGGTGGACAAAGGTGAGTCGGTTGATATTGTGTATCTGGACTTTCAGAAAGCCTTTGACAAGGTCCCTCATGAGAGACTTTTGGCAAAACTAAAGAGTCATGGGATAGGAGGCAGTGTACTATTGTGGATCAGGAACTGGTTAAAAGATAGAAAGCAGAGGGTAGGGCTAAATGGCCAATTTTCCCAATGGAGAAAGGTGAATAGTGGTGTACCCCAGGGATCTGTGCTGGGTCCGCTGCTTTTTGACATATTCATAAATGACCTGGAAAGTGGAATAACGAGTGAGGTTATCAAATTTGCAGATGACACAAAACTATTTAAAGTTGTTAAAACCCAAGAGGATTGTGGAAAATTGCAAGAGGATCTTGATAAATTGGAAGACTGGGCATCAAAATGGGAGATGAAATTTAATGTGGACAAGTGCAAGGTTATGCACCTAGGGAAGAACAACCCAAACTATGGTTACACGATGCAAGGTTCCACATTAGGAACCACCACCCAGGAAAAAGATTTAGGCATCATTGTGGATACCATGTTAAAACCCTCGGCCCAGTGTGCAGCGGCGGCCAAGAGAGCAAATAGAATGCTAGGTATGATAAGGAAAGGAATGGAAAATAAAACAAAGGATATTATAATGCCTCTATATCGTTCCATGGTGAGACCGCACCTTGAATATTGTGTGCAATTCTGGTCGCCGTATCTTAAAAAGGATATAGAGTTATTAGAAAAGGTTCATAGAAGAGCCACCAAAATGGTAAAGGGGATGGAAGGATACTCCTATGAAGAAAGGCTAAAAAGGTTAGGGCTCTTTAACCTGGAAAAGAGACGGCTGAGGGGAGATATGATAGAAGTCTATAAATTAATGAGCGGAGTGGAACGGGTAAACGTAGATCGATTGTTTACCTTATCAGAATATAGAAAGACTAGGGGACATGCAATGAAGCTACAGGGTAAACTATTTAAGACTAATAAAAGAAAATATTTTTTCACTCAACATGTAATCAAACTCTGGAATTTGTTACCGGAGGATGTAGTAAAGGCTGTTAGTGTAGCTTGTTTTAAAAAAGGTTTGGACAAGTTCCTGGAGGAAAGGTCCATAAGCCATTATTAAGAAGGGACCCAGGATATCAATGCTTGAACCAATACAAGCATTGTGGAACCTGTGTCCCTTGGGGAAACTGCTAGGTACATATGACCTAGATTGGCCACTGTTGGAAACAGAATACTGGGCTTGATGGATCTTGGTCTGACCCAGTATGGCATATCTTATGTTCGTATCTTATGTTCTTATGCTAGGTAATTATGACCTAGATTGGCCACTGTTAGAAACAGGATACTGGTCTTGATAGACCTTGATCAGACCCAGTATGGCATATTTTATCTTATATATGTGAAAGTTGATATTGTGAGCTCTGATGATTTTGCAGAGGGGTTGAATATAGATGTTGAAGAGGAGAGGGGATAGAGTGGATCCTTGTGGTACTCCTTAGTTTTGATGGTAGGGATTGGATGTGTTAGTTTCCATTTTTATTTGTTGTTTCCTGTTAGTCAGGTAAGACTGGAACCATGATAGCACTATGTTCTGAATGCCAGTGGACTGTAGAGCTTGCAAATGAATGTCTTGGCTAATTGTATCAAGAGCGGCAGATATATCCAGGAATATCATAATGTATCCATGACTTTTTTTGGATCCCTTTTATTAGGTTGTTGATGAGGATGATCATTAGGGTTTCTATGCCATGGAGGGGATGGAGTCCATGTTGCTGAGGGTCAAGGAGGGAGTTCTTGTCAATATGTTCTTGAAGTTGTTGTTGGACAGTTTTTTGATGATTTTTGTAAGTAATGGAAGGCTGGTGATGGGTCTATAGGAGGCTGGGTCCATTGAGTCGAGGTCTGGTCTTTTGATAGTGGGACAAATTGAGGACAGTTTCAGGTAGCTGGGTATTTCTCCTTTTTGTAGTATGGATTGGTTCAGTTTTGTGAGTATTGGACTGAGGTCCTGTTTGGTAGATTTGATCCAGGTGACAGGGCATGCATCATAGTAACATAGTAACATAGTAGATGATGGCAGATAAAGACCAACCTGGTCCATCTAGTCTGCCCAGCAAGATGGCAAGAGTAGGTGCAGGCCACCCCTCTCCATGTCTTTGTTTAGGGGTGAACCCACCACTCCATGTAGGACAGCCCTATTTGTTGAGACGTTAGATGGTTCAGAAGTTATATGTTTCAGTTTATTTTGTTTTTATCCTGTTGCTGTAAAGGGATCCACTGTGTCTGTCCCATGCCGTTTTGAATTCTGTCACCATAACATACTTACATACTTACATATTCTGTCACCATAACATACTTACATATACACCGTAACATACTTACATGTTACATACCATAACATACTTCATATAACATTAAACAGGAATTAAAGTACTTAGGTGTAACTCTCGACAAGACTCTTAGCATGGAAGCCCACCTGAGCCCATACTTACATCGAGAGGGCATTCCAAGCATCTACCACCCTTTCAGTGAAAAAATATTTCCTGACATTGCCTTTCAATTTACCACCTTGCAGCTTCATGTTATGCCCTCTAGTTTTATAGCTTCTCCCATCTTTGGAAGAGGTTTGTTTGTTCATCATTTCTCTTTAAGTATTTAAAGGTCTGAATCATATCTCCCCTGTCCCTCCTCTCCTCCAAAGTGTACATATTTAGGTCTTCAAGTCTCTTCTCATAAGGCTTCTGACGTAGGCTCCAAATCATTTCGGTTGCCTTCCTCTGAACAGTTTCCAGTCTTTTTACATCTTTTGCAAGATATGGTCTCCAAAACTGAACCCAGTATTCCAAGTGAGGCCTCACCAGTGACTTGTACAGTGGCATAAGTACCTCTTCTTTTCTGCTGGTAATCCCTCTTTGTATGCAGCCCAACATTCTCCTGGCTTTTGCCACTGTCTTGTTGCACTGTTTTGCCACCTTGAGATCATCAGAGATAATCACACCAAGGTATTTCTCCTGAACCATGCACACCAACCTCTCGCCCCCTCTCGCGTACATTTCCCTTGGATTTCTGCTACCCAAGTGCATGGCACTGCACTTTTTCACAGTAAATCGTAGTTGCCAAGCATTAGACCATTCTTCCAGCTTTTGTAGATCTTTCCTCATGTTAACCACTCCCTCGGGGGAGTCCACTCTGTTGCAAATTTTTGTGTCATCTGCAAAAAGACAGACTTTTCCATTCAGTCCTTCAGCAATATCCCTCACAAATACATTGAACAGTGCCAGGCCCAGGACCAAACCCTGGGGCACCCCGCTAATCACCTTCCTTTCATTCGAGTGAGCTCCATGTACCATCACCTTCTGTTGTCTGTCAGTCAATGAATTTCTAATCCAGTTTACCATCTTGAGACCCTTCCCCAAGCTACTGAGTTTATTGACAAGCGTCCTATGAGGAAAAGTATCAAAGACTTTGCTGAAATCCAGGTAGATGACATCCATCACATACCTCTGATCTAGTTCCTTGGTCATCCAGTCAAAGAACTCAATCAGATTTGTTTGGCAAGACCATCCTTCAGTAAAACCATGCTGCCTCGGATCTTGCAACCTGTTGCAAGGGGGGATGTTGTGATATTGAGTGAAGTAATGATGGTTTTGATGCTGTCCTTGCTGATGAGGGCAAAGCTGCACCCGGTACGTAAAAACCCTCTCTGGACTCCACAGCTCACCATCTCTACTCTAGCATGCCGATTGGACATCGGGGGAGAAAGTGGGAGCTGCTTGCCCCTCCTCCTCCTCCCACCAAGGCCCAATCATGGCTCTGCATGCCAACTTTAAAACGTTGCACCTGGAAGGCATGCCTGCACCTGGTGGACCCTTTGGCATGGCCTTTAGATGTGGAGATTAGGTGCAACAAAACTAAGCAAGAGGTGCGTTGACATAATTTATACCCACCAATATTACCTTCTGTAACTAATTAACTTAAATTGACACCTTTGAATTATGGTGCTGGCGGCGAATACTGCCCAAAGAACAAACCAGTCAGTACTAGAGGAGATCAAACCTAAGCTTTCTTTAGAAGCTCAGATGACAAGACTTTGACTTTCATACTTTGGACACATCATGCGAAGAGAGAGATCATTAGAGAAAGACATCATGCTTGGCAAGATAGAAGGTCAACATGAAAGAGGAAGGCCAGCAATGAGATGGATCAATACAATAACAGCAGCTACAGGTACCAGTCTGTCAACAATGAGCTGCTTAAACAGCACACTGCCATAGAAAATAGCAGGAAAAAACAGTCTAAAGACGTGGGCAGTAGAAAACCCAAAAGACTTTATTAATCCTTATTCGATAGAGGTAGCCAAAAACCCAACACAGGCCGTGTTTCGTATAGTACTTCCTCAGGGGTATTGTGGCTCACTTATAGACTTATATATCGCCACTTACTGTTTACCGTGGTATATTTGGCCACGATAATGCCCTTAGGCCATTTTCAATTCACACTGAAGAATTAGCATCCATCGCACTGGAGACGGCGCTGATCTGAGGATCTCCTAAAACAATGTAAAAAACGCCAGTGCAATTCCAATAAGCCACACATACAGTGTTTAAAACAACGCATGCACTGGCATTTTTTACATTGTTTTAGAAGATCCTCAGCTCAGCGGCGTCTCCTGTGCGACAGATGCTAATTCTTCAGTGTGAATTGAAAATGGCATAAGGGCATTATCGTGGCCAATATACCACGGTAAACAGCAAGTGGCGATATATAAGTCCATAAGTGAGCCACAATACCCCTGAGGAAGTACTATACGAAACATGGCCTGTGTTGGGTTTTTGGCTAACTCTATCGAATAAGGATTAATAAAGTCTTTTGTGTTTTCTACTGCCCACGTCTTTGGACTGGTTTTTCCAACAATGAGCTGCTTGACAGAAGACCGAACACAGTTTAGGACGATTATCCAGAGGGTCACCATGAGTCGACACTGACTCAATGGCACTTAACAACAACAACAACAATTAATTAACAGATATTTAACTCAGTAAGTCATCATTGTTGCAGCCACTGCAAGAGCTCTCTCTGTAAATTGCCAATACAACTGTTACATGTCTCTCAGTCTTACAACTGCTAACTCTGTGCCTATGACTCTGAGTAAACGCACTACACTGTATATATCCCTACTGATCCACTCTTGATAATAAAAAAAACAATATACTCGCTACATTGTATCAACCTGCTTGCTACATTGCTGTACTGAATTCCCTATCGCCTACTGAGTAAATTAAATCAGTTGTATTAGGAGTCTTTCTTCCTAACTTACCACTGTTTTAACCCATGAATCAACCCAGTCCTCCTACTTGAACTATACCTAGAAACCTTATGCCGTGCTTGTTTGTCACCTTGATCCTGAAATAACAGTTCAATCCTACCTCTAATTATATTCCCCACTAAATCTCTACTCATTCCAATCATAACTCACTACCTTAACAATCCCCAGCAACTTTCCCCCCAACCCCTCTAATGGAGCCCCACAAATCCTGGCACTCAACCATATGGCCTCACCTCTTAATACTATCTATAATCTCAGCCCTACTCTCTAATGCATCAATAATGAAACAAAACACAATAAACTCAATTCCAATAATCCACACATACAGACCACCACCCAACTCCAATATCCTACCCTATCTGTAATCATATCAAACCCCATGGAAATGCAGAACTACTAAAATCACCATCAACCCCCTCACCCCTGTCACCCGAACCCAACCACCCTCGCCTCCTATGTGCACTGATCAATGTACGCTCAGCCAGAAATAAGATCCCCCTCATAGCAGACTCAATCATTGAACACAACCTGGATATACTCTGTCTCATCGAGACATGAGTCCAGGAAACAGTCTTTGTCCTCTTAAACCAGCTTTGCCCACCCACTCACTCAATGCACAACTGCAATAGGACAACCAATAGAGGTGGAGGAGTCTCCGTTATATAAAAAAAAAGAACTGAATTTCACCACCATTGAAGCAGTCTCTATCCCAGGTATGGATGCTATCAAAGTCTCTAACAACACACTTTCACAGTGCCTCATATATAGGGCTCCCCAAAACAATACTCCCAACCTTTCCACAATAATTGAAGCAGCTTGCACTCCCCAATCCTTCATATACCCCCTCATCTTCCTAGGAGACCTTGACCTCTCCTCAACCTCACAGAAACAGACATCCTCCTTCTTAGATACCATGGAAGCCTTACACTTTATTTATTTTATTTATTTATTTAACAATTTTTCTATACCGCCTTTTCCTTCAATCAAGGCGGTTTACAAAAACATCAACTTATGCAAAGAACTTGCATATATCAACTTATTCAAAGAACTAACAAACATCAATTCAACTTATCCAAAGAACTTGCATATATCAACTTATTCAAAGAACTAACAAACATCATTTCAACTTATCCAAAGAACTTGCATGTATCAACTTATTCCAAGAACTTGTAAATTTCAACAGTAACATTATAACATCAACCTGAGTGTTCTCTTGTAACATTATCTAAACTATGTGCATCTTAATGAGAGTAAAGGGGTGTTTGTTTGGTGTGGCTGTCGTGGCTTAGGTTGGCTTGTAGAGTGATTTGGGTGCTTGGTGTTCTTCATTGAATTGTTTGATGAATAGGGTGGTTTTGAATAGCTTCTGAAATTCTTTTGTATCTGTTGTTGATTTCAGATTATCTGGGAGGACATTCCAGATAGCAGGGGCAGCAAGAGAGAAAGCTCGCATGGATGTGGATCTGTTGGTTCTTGTGAATAGACTTCTCCCAGATCCTCAAATCTCCAACCCACAACAAGGGTAATATCCTAGACCTGATCTTTATACCACACAACATCTTAACCAACACTCATATTCCACACTCCATTCACCCCGTCCCATGATCTGACTACTCTCTGATACTATTCTCCTTCCCTGCACATCACAAAATAAATCCCATATCTATTGCACCTCCACAGACTCAGAAATGCAAACAACTTGATATCAACTCATTCTTAAAACAGGTCACACCCCAACTAAAAATACTCACCAACAGCAACACTAACTTAACATCCAAAATTGATGAATGGAACATGATTATGACTGCTGTTGCACAAGCTCCCCCCAAACCACCCCCACACAAACACCAGAAAAGAGCTCCCTGGTTCTCTACTTTCTTACATGAGTTAAAGAAGGAACTTAGGAGGTTAGAACGCCACTGGTGTCGTTCCCAAGGCCACACCAGCTACACAGAAAAGCTCTGCTCCTACTGCTCCAAAACTCTATGACAGAAAATACTACAAAAATATAATCTAGTGTTCCCTAAACAAACCAAGGGAACTTTTCTTCATTGCAAAATCCCTACTAAATGATCCATCAAAACAGGAACCAAATGCACAAATGCCCCCACAGGTAATAGCAGACCACCTCTGCTCTAAACACCACCTAGCTACCCCAATCTCGACCCCAATTCAGAGCCTTACATTCATAACGCAACATCCACAACAACCTGGAACATCCACAATGATCCTCCATCCCTTGACAACATAATCGCAGTAATCAAAAACCTTAATACATCAACCTCTGCCCTAGACCCATGTCCTGTCATTTGGATAAAGAGCACCAAGGAAACCCTTAGCCCCTACATCTGTTCCATAGTAAAAACCTCCCTCTGCACTGGAACTATGCCAATGCCCCTCAAAAACAGCTCTGTTCGCCCCATCCTAAAAGGAAACAAACTTGACCCTACTTCACCCGCTTCTTTTAGACCGATATCAAGTATCCCCCTTGTGGCAAAAATAATAGAAAAAAATGTCTAATTAGGAATTGTCTAATGAAAGTTGGATGTACTCCCTCAGAACTAAAGGATGGCTGGTCCCTTTTAACTAAATTAAAGGATATGGCAGAGAAGGGAAGTAGGGCCTCCGCTTTCTATGCAAGTTTAAGAGGAGCGATAAATTATACTTGTATAGGTGTGGTACAGGTCTGGGAAGGAGAAGCTGGAGAACTTCTTTCTACGAAGCAATGGAATTCATTTTGGAGGTCCATTGTCCGTGTGTCTAAGTCTGCGTCTCTTATGCAGCCGATGTTTTTCTTGGCACACCATGCATATATTACACCAGCTTTACTGACCAAATGAGACTCTCAGCAAGGCAATCGCTGCTGGTCCTGTCTGGACCAAATTGCTACCCTTTCTCATATGATTTTTGAATTCTCTGCTGTATAGTCCTTTTGGTGCCAAGTGTGGACTTAAATATCTCGAATATTACATTTTATGGAGATCCTTACTTTTCATATAATTGTGTATAAATCTCTTGCAGGAATTCAAATGCTTTGGAAGGATGATTGTTTCTTATTTGACTACATGCTTAGTGTTTCATTACAAATCATGCTTAAAAATTGGAAGACTTCAGCAACTGATTTTCATCAATGGTGGACTGCTCTGAAGTCTGGACCATAGTGTTACAAGAATAGCAGGGTTTTCAACTTCTTGCGGAAGTCGCCTGTATGTTTAATGGATCTTTTTTGCTGTGGTAGGAAGTTCCAAAGATATGGGGCATATAGCGAGAATGCTCTGCTGTTAGCCCTTTGGCTACTCGTGGTTGGTATGTCCAGAAGGTTGAGTGAATTTTGTGTCCTGGGCCTGCTGTTGGTGGGTTTTGCTAATAATGATGTGAGACTGGGTGCTAATAGATTGTGTATGATCTTGTGAGTACAGAGTAGGGCTGAATGGCCAAATTTATCAATGGAGAAAGGTGAATAGTGGAGTACTCCAGGGATTTGTGCTGGGCCTGCTGCTTTTTAACTTTTTTATAAATGACCTAGAAATAATAATAGAAGTAAGATGTTCAAATTTGCAGCTGACACAAAATTATTCAAAGTTGTTAAAACACTAGAGGATTGTGAAAAATTGCAAGAGGACCTTGAACAATTTGAGAATGGGCTTCCACATGGCAGATTAAATTTAACGTGGACAAGTGCAGAGTTATGTAGTACATGGAACCCGATTCAATAACATCCACGTTGGCCTGCGGCCACGTCCAAAATGAAGACGGGGCTGATTTCAACCTTATTCTGAAATTGTGGCTATAGACACAGCAGCAATTTTGGGATCAGGGAGATATACAGCCTCGTGTGCAGAGCATTCAGAGAAGATATACACAGCAGATGCTCCCCATCGCCATGCAGCTATGCCTCTGCTTGCAATACGTACAGCTCCTAAGCCAAGGACCACAACAGCAGATGTCAGCATAACTGGCATGCTGTCTATTGCACAGCGTTCTGTTCCTGAGGGGGTAGATTTACTGTTTCGCACATTTAGACCTGTCCCTCACCTCTGCAACCTGTTGTGCACAACTGCATCTTGTGTTCTCCATGAAAGCGCGCACACCACTGCATTTCAGACCAGACACAACCCTTTCTCCATACGGCATGCAATGTATTGCACAGCAGAATCTTCTCTGTCCTGCCCTTATTCCATTGTTTTGCAGGAATAACTTGAACTTCAATGGGAACATCTGGGACATTCAGGGGCCTTTCCTGCATACTCTCTCAGCGTCTCAGTGGCTAACCACGCCCCTGTTCTGCCCCTCCCCACCCACGCTCTATTATCCCCAATCTACTGCCATGTACATGCAGGGATGCTGGGTTACAGAATACAGTGGAGTACATTTTCGGTGGATGGACATCTATTGTTCACGTTTAACTGACCTATTTGTATTTCAGAATGACCTCCTTAGGGAAGAAGAACGAAAACTATGGTTACACAATGCAAAATTCCACATTAGGAATCACCACCCAGGAAAAGGACCCAGGCATCATTGAGGATAATATGTTAAAATCCGCTGCCCAGTGTGCAGCTTCAGCCAAGAAAATACATAGGACACTAGGAATGATAAGAAAAGGAATGAAGAATAAAATCAAAGATGTTATAATGCCTCTGTATCGCTCCATTGTGCGACCGCACCTTGAACACTGTGTGAAATTCTGATCACAATATCTTTAAAAAGTATATACCAGAATTAGGAAAAGTACAGAGAAGAGCAACAAAAATGGTAGAGGGGATGAAAGGATATCCCTGAGGGAAGGCTTAAAAGCTTAGGGCTCATCCGCTTGGAAAAGAGATGTCCAAGGGGAGATGTGAAAGAGGAACCTCTTATTTGATAGGAAAATGAAAAGGTAGAGCAAGCCAAAGAACAGAAGATGAGAGGAGAGCTAGGCAACTTTGCCCACCACTACTAGCACAGGTCTCAGCCCCTAGCGCCCAAGAGCCAAGTGAAAAAGATACACTTTCAAAGCAGCATCAAATTTCTTGTAAGAGACTTCAATACGGACTTGTAAGGGGAGGGAGTTCCAAAAGGTAGGAGCAATAAAGAAAAATCCAGATGCCCTGGTGGATTTGAGTCATGCGTGGGACATGAGAGGGAAAAATCTTTCACATTATACATTCTTTTGCCATATCACTCTGTGTCATGATTTTTGCTTTGCCTATATCTACATTTACAGGTCAAGCTAAACACTACGTATTTCAGGTTAAGCCAAGCATAAACATATTGCTAACGCTTAATCAGGACAGCTCCCTGCAAATATGAGCTCACTGTCTTTCAAGATGTAACCTTAACTGTCTCACTTATACATAAACATTCCTTATAACATTGACAGCATATTCAGAGCTGTCCTCATGCTCTAAACTTTTCGCTTAAGACCTGTGATAAGGAAGCTTATCAGAGCCCAGAGAATAGTGACAAAGGAAAGGAATTTACCCTAATCAAGGGACCTGTTTTGTCAGGTCAGAGGAATAAAACTGCATGTTTTCCTAAAAGACAGGTTATTCCAGGCTGCAATGGCCTGCAGAAAGCCCCTAGTGGAGATGAGGAGAAGGAGTATAAGCCCAGATTGAGAAACCCTTAAGTCACTCCTAATTACTCAGCTGCCAGGAGGGAGTTTGACCACCAACACCTGAGGAGTGAAAGGGAGGGGTTGGAAACTGGGAACTTTAAAACTAGAACAGAATATTCAGAAAAGGGGGAGAAGATGGAGAAGGAGAGAGGAGCTCAGAGAGATTCGTATTCTTGGAGAGATCCTGTGAGAAGTCAGCTTCAAGGGCTTGGAGAAATCCGGGGGTTTGGAGAACTTCAGCTAGGAACCTTAAAGCAGCCGGTAAGAGGACAGAAACAGCTGAAGGGAGAAGGAACATGAATACCTTTTGGAAGAGGTATGGAGCAGATGCCCTGAGGTCCAGGAATACAGACTGGAGGACAAGTCATAAAAGCTCAAATGCATACTGGCCAGAGTATCTAAGAGGACAGCCTGATGCCAGCTTTAACTCAGGTATGAACTTTGGACATTTGTCTAACCTAGAGCAATGCAAAGTGCTTAGAAACAGTTCCTGTCCTAATGGAGGTCAGTCAGTAAAACCCTCTGAGCCAGACCCTGATATAGAACTCATGCAGATAGAAGAACAAGATATAATTCCAGAGGAAGACGATTCTTTCATGGACTGTTCTTTATGCAAAGTTGCTAGCACAAAGAAATCCTGAAAGTGGATCAAACATCATTCAGGAAACAACTAAAAACCGCCCTATTCCAGGAATACCTCGGACCAGAAACAAGCACCTACCACTGACCCCCCCCCAACCCCCTCCTAGTTCACCCCCATGAACATATGCACTAAGAGACGGTAACACAACGTCTATGTCTATGTCACAATTATTTGTTAAAAACATTAATGTTGGACACCTGGTGATAGCCCCCACCCACAGAAGCTGATTAGTGTCCACCCCCTTCAATGTTGCACCGCTTTGACCTGGAGAAAGGCGGGATATAAATACAGCTAGATAAATAAATAAATAAATAAATAAAGGAAATGTTCTAGTAACTGGCACACCAGAAAGTTTGTGTGGAAAGAGAGGAGGTTTTGGGAGAAGTGAAATACTTGTGCAGAGAAGGTGAAAATCTGTTGATTGAAGCTTGTTACCCAGCTGATATCAAGGCAGAGCACAGCTTAGGCTGTGCACACGTTGGATATAAAAAGTTATTTGAATGTGGAAAAGAAAAGCTATTTTGTGAAGAAGCTTTTACTTTTGATTTGCTATACATCAACATTGCTGAGCAGGTTTGTCAGCAGTGGCTGAGAGAAAGACTTTCCGTTGTTTAATGGACTTTACTAGTTACTTGCATAAGCTTTCAGTTGTATTGTTGTTTTGAATATAAATCCTGGAGAAGACATCCTAAGGTGTTACCAAGTGAATCTGTGTGCATTTTGATTTACCTCATAAATAAATTCTGTCATTGCCTTAACACTCGAGCCAACTACTATAGTCTTCATTTACCTCAAAGGCAAGTACCGCATGACTGGACTACCATTACCATAATCCTTTGCAAGATAGTCAGTCTGGAAAATTGCCAAAGTGGTGAATCCTATATAACAAGCACGCCCCTCCATACATATGTAAGGGGCTATGGGCGTGACAGACCCTAGCTCCCCTCAAGTCCTTTTCTACAATTGCTCCATAGTGCACTATTGATGAATCGGAAATAAGAAAAAATCCTAAAAGGAACAAAACAAAATGGAAACTTTTATGAATCAAAATTGAAACAAACATTAACATTTTTTGCCTGCACACCCTTACTAATTACTACAATATTTGGTTTACTGTATTGGGATTTATATGTCTGTTGTTATACTTACAAACCTCTTCCAGGAAATTTGGAAGACAACATCATGGCCAACTGACTGGAAAAGATCTGTGTTTATACCAATGCCGAAGAAATGTGATCCAACCGACTGTGGAAATTATCACACAATTGTTGTGATCCCACATGCCAGCAAGATTCTATTCAAGATCATTCATCAAGACTACAACCATACCTGAAACGAGAACTGTCTGATGTACAAGCAGGGTTCAAGAAGCAACAGTCTGAAAGGAACAAGGAGAAATAGAATGGTTTAAAATCAGCAAAGGTGTACGACAAGGCTGAATACTTTCCTCCTACGTGTTCAATTTATATGCAGAACAAATGATCAGAGAAGTAGGACTGTATGAAAACAACTGAGGTGCTAAGATTGGTGGAAGACTTATCAACAACCTTTGCTATGCTGATGATACCAAAATACTGGCTGAAAGTGAAGACGATCTGAAACATTTGCTTCTCAAGATAAAAGAACGTAGTCTTAAAATGGGCCTGCACCTTAACGTAAAGAAGACAAAGTCATCCTGACAACTGACAAAATCAATAGATTCATCATTGATGGAGAATAAATTGAAATAGTGGACATCTTTATCCTATATCAGCGATGGCGAACCTATGGCACGCGTGCCAGCTGTGGCACGCGAAGGCCTTGCAGCTGGCACGCGGGAAGGTCGCACATTAAAAAAAAAAAAAAAAGCTGCCCGCTGCCGCCGCGGCGGCATGGAGTGTCCCGCGGGGCTCCCTCTGCCCGGCGGGACTCTCCCGGCGCTGCTCAGCCCCTCTCTGCCGGCTTGCAGAGACGCGAAGGGAGAGTCTCCCTCGTGTCTCTGTTAAGCCCGCAGGAGCTGATGGGAAATTTCCCATCTGCCCCTGCGGGCTTAAGAGAGACGCGAGGGAGACTCTCTCTCCCTTCGCGTCTCTGCAAGCCGGCAGAGAGGGGGCTGAGCAGCGCCGGGAGAGTCCCGCCGGGCAGAGGGAGCCCCGCGGGACACTCCATGCCGCCGCGGCGGCAGCGGGCAGCTTTTTTTTTTTTTTATTGCCATGAGCCGAGGGAGGGGGTTAAGACTGGCAATGGGCTAGGGAGGGAGGGAGGGAGGGGGGTTAAGACTGGCAATGGGCTAGGGAGGGAGGGAGGTTAAGACTGGCAATAGGCTAGGGAGGGAGGGGGGTTGAGACTGGCAATGGGCTAGGGAGGGAGGGAGGGAGGGGGTTGAGACTGGCAATGGGCTAGGGAGGGAGGGGGGTTGAGACTGGCAATGGGCTAGGGAGGGAGGGAGGGGGTTGAGACTGGCAATGGGCTAGGGAGGGAGGGAGGGAGGTTAAGACTGGCAATGGGCTAGGGAGGGGGGGAGGGGGGTTGAGACTGGCAATGGGCTAGGGAGGGAGGGGGTTGAGACTGGCAATGGGCTAGGGAGGGAGGGAGGGAGGGAGGGGGGTTGAGACTGGCAATGGGCTAGGGAGGGGGGGTTAAGACTGGCAGTGGGCTGGGGAGGGGGGTTAAGATGCAGTGGGCTATGGGGGGGAGTTAAGACTAGCAATGGGCTGTGGGCTGATGAGGGCTGGCAATGGGCTATGAGCTGATGAGGGCTGTCTGGAAATGGGGTGATGGGGGGGTTAGGACTGGTAATGGGCTATGGGGGGGGTTAAGACTGGTAGTGGGCTGATGGGGGGGGTTAGGACTGGTAATGGGCTATGGGGGGGTTAAGACTGTTAGTGGGCTGATGGGGGTGTAGGACTGATAATGGGTTATGGGGGGGCTAGGACAGGAAATGGGCTGATGGGGAGGGGTTAGGACTTGAGGTGGGCTGATGTGGTTAGGACTGGTAATGGGCTGTGGGCTGATGGGGGGGTTTAGGACTGGCAATGGGCTATGGGGGGCTGACTGGAAATGGGCTGATGGGGGTTAGGACTGGTAAAGGGTTATAGGGGGGGCTTAAACTGAAAATGGGGTGATGGGGGTTAGGACTGGAAGTTGATTGACGGGGGGCTAGGACTGGTAATGGGTTGGGGTGTTGCTAGGACTGGAAATGGGCTGAGTGGAAGGGGAGGCTTGAACTGCAAATAGCTGATGGGGAGGGGGCTTGGAATGGAAATGGGCTGTGAGGGAAGGGAGCTAGGACTGAAAATGGGCTGATGGAAAAGCTAGGATAGGACTGGAAATGGGCTGTTGGGGGGAGCTAAGATTGGAAATGGGCTGTGGTGGGGGCTTGAATTGAAATGGACTCATGGAGGGGCTAGAACTGGAAGTAGGCTCATGGGGGGGCTTGGACTGGAATTGGGCTGAGTGGAGGGGAGCTATGATTTGACATGGGCTGATGGTGGGGCTAGGAAATGAGTAGAAATGGGCTGATGGGGGGGCTAGGATTGAAAATGAGCTGATGAAGGGACTTGGACTGGAAATGGGCTGATGCAGGGACTAGAAGGGAATGGATGCTGGGTGAGACTGGAACTAGAAGGGAGCTGATGTTGGGGGAGGATTAGAATGGGATGGGGCTGGGAGAGTAAAATGGAGAGGGGAAAAATATTTTGTGTAGGAGGGATGAAAAATCTACAATTGGCCAGGTATTGGGAGAGTAATTGGGGATTGAGGATGGAGGGGTAAAATTTGTGTGGATGAAATAGGAATGAGGAAAGAGCAAAAGGAGAAAGATTAGTATGTTAAAGCAGATGTAGAGAGAGAGAGAATGGAAAAAAAACTAGAAGAGAGAAGAAAGGACAAATGGACAGCAGACGATGGAGAGTTAGCAGAAAACATGAAGAAACCAGAAGAAGGTGGCTGGACCAATTGCAACTGAAAAAAAAATGCACCAAAGGTAGAAAGATATCTCTTTATTTTGAATTTATTAACTGGAATATGTCAGCTCTGGGAAATGTGCATCATTAACATCTGCGCTTTGTTTGGTACAAGAGGAAATTCCTATTTGACGTTGCCACTTGTTCTCTTTCCCCAGTATTCTCTGAAATGTATTGGTTTAATATTTGCAGTGTTGCCTTTTGATAGGTAGGGTATGGTGCTTTGTGAGTCCTGGTAATGCTGTCAGGATACGGCGGGTTTGCTATGGGTTCTAAATGGGCAGCGTTTGTAGTAGTTCCTAATGTGCCTGGCGGTTGGCACTGGATTATAGTAATGTAGAAATCTTTTAGTCTTTCTTTATCCATACACTCATTAAGAGACATGTTTACTAAAAGTTAGTGTATGGTAACATTATGCAAATATTTATGCAAATAAGACCACTTATGCAAATGACGTGCTGGCACTTTGAGGAAATTCTTTGGTTTTGTGCGGCAGTTTGGGCACTCGGGCTCAAAAAGGTTAGCCATCACTGTCCTATATCAATAACACAGGTACAATACCAAAAAACTGCCTCCAGTTTTGCAACTGAATCCGATAGATTTTAGGGTGCTGAATCCAGGAAAAATAGCCAAAATGTTCCATCACGTCACGTTTTCTTGCAAAATTAGATTTCTTACCCATATAAGGAATGTTCACATAATTTCTTTTTAGCCGACTGCAATTTATTTTCTTGGCCCAAAATAGAGGTTGTAATGGTTAACTAACTAGAAACACTCCCTCATGATATTTTAGAGTGTATTGTATTCATTTTATACATTAACAGGACAATTGGGAGGCGGGGGGCTAAATCCAGTACTCGCGCTGGCGCATGTTCTTTCCTGTTCGCCTCGCCTCGTTCGCTCGCTCAAACATGGTGGTTGCGACATGAACGTTCCTGTCAAATTTCAGTTTCTTGCAAGTTCATTATTACCTTTTGTTTGCTCAGTCGTAATCCAGCTTTATTCCGAAGTGGTTCACTACAGTTGTAGTTTGCACTGCTGTGTATTTGTGATGGCTCACAGAGCCAGAGGTTGCGTCAACTCTCCGGACAGTTTTTGTTTTATTTGTGGGGAATATACCGTGAAAAAGCAGCAGAGGAACATTTCTGCATTTATTAAAAAAGTATATTTTGCCTATTTCGGTTTGAAGTTAGGCGATCAAGACAAACCGTGGGCTCCTCACAAAGTGTGCAAGACATGTGAGGAAGATCTAAGCTTATGGATGAAAGGTAAAAAACAAGCATTTTGTTTCGGAATACCTATGATGTGGCGTGAACAAAGAGACCACAGCAGTGACTGCTATTTTTGCTCTTGCATTGTGAAGGGATACAACTTAAAAAATAAGAACGTAATAAGTTACCCCAACCTTCCCTCAGCAATTAGGCCTATGCCTCATAGCAACAAAGTACCTGTGCCTGAACCACCAAAATCTTTGGATCATATTTGTGTGGACGGTTCTGATCATGATGAGACTCATCAGATGGCTTTTCCCGATGAGTCCAGTACTTCCGAGTTTGAAACTGAACCAGATCCGAAACCTGAACTTTTCTCTCAAGCTGAATTGAATGATTTAGTCCGGGATTTAGGACTCCCAAAAGATGCTGCCCAACTGCTAGGTTCTCGGCTTAAACAGAAAAATCTATTGTCACCAGGAACAACTTTTTATTGGTACCGCAACCGCGAGACACAATTTTTGAAGTATTTCAGCAAAGAGGAAGATTTGGTATTTTGCAACGATATATACGGAGTGATGGAAAAGTTTAAACTCAAGTATGATCCTGCTGAATGGCGGCTGTTCATTGATTCATCAAAAGACAGCATAAAAGGTGTTCTTCTTCATAATGGCAACACATTCGCTTCAGTTCCTATTGCTCACTCTGTTATTCTCCAAGAAAAATACGAGAATTTGGCCCCGATTCTTCAGAAGATTCGTTATGATGAGCATAAGTGGATGATTTGTGGAGACTCTAAAATTCTATCCAAGCTATTAGGGCAGCAATCCGGTTTCACCAAATATCCCTGCTTCCTTTGCTTGTGGGATAGCCGGGCCCGCGACCTACACTGGGGGAAAAAAGACTGGCCAATTCGGGAGTATTTGAGACCTGGTGAGAAAAATGTTCTTCATGAGAGCTTGGTACCTCGTGATAAAATTCTATTACCACCTCTCCACATTAAGTTGGGTCTCATTAAGCAATTCATCAAGTCCCTTCCAAAAGATGGTGAGTGCTTTCGGTACCTTTGCTCAAAGTTCCCCCGACTTTCTGAAGCAAAGCTAAAGGAAGGAGTGTTTGTTGGCCCTGATATAAGGAAACTCATTTCAGATGGAGCATTCGCTGAAACGATGTCTGAGAAGGAAAAAGAAGCCTGGGATTCCTTCAAGGATGTTGTTCTTAAATTCTTGGGGAACAGGCGGGATGAGAACTATAAAGATATTGTTGCCAGGATGCTCAATGCCTTCAAAGAACAAGGCTGTAACATGAGCCTGAAAGTCCATTTCTTGCACTCCCATGTGAACTACTTTCCCAAAAACATGGGGGCATACAGTGAAGAACAAGGTGAAAGGTTTCACCAGGACATCAAGGATGCAGAGAGAAGGTACCAAGGAAGATGGAACACCACTATGATGGCTGATTTCTGCTGGTTGCTGCTGCGGGAAACCCCAGATGAAAGATACGCCAAGCAGCGCACCAAGAGAAGCATTCGGGGGAAGAAGAAACAGGCCCACCAGGAGATTGATTGACCCAAGAATGACTTTAAAATCTAAACTGTGTTGACAAATATCGTGTTTTTACTAAACTTTGAAATAAAAATTTGCTAGTTATTACCACAGTGTCGGATCTCATTTATTAGAATTTTATTTTCACACCATCGGGTGTTTGTCTTCATGTATTGCAATGGTGCGGTTTGCGTTTTCTATTCTTACATGCATACCTGTACAACATTTTTTGCACATTTCTTTGCTTTGCTTTGTGTCTAACCTCGCTCTTATATGCTCAATGTTTGTGCACATGTATGTGGCTGTTTTAAGTGCAGACAATTTTGCTACCATCACAGTGTGTTTTGTTGACATTACTCTATTCTTATGTGCTGCCTTGTTACAATTTTCTTTATTCTTATTTGAATTACTACTAAACAATTAGTATAAAGAATTCATCCAAGAAACTTTTATCTCAATCGCACTCAATCTGAAACATTCACCTCAAACTGCTAACCCAATGTAGCAAAAAATCTGTACGTGATGGAGCAAATTGGTTACCAGATTTGGATTCAGCGCACCAAAAAATGTAAAAATCAATCGAAACATTAGAGGCAGTTTAAAAATAATTTTTTTTAGTGTACCTGTGTAATCAATAAAAAATGGCAAGCAGCCAAGGAATCCAATGATGCACTGCTCTTGGCAGAATGATTGTGAAGGACCTAGACTAGCTTCTCAAGAGCAAAGATGTTTCTCTTTATACAAAGATTTGACTTCTCCAAGTTATGGTATTTTCAATATCATCATATAGATGCAAAGGTTGGACAGTGAAAAAAATAGACAAGGAGAAAATCATTGCCTTTGAATTATGGTGCTGGCAATGAATACTGTGTATACCATGGACTGCCTGAAGAACAAAGCAGAAATGTCAACCCCCACTCAAAGAAACAATCACTGAAAAATGATCCAGAGGGCTAAGATCGTTTTAGTGGCAGACAAAGTGTGCGAGAAAATCACACCAAGTTGTCGGGGACAGCTGACTGGGGCAAGAGTAGGCAATCGCTCAACCCCCCGATGTCAGCTGTTCCCTTTTTATAATTTTATTATATTTAACATATATAACTCTTATATTGAAAAAATATTTAGTGAATTTTTATTTAGCTTATCATGTTGCCAAAGCAGTCTGCAAAAAATCCAGCGCACGACATGTGTGTTTCGGGCTAAACTGGCCCTGTTTCAAGTGCAACTGCTATGTGGTCAAAACCACGGGAGTCAAAGACAAAACGCCAAAAGATTGCAGGATTCTTGTACAATGCCCGCCTCAAGAAAGGAGTGGCCTATCCTCTGACATCACATTGTAGGAGGAGTTTCAGCAAAAACCTAATCCAAACTGAATTGAATGAACAAATGTAAACTTGGCCGCGCTCACAATTGATGCTGACAAGGTTCCAACCTGTCAACAGTTCAAATTAAGCTCCTCCATTCCTGTTCAATATTTAGACTGGCAGGATGAACAGTCTGTAGTCGGTAGATCCATCGTTGCTCGAGCCATCGCAAATGCTGAACCCGATTTCTACCCCATGGATCTGCAGAAACCATGTCAATCACCCACCACCGAAAATCGGCGAAAGTGTGGTCATGGGAAATACAATGTTCAACCAACAGGGCTGTCAATGTAGTAGTTCTGATTCGGGAGGCATGTTCCCCCAAGCGAATCTTTACAGGACACGTTGTGCATCCTATGTATACCAGTTTACATGGGCAGTGTAAAAGATATACCACGTGATCCGTTCGACATGTACTGGTGCCAGTGAACCCATAAGAACGACCAGTCCCCGGATGGGTCCAACGATCGCCCTCCAAAGTGGTTTGGCAAAATTGACAAGTGCTACAAGCTAAATGCCCTTGAGAACAGTGATGCAAAACCAGACGGTCTATCGGCATAGCTGAATGGACCAACATGTAAATGCAAAACTCAAAGGTTTGTTGCAACACAAATGTATGCTCAAGACCCTCCAATGTCTCCAAAGTGTCCTCACCACTTCAATGGAGTGAGACATGAATGGGAGTATACTCATCATTTGGTCATTGACAGGAGTGACCTCATTCAGTCTCTCGCGGAACAACCATTCACAATGGGAATAACGAGCCCTGATGAGAGCCCGCTTCACCACTTTCATTGGGTAACCACGTTCCTGTAGGCGTTTGCTCAATTCAAATGCTTGACTTTTGAAATCCTCCAAAATCCTGTAAAGATTTGCTTCGGGGAACATGCCTCCAAATAAGAACTACTACATTGACAGCCCCATTGGTTGAACATTGTATTTCCCATGACCACACTTTCACCGATTTTCAGTGGCGGGTGATTAACATGGTTCCTGCAGATCCGCGGGGTGGAAATCAGGTTCAGTTCTTGCAATGACTCGAGCAATGGTGGATCTACCTACTACAGACTGTTCATCCTGCCGGTCTAAATATTGAACAGGAATGGAGGAGCTTACTTTGAACTGTTGACAGGTTGGATCCTTGTCAGCACTAGAACGATCTTAGCCCTTTTGAAGAACAAACCAGTCAGTACTACAGGAGAGCAAACCTAAGCTTTCCTTAGAAGCTGAGATAATGAGACTTTGATTGTCATACTTTGGACACAACATGTGAAGAGAGAGATCATTAGAGAAAGACATCATGCTTGGCAACATTGAAGGTCAATACAAAAGAGGAAGGCCAGCAATGAGATGGGTCTATATAATAACAGCGCAATGGATGCCACTCTATCAACAATGACCCACTTGACTGAAGACGGAACACAGTTTTGGACAAGAGTCCAGAGGGTTCCATGAGTTGACACCCACTCAATGTCATTTAAAAACAACAACATCCAAAAGAGTACCCAGTTCACAGGATGCCCTGAATTTAGCAGCTAGACTTTTGTTGGGCCTTAAGTTAGCTGATTCTATTTTGCCTGCTCTGGATATGCTGCTTAATCCCAATTCTGGCTGATCATCACTAATTGGACAACCAGTATTTGGATTAGGCTTGATAAATGTCTTTGATAGCGTACTTAGATATGGTTTCACAGAATTTCTGGCACAGGAACATGGCAAAAGAAAAATCTCTGAAGTAAATCTCTACAGCACTAGTCAATAGATTCACAAGGCAAAAAATACAGTTAGCATTTTCAATAAAGCTGTAGACCAGACAAACTTTGAGCCAATCAGGAAAAAGGAAGGAAGATCACCAGCAATCAAGAGCAGACTGACCAGAGCCAGGCCCTATGGAGATATGATGGCTCATCTGCAAGAGGCCTGCCTTCTAACCCAAAGGCTACTAGTTTAAGACGAGCCTTTGACTGTGAGAAAAAAATGCCATTTGGGTTTTTTATTTGCCTGAAACGTTTAATAACATTTCAGCTATTTTGTTTTTCATTTAGGCAGCAGCCACAGCTACAGTACCTCTTTAACAAAATTGATCTGAAAATAAGATTTATAAAAACAAAACAAAAGTCATATTGCTGCTGATCTTCCTTTCTGTTTCCTGATTAGCCCAAAGTTTGTCTGGTCTGCAGCTCTATGGAAAATATTAGGGACATATGTGTGTGTGTTGGGGAGGGGGGCGGGGAAGCTGGCGTTCGACAGGAGCATATGTAATATCTCAACCTTCTCAAACTAAAATTGCAAAAGATGGTCTAAAATTGTTAAATATAAAAAATATCTTTTGAAATGAGAGAATGTACATTCCCATCTATCCACAATGGCAGAGACATCAGAGAGGAAAATAATCAACTAGCCTGGAAGAGCCATTTGATCCTTCTCTTTCACCATGTATGTACTTCGCTATTTTATTTTTACAGTATTTTATTTTGGTAACATATTTCTAGAAGATAATAGCAATGTATGATTCTGTTTTCATGAACATTAGAATGAAAGGCTTTAAATTTTAAAAATAATTGGCTCACCCATGCCCAGCCTTGCTACTGTAGAAATCAGTCCATTATAATGAACATTTCCTGAATTAGCAATGGGAAAATTCTAATATCTGACACATTGATCGTAACACTTTAGCTTTAGTTAGAAACAAAATGCTAAATCCAACTTAGTGTAAAAGTTCTACATTAATGAGAAACTCTGGATGTCAAACATAGAAATAAATGTTGATAAATAAATAAATAAATAAATATTAAGGTTAATGATTTATTCTGTGTATTTCTAGGTACTGAGACTATTTTCCTGATTATCAGTATGAACTTCAAGAAAGCATCATGTCATGGATTAACCACTCTTGTGCCCAGCCCACGGTCTTTTTCCTGACTGGCATCCCTGGACTGGAACCCTTTCACATCTGGATCTCCCTCCCATTTTTCATCATGTATATCACTGCAGTTCTGGGAAATAGTGTGGTTCTGTTTATTATCAAAACTAAGAGGAACCTCCACAAGCCCATGTACTACTTCCTTTCCATGTTGGCCATCACGGATCTGGTACTATCCTCCTCCATATTGCCCAAGATAATAGGCATTTTCTGGTTTAATGACACAGCGATTAGTTTCCACACTTGCCTCCTGCAAATGTTCTTTATCCACTCCTTTACAGGAACAGAATCTGCTCTCCTGGTGGTCATGGCTTTTGATCGCTATGTTGCAATCTGTGAGCCTCTAAGATACGACTCTATCCTCACCAACCTGTTGATAGCAAAGATAGGTCTGCTGGCCTGTATCAGAAACATGGTTTTGACCATGCCATTCCTTATCCTAGCAAAGAGGCTGCCATTCTGTGGAGTCAATGTGATTTCTCACACCTATTGTGAGCACATGGCAGTAGTGAAGCTTGCCCATGCCGACATTATCATCAGTAGCACTTATGGTATCACTATTGCTCTCTTCATGGGAATGACGGATATAATGCTAATCACTTTGTCCTACGTTATGATCCTCAGGGCTGTACTAAGGCTCCCATCACAGGCAGCACGTCACAAGGCCTTCAACACCTGTACTGCTCACATATGTGTCATCCTTGTCTTTTATACACCGGAGTTTTTCTCATTCTTGACACATCGATATGGTCATCATGTTGCTCCTCATCTTCACATTCTCCTTTCCAACCTTTATCTCCTTATCCCACCCATGCTAAATCCTCTAGTCTATGGAGCTAAAACTAAAGAGATTCGTGACTCTTTCATCAGATTGTTTCATCACAGCAAAATCAGGTTGAATCATTTGCCCTGACTTTTGTTTCTCTTATAACGTTCAAGGTAAAAAATATGTCTGTTTGCAAAAAAAGTCAACATACAGAAAATGTTCACTTTACATAATTTGGTTTAAAAAGATGTTTGTCTATTGAGCTGAGCCCACTTCTGAATTCCCACTCAGTGCTCTCAAGAGCAGGGGATCTCTTTTGGTTTCTTGAAGAAATGGTCCAAGGAGTAATGGGGAGAGGATATCTGGCCCAGCGGTTCTGGAACAGATTCTCTCTGGACCTATGGCCACAGGTCAGAGTCTCTCTAGCTCTAGGATCCCTGATCCCTCATCAGAGGTTTTACAGCCCAGGATTTGTGAGTCTCCATACCTTGAATCTGCATCTTTGGCTGGCTAGTCATGGAGCCGATTGTCTCGGGATCCTGCAGACTTGTACCACAGGCTGTCTTGTCCATATTTTTGAGGCAAAGATCCCTTGGAACAAGAGTTTCAGAGCAAAGGGCGTAACAAGAGTTACGCCCATCGTGAAGCACCTCCACTGGCTCCCTATACATGGCAGACTCGCTTTCAAAGGCCATCAATGGGCTCTCCTCCACATCACTAGCAGAGCTTTTCCAAACCATGTCCCCCATTAGGTCCAGAAGATCTGCAGCAGTCAACACACTGGTAATCCCGAAGGAAATAACCCAATGCACCCATGCAACAGCAAAAAGGGCTTTCAGATTCTGTGCACCCAGATGCTGGAACACTCTACCACCCAGCATCCGGGCAATCCCTGACCTAACCCAGTTTAGGAAGGCTTTGAAGCACCACCTCTTCCTCAAATACTACCCAGAAGACAGCACTCCAATAGCCCCCTCCCCCATCTAGTACAGCCACAGCAACATACCCCGCAAGCCATCCATGACTATAATTACTTTTGACACGACATAATGTGTCGCCTAGATGTAAATAGTTACCCCAGTTTTATCCAAGTTGTAGTACCTGTTCTTTGTAAACACAGATCAGCTTGCTGCACTGTGCTAGTCATTCTGTTTCATGTAAACCGCACTGATGTTGAATAGCGCAGTATAAAAGAGACTGTAAATAAATAATAAATAAATAAATAATAAAGGCTCCTTGAACCAGCATCTCACTGGCTGGGGAGTTCAAGGTGGATTGTATTTGACCCAAGGGTTTGGAAGCCAAAGGCCTCTGATGCAGAGATTGTGGGGAAGATTCTCTTAGGTTTGGGAAATCCTGGATCAGAGAGTCTCTGGTTATTTTTCTTATAATAGAGATGTTAGCTAAATTTAGCTTCTGCCTGTAACACAAAGTTAAAAAATGGAAGGAAGTTTAAAATTAAATATAATTTTCTTTATTTTATCTGAAATAGCATTTTAGTGCACTTATTTTTAGCAAAGAACTTTTAACTATCATACATTATAGCCAGCATTCTGAACAAGGAATGGCAGGGCTGGACATCTGGGGTGGACGTCCAACCCACGCTCAAGCCCGGAATTCTATTACAGTCCCAGTGCTCCCCACACATACAGTGTGTTTGTGCAGGGAGCATTGGATGGGGGTGGGAGGGGATGGGACGGAGGCGGAATGGAGGCGTAGTGGGGTGGAACCAAGTGCCAAGATGTACAGAGGTAATTCAGGTAGGGCTTCTGTACATCCCCCAACACCTGGATGGATGCCTGCCTTGTTTCACCCTGATGGTGGAATAAGTGTCAGGCAATGTGGAGATCATGGCCTGCAGCCCTCCATATTGCACTGCGGCAGGAGAGCCCCCACTGCCTGATCCCATTCCTGGCTGTCCCCACCAAGGGTTTGACAGTGGGGAAATGGGTCCACTCTGCGTCTGGGCATTGGGTGCCTGGCTGGATGTGTCTGTGCCATGGCGATGGATGCCACCACACCGGCACACCAGCCGGAGCATTCTGCGGGCTGGATGGGCAGATTCGTAGACAGCTCCCAGCAGTGAATTGGGTGCATGCCGAGTCTTCTAAGTGCTCGATTCTGCAACCGTGGGAATGTACAGCTCCCATGGTTGCAGAATCGAGTGCAAGTTGGGCCCATCCATGTTTTGGGCATCCCAACGGCCCAGCCATGCATCTTTTGGAATGTGCCTCCACGCATATCATTATTTTACTGCATCAGTACTAAATCTAAGTTTTTGCGCAGTATTTAAAAAACATGCACAGATTTTTTGCACACATTTTTGTGGATGACCTTATTACACTTAAGCAAAGCTAAACATCTGTATTTATCAAAAATAAGTTCTAATTGTCCATCTATTCTGAAGAGCTTTCAACAGCTTCCTTATTCTAGCTAGCTATCAGGAAAAAGTCCAAAAGTTCTTTATAAGAAAACCATTTCTCAACTGAGTTTTTCACTTTCAAAATATACTTTATCTTTATGGTTAGCTATTTTCAGAGTGAGGGGAAGTTGCAGGCCAACCGGTGTGCCTTGTTTGCAGCTCTAACTCCACCTATTTTGTATACATTGGGATTTTAAAATGAAATTCTGGACTGCACTTCAATCATTCCACCCTGCTCCAACTTTGGTTCCATCTATTTTTTCACAGAAGCGAAAGGGAAGTTTTTACTTGGGAGATTCCATAGGTAAACATCCTTCTACTCATTAAAATCCCTTTGAAAATTATTATTATTATTATTATTATTATTATTAATAAAGACTTATAAAGCACCACAACATACAAAGCGCTGTACAAACATAGAAGAGAGACAGTCCCTGCTCATCAGAGCTCACAATCTGATAAGACAGAAAACAAAATAAATTACATAATACAGATAACAAAAATTTACAGGACAAAGTAAGCAAATGTTGATAGAGAGATCAAGATAGGGTAAGACAGGAATGGAAAGCAATAGTGAAGAGGTGCAATTTTAGTCTGGACTTGAAAATGGCCAGGGAGGATGCCTGGCGCACAGAGATAGGAAGACTATTCCAAGCAAAGGGTGCTGCCAGTTGGAAGGAGTGAAGTCTGGAATTGGCAGTACGAGTAAAGGGCACAGATAAACGAAGACTATTAAAAGAGCGAAGCAACCGAGAGGGGGGGTGTAAGGAGAAATGAGAGATGAAAGGTACTGGGGGGCAGAAGAGTGAATACATTTATAGGTCAGGAGGAGACGTTTAACTTGGATATGGAGACAGATGGGAAGCCATTGAAGCGACATGAGGAGAGGAGTGATGTGGAAAAAACGAGACTAGCGGAAAATGAGTCGAGCAGCAGAGTACTGAATTGACTGAAGAGGAAAGAGGTGGCTTGCAGGGAGGCCGGCAAGGAGAACGTTACAATAATCAAGGCGGGAGGCGATTAAGGAGTGGACAATCAATTTAGTGGTGTCAACAGAGAGGAAGGGGCGAATTTTGGAAATATTGTATAGAAAGAAACAAAAAGTTTTAGAAATGAGCTGGATATGTGAAGAGAAAGAGAGAGAGAGGAATCGAAGATAACACCAAGGTTACGTGCTGAAGAAACAGGGAGGAGTACAGAGTTATCAGCAGAGAGAGAGAAAGGGGAAAGAGGAGAGAAAGCATTCGGGGGAAAGATAAGAAGCTCAGTTTTGGCCATGTTCAGTTTTAAGGGGCAGTGGGACATCCAGGCAGCAATGTCAGAGAGGCAGAGTGAGATCTTAGACTGGATATCAGGAGAGATAACAGGTGCAGAAAGATAGGTTTGAGAGTCATCGGCATAGAGATGATAGTGAAAGCCATGGGAAGAGATAAGGGTGTCAAGGGATTGGGTATAGAGAGAGAAGAGGAGTAGACCTAAGACGGACCCCTGAGGAACTCCTACAGGTAGTGGGGTTGAAGAGGAGGAGGAGCCATTGAAGCACACACTGAAAGAGCGATGGGATAGATAGGAAGAGAACCAAGATAGTAGAGTCTTTGAATCCAAGTGAGGATAGGGTGATAAGAAGAAGGTTATGGTCAACAGTGTCGAAGGCAGCAGAGAGATCAAGAAGAAAGAGGACAGAGTAAAAGCCTTTGGACTTTGCCAAGAACAAATCATTCAAGACCTTAGTAAGAGCAGTTTCAGTGGAGGCCAATAATAACAACACTGCCCGTGCAGCACATGATCTTCCCCACATAGACTGACTTATGATGCCCAAATACATAATAACAAAATATGATTAATGTCACTACATCTTTTACATTTCCATTAGGAAATCACAAGTTAATTTGCAGTTTTGCTGCATGTTTACATGAAACAGCAGAAATACTTGAATAATATGATTCACTATTAGTGGCAAATGCATTGCAATTCTAGAAATAGCTGTTTAAGCAACTGTAACATGAGCAACATAGCATACTAACTCCTCATCATCATCCTCCTCAGGCCTGTTGATCAGTGCTCTAGTCTGACTTGCAACAGGCCCTTGGAACACGAGGTGACTCCTGACAAAGGAAGCACTTGATGTAGCAGAGGGACCTTCAGGCATCTTGGATGGTGTCTCACCCTTGTGCCTTTGGAAACGGTCTCTAGAATGTTTGCTGCTGGGTTATGTGCTTCCTTTGAATTGGCACCTCATGATAGACCAGCAAACCTTGGTTTTACACTCAGAAAATGCCATTATTTCTACTTGTATAGCACTACTGGCTGTATGTTGTGTTGTACAAGGAAGATAAATACTCAAGTACTGATGCAAAGGTTGGACAGTGATGAAGAAAGAAAGGAAGATAACTGATATATATTTGAGATATTATGCTGGTGAAGAACACTGTATATACCATAGACTTCCCAAAAAAACAAACCAGTCGGTACTAGAAGATATCAAACCTAAACTTTCTTTAGAAGCTCAGATGCCGAGACTTCAACTTTCATAGTGTGGACACATCATGCGTAGAGAGAGATCTTTAGAGAAAGACATCATGCTTGTAAGTTAGAAGATGAATGCAAAAGAGGAAGGCCGGCGCAATGGATGCCACTCCATCAACAATTAGACATCTGACTGAATACAGTTTAGGACAACTATCGAGAGTCAGGGCCCCTACTCCCTCTCTGGACCCCATTGCTGACATCCCTCTCTGGGACCTGCAGCGGTGTCAGTGGCTTCAAATAGCCCCACTGTGCTTACCTCAGCCTCCGGCACTGTGAGGCTGTTTGGCCTTCGTCCCTTTCGATGCCTGATACCGACTGCTCAACTCCACTGGGAGCAGTTAGGGAAAGTGAATCCAACAAATGCCTATCGGCCAAAATTGAGAGTATTGCATCGGTAGGTCTGAAGTGAAATACTGTGTAGATCTTTCTAGAGAAACACAAACAAACTAGGAAAGGAACTTCCTCACTTCATAATTTTGTTCAGACATGAAAACTTTGCAGGAATCTCTCACTAACTAATTAAAGCACTTAAAGTAAAAATAAGTGGCAAAGAACTGTCTCGCTTATAGATTTAAATAATAAATCATCTAGATTTTATCAGATATCTTGACTGTGAGATGTATAAGTCTCTGTACCCGCATTTATAGATTTAGTAAGCTAGAGCACACAAGGAACTCTTTTAAGAGAACTAGACAAATCTCTCCAATCCAGTAATGAAAATCCTTTGACTGGTGTACACACCCTGAAGAGTTATATTTTTATGTCTTGAATTGTTTTACTTCCTTTTATTTATGTATTTATTTATTTTTGTTTGCTTCTTTGCACTGGAGACTGCCTGCAGTCCTGTTTCATAATGCAATCAGGCCCGGCTTTTGTAATTGTCACCAATGTTTATGTTGCATGTTACTGAATTCTCTAAGTTTATTCACTGGTTTTCTATCTGTAAATACCAGTATATTCTGCCTGTAATACAGTGTTACAAATTTTTTACCAGTAAAGCAGAGTTGAGTTTGAATTTCGTCTGTTCTTTTGTACATTCTGGGCAAAAAAGAGGTTTATTACAAGGCTCGGGGAATTAATGTCTCAGTAAATACCAGCCATTGTCACTTTAACAGGCACAGGCCTACTATTACTACTACAGAACATTTGTATAACACTACAAGGAGTACGGAGCACTACATACGTACATTTAAGATGCAGTCCCTGCTCAACAGAGCTCACAACCTATGTAAGAAAGGCAAAACACAACAAAGAGGGGATTAAGATTGAAACTAGGGGAAATGTTTATTGGTGATAAACAGAAGAACAAGGAAGATCAGGATCCAAAAGCAGCCTCAAATCGGTATTTTTTTATCCGGGATTTGAAGAGGACCAAGTGTCTATTCCAGGCATACTGTATGGCTGTGTGGAATTAATTCACTAAATCTGGAAAATGGCACAGATAAAAGGGATCTGCCAGAGGAGCGGAGTTCCCGAGGAGGGGTGTAGAGAGATATGAAAGAGGAAAGGTAGTGAGGAGCAGCAGAATGAATGCACTGGTAGGTTAGTAGGATACGTTTGAACTGGACAGGGTGCCAATGAAGTGACTTGAGAGGTTATATGAGCATAGCAAGACTAAGAACATAAGAACATAAGATATGCCATACTGGGTCAGACCAAGGTCCATCAAGCCCAGTATCCTGTTTCCAACAGTGGCTAATCTAGGTTGTACGTACCTAGCAGTTTCCCCAAAAGATACAGGTTCCGCAATGCTTGTAGTGGGTCAAGCATTGATATCCTGGGTCCCTTCTTAATAACGGTTTATGGACCTTTCCTCCAGGAACTTGTCCAAACCTTTTTTAAACCCAGCTACACTAACAGCCTTTACTACATCCTCCGGTAACAAATTCCAGAGTTTGATTACATGTTGAGTGAAAAATATTTTCTTTTATTAGTCTTAAATAGTTTACCCTGTAGCTTCATTGCATGTCCCCTAGTCTTTCTATATTCTGATAACGTAAACAATCAATCTACGTTTACCCGTTCCACTCCGTTCATTAATTTATAGACTTCTATCATATCTCCCCTCAGCCATCTCTTTTCCAGGTTAAAGAGCCCTAACCTTTTTAGCCTTTCTTCATAGGAGTATCCTTCCATCCCCTTTACCATTTTGGTGGCTCTTCTCTGAACCTTTTCTAATAATGCTATATCCTTTTTAAGATACGGTGACCAGAATTGCACACAATATTCAAGGTGCAGTCTCACCATGGAACGGTAGAAAATTAGTTGTGGGCCTGAATGCTGAATGGTTTGAAGGGGGAGACCAGTGAGGAGCAAGTTGCAATAGTCTAAATGGAAGGTAACTAGAGTGAATAAAGATCTTAGTGGCATGTTCAGAAAGAAAAAACAAATTGTGCTGATGCTATGGAGAAGGAAACAATAGGTTTTAACTATTTATTTATTTACATTTTCTTATATACTATGCTATTTTGCATCAGTGCAGTTTACATTGAACAGGGCATTATAACTTGGAGATAACTCTTTTATAGAGAACATGGGCTATGGAGGGTTAAGTGGCTTGCCCAAGACCACAAGGAGCACCTGTGGGACTAGAAACCCCAGTCCTTCCGGCCCAATGTTACTGTCCTCTAGTGGGATTTGAACCCCCAACCTTCTGGCCTGAAGTACCTTGTACCAACCACTAGGCCACTCCTATCTTTGCACAACTATCTGTTGGATATGTGCAAAGAGAGAGAGGAGTCAAAGATGATCACAAGGTTGCAAGCTGAGGAAACCAGGAGGATGGTAGTGTTATCCACAGAAGGAAAGAAAGGGAGAAGGGGAGAGGCAAGTCCCAGAACCCTGAATCCAGGTACTGGAAGGTTTATCCCAAACTCATCAAACTACAGAAGTGTGAAGGTGCCTGGTGCCTGTCTTCTGAGGAACACCAGCATCTGCAGGGTGGATAAAGTGAGCCCTGGGTTACACATGCTTTAAATAAAGATCTAATCAGAACGACATAAGGTTTGCACCACATCCGCATTGGAGGACATCAACTTACCTCCGGAGAGATTCTCTAAATCTTAGGGAAACGGGAATTTTTCAGGTTAAAACTGAAAAAATCTGTGCATTTTAAAATTCGGTGTTTTATTAAGTTAGTTATAGCATAGTACTACATGCCAGCTTTCAATTAAACTAAATCCAGCTAGGGCTTAGTATAACAAGCCAGATTGCAGTGAAATTACAGTCAGCTGGGGCTTAGTACAACAAGCCAGCCTTCAGTTAAATCAAAGTCAGTTAGGACTTAATATTACAAGCCGGCTTTCACTTAAATTAAAGCCAGTTAGCGTATATCTTAACAGAGAGAGTAGAATAGGGTAAATGTTCTTTGACTACATAGAGAGACCTTTTACAAAGTAAGGAGGAAAGAAAATTGTGAAATTGTTTTAAATAGGTGTTAAAGTCAAGTGACAGATCAAAGGGGCAACTTGAAAAGCTCCCGCTATCAAATCAAAGGCAGTGTGAATCACCCAGGAAATTAAGAGATTGTTTTAGCAGCACAGATATAAATAGGTCATTCCTTCCAGCCACCTCAGCTACCACCTACCCCAGGCATAATCCTTGTATTATAGCCTCCTAAATCAGTTAAATGGAAGGGGTTTAACTGATTATCTTCATCAGCAGGTTATTAGGCCTTAAACGTAGATTAATTAAGTCCTTGCAGTTCACCTTGAGGGGAACACTAAAAATCCTTTATAGTTATTAGGTATAATTGTATTGTTTCAAGCATCCTTATTCCCCTAGCAAATTTGCATAGCTTAGCAATTTTAAATAGCTAAAAGAAATCTGTAAATCTAAGATGCAGACAGCAGTCCAGTAGTGAGATAGGTGCTACCCAGTCTTTTCCACTGAGTGTTACATATATGATTTTCTCCCAGTTGGTGAAAGCTCTTATGTGTGCACTAAGTGCAAAAAGCTCTTTGCTCTCAGGGAATGAGTCTGATTTCTGAAGGCTAAAGGAGTGCACTTTGAGAAGCTGAGGCAGACAGAGAGGTATATAGATGAGACCTACAGGGACATAGTACTGATGCCTTACCTCCATTCTGGTAGTTTTTCTGCTGCCTTAGAGGAGAGAGGTCACGTGAAAGTAGAACATCATCTTGGTGTATCAGGAAGTGATCCTGTGGCTAGAACCTGTCCTCTAGGTGAGATAATGCCCTCTTGCACCGAGGATGTGTCTGCAGGGCCATGAGCCCATGAGGGAAGGGTTAGGGTGACCATTATAGCTGTTGATTCAATCTTTAGGCATGTAGATAGCTGGGTGACTCTTGGATATGGGGATTGCCTGGTAACATGCCTGCCTGGTGCGAAGGCAGCTTACCTCACGTGTCACCAAGATAAGGTTGTATATAGTGCTGGGGAGGAGCCTGCTGTCTTGATACATGCTGGTACCAATGGCATAGAAAATTGTGGGAGGGGGATTCTGGAAGCCATTTTAGGTTTTTAGGTAGAAAATTGAAATCCAAAACTTCCAGGGTAGTATCCTCAAAAATGCTTCTTGTTCCACACACAGGACACAAGAGGCAGGCAGAGCTCTGGAGTCTCAATGCATGGATGAGGCAATGGCATGAGGAAGAGGATTTGGGATTTGTTAGCAACTGGGCAACATTCTGGGAAAGGGGGAGCTTTTCCAAAAGGATGGATTCTACCTTAACCAGGGTAGAACTAGGCTGCTGGCATTAACCTTTAAAAAGGAGATAGAGCAGCTTTTAAACTACATAATGGGGGAAAGCCGATAGTCGCCCAAGAGTGCATGGTTCAGAATGATGTATCCTTGAAGGATATTAGCAAAACAGGGATGTTAGAGCATCTTCTAGAAGTCTATAAAGATTAGGACTCTTCAACTTGGAAAAGAGATGGCTGAAGAGAGATATGATAGAAGTCTATAAAGTAATGACTAGAATGGGACAGGTAAACGGAGATTGGTTGTTTACTCCTTGAAAAAGTAGAATAACTAGAGGGCATGCAATGTTTATGTTTATGTTTAATTAAAATTTGATATACCGCCCACACCAAAATAGGCATCTGGGTGGTTTACAATTAAAATTACATGGCTGCAGAAATAGGAAAAGAACGCCATCATTAAAAACAGTAAAGAGGAGAAAAAATACAAAACAAATAAAATGGAAACACGACAACAAGGGTAGGTCAGAAAGAGAGCAAGAAAGAAAAGCAGACAAGAGGGCAAGGCTATGGGGGGAGGTTAAATGCCATGGTGAATAAGTGGGTTTTTAGCTTTGTTTTAAAGTGCTGGTGAGATGTTTCAGAGCGGAGGGAAAGAGGGAGTGAATTCCAGAGTCGTGGACCCAAGAAATAAAAAGCGGAAGAATGAAGCTACAGTATAGCACATTTAAGACTAATCAGAGAAAATATTTTTTTGCTCAACATTTTTTCACTTTGGCTTAAAGGCAGTATAGAAAATCTGTTAAATAAATAAAATAATCAAATTCTGGAATTCATTACTAGATGATGTAGTAAAAGCTGTTAGTGTATCTGGGTTTAAAAGACATTGGGGCAAGTTCCTGGAGGAAAAGTCTATAAACCATTATTAAAGTGGACTGGGGAAATCCACTACTTACCTCAAGATAAGCATTGTGGACCCTGTGTATCTTTTTGGAACCTGACAGGTACTTGTGACCTGGATTGGCCACTGTTAGAAACAGGATACTGGGCTTGATAGACTCTTGGTCTGATCCAGAATGGAGGGTTTATTTTTATTAAATTGCTAGCTCTCTGACTGGGAGCTCTTAAAAGGGTTTTGATATATTTTTAAAGCAAAGTTACATTCTTTTTGGTGCTTTAGTAGAAATATTTTCTTTAGTGGGGTAGGTTTTAAAGAATGAACCTAGTTTTGTTTTGCTAAGAAATACCTACTAACTCAAAAGAACGTTGTCAGCTTCTATATTTTTGTGTTTAAAGGAGCAGAAGGTAAATGAGGACATTTAACTTTGCTTAAACAGAGAAGCTGTATTTTGTTTTGCTGATCACCTTATGAAAACAACCGCACATGTTTTTAAAAGCTTATGAAGCTTCCTCAGTTCCAGCTTATGTTTAATTTCTGAAGTATTGCTTGGAGAAGAATATCCTGATGTTGTGTGTTTGAACCTTAGTGCTTTTTGGGGAAAAATAAACTTTTGTCTTTGCCTTTAACCCTTGGCTTACACAACTATCCTTGAATGAGGAAAAACTACAAGTCCCAGAATGCCTCCCTGTGGACAAGAATAGCATTTAATTCCTTTATTAGAGAACTAAAATTGGCAGCCCTATGCCTCTAGGCCTTCGGCCGGTGCTGGGGTCACAGCAAGTGGCGTAGTTGGCAGGAGTTTTTCACACATGCGCCAGGATTTTCCAAACACCTCAGGATTTGCATAGAAGACAAACACACGGCTGAGCTTCGCAGAGGATTACAGTGGGAAAACACAGGCAGGTCAACTGAGTCACAGAGGACAGCTGGGACCTTCACTTTTGAGAGGCTTGAATCTACGCCTGTTTTCAGGTAACCTGTAGATAATTGGGCTAGTAAAGGATTCAAGTGCAAAAGTGCAGGAATCCCAAACAGCTTAAGCCAAGAGACTAGCTGAAGTGTTGTTGTCGTACCGCACTTGGGGGTGTTTTTCTTTCTTTTCTTCCTTTCAGAAAACTACGGCTATGGAGGGCAAGGACGTACTGCAATGGTTGGCAGCTCAATTTGAGAAACAGAGGGAGATGTCATACCAGGCCCAGGAGCAGGCTGCAGCGGTGATGCAAGCACAACAAAAACCTGTATTGGACATGATGGAGGCGTGGCTGGCTAGCCAGATGTAGACGGCAGAAGCAGCACAAACCCTTCCAGGCTTTGCAGGGACAGTACATACCTGTGGGGTAGGACCACAGTCTTGTGGGACATTTACTTTTGGACAGTTGTCTGCAAATGATAACACAGACGATTTCTTGGAATCATTTGATAGGGTTGCACACACAGTAGGCTGGCCAAAGGAGCAATGGGTTGTACGCCTGGCCACATCCCTCACTGGTGAAGCATTGGCGGCATATAGGGCCATGCCCGTGGCACTTGCTAACAACTATGATGAGCTAAGAAAGGCCATAAGGGATTGCCTAGGATTAACCCCGATGGTTTATCATCATTTGCTAAGAAGTACAAAATTAAAACCTGGTGAGATGCCAAAAGCTCTTTGGCAGAGGATCAGAAGCCTAGTAGAAAAGTGGTTGACACCAGAGGGTAAAACCATAGAATCTGTTATAGATAATATTGTGTTAGAACAATTCATGGCCGCAGTCCCGAGGGACATACAAGCCTTCCTGATATTGCAAAACTGCCGGACCGCAAGTGAAGCAACCTTGCTGACAGAACGCTATATAGAAGCGGAATTGGCGGGTCAGGGGAAAAGGGACACTTCAAAAGCAGCAGGTTTTGAATTATCAGAAAGGAAGTTAGGGCCAAAAGAGGATTTTATTTATTTATTTATTTATTTATTGAATGGTTTTATATACCGCCTTTCAGAAAAATCAAAGCGGTTTACATAGAACAAAACTTGAAGATTACATTGAAACGTATTCAAACAATTGAAATTACAATAAAAATGGTAATTTGAGGGTTACAATGCTGCGTAAATGCTGATTAGGTATATAGATAATTTAAACATATATACAGATTTAAATATTTACAAATTTAAAAAATGTTATCATCTTATCTGAGCAAGGAAAAATGTATTGTAGTTCACTAGAATTATTAGTGTAAAGAGTAAATGTGATAATGTGGAGAATTGGGTATTGTAAGATAGAGTAAGAAAAAGGAAAAAGTAAGTTGTGAATTAATGAATATGAGTATACATGAGTTTAAGTGGGAAATATTTCATCTATTGGGAATGAGTCTCCAAAGTACTCTATAAATAGGTGAGTTTTAAAGATCTTTTTGAAATGCTGAAAGATCTGTGATATCTCTGAGTTTATCCGGCAGAGCGTTCCATATTAAAGGAGCATTGAAGCTGAATGCCCTATTTGTTGTAGTTTTATTGAGTTTTGAAAAGTTGTTTGGAACAAGTAGTGTGTTCAGGTTCCTTTGTTTCACTGTTCTGGTCCTGTAATGAATTGTCAGTAGATCAGTTAAATATGATGGGGCTATAACTCTTATCAGTTTGAACGTTGTTATGATAACTTTATATTTTATCCTACTTTGTATAGGTAACCAGTGAAGTTTGTACAGTATAGGGGTTATGTGTTCAGTTGGACCTGCATTTATAAGCATTCTTGCAGCAACATGTTGTGCTGCTTTTAGTTGGTGTAAAGCATGTTTTGGAATACCTTGAAGAATTATGTTACTAAAATCTAAGTGAGGCAGGATCGGGGCTTGAAGGACTGATCTGAAGTCCAGATTTGATAATAATGGTTTTAGATTTTTAAGATATCTTAATTTATTATATATTGTGTTTGTTGTATTCCTGATGTGTGTTGTTAGACTTAACGTTCTGTCTATGATAACGCCAAGGTATCTTATTTCATCTTTTATGGGGATGCTTATGTTTTCAATTTTTATTTCTGTTGGGGGGATAAATTTTTGATTTCTAGAAACAAATAATGCTTCTGTTTTCTTGAAGTTAATGTGTAGATTGTGTTCATTTAGCCATTGCGTCATTTTAGTGAAGCATGATTTGATATTGGAGAAGTCCAGGGAGTCTATGTCCATAGGGAGATAAATCATAACATCATCAGCATAAATTGCATATTTTAATTTGCACTGTTGAATGATGTGGCATATAGGTTGTAAATATATGTTAAAGAGTAGAGCTGACAATGCAGAACCTTGTGGGATTCCTTAGTTTTGCGTATAGGTTTTAGATGTTTGGTTTCCTATTTTTACCTGTTGCGATCGATCAGTTAGATATGATTGGAACCATGCAAGAATAGTGCCATGTATACCAATCTGTTTGAGTCTTTCAAAAAGGATATGATGGCTAATTGAATCAAAGGCAGCCGATATATCCAAAAATATAAGTAATACTGCTTGTTTTGATTTGTCAATGTATTTTAGAATATCATCAAAGATAACTGCAAGAAGTGTTTCTACACTATGGTATGGTCTAAAGCCGTATTGGTGTGAATCTAAGGGGGCATGAAGTTCAATGTGATCCTGAAGTTGATTATATACTATTTTTTCTATAATCTTTGCCATAAATAGAAGGCTAGAGATAGGTCTATATGAAGAGGGATCAAGATTGTCTAGTTTTTTGTTTTTCAGAATAGGTCTAATCGAGGTTCTCTTTAGGATGGTTGGCATAGTACCATGTGTGAGAGAAAAATTTGCTATATTTAGAATGTAGGGTGCTAGGAGTGGTTTAGTATTTTTGATCCAGCTAATTGGGCAGGGATCAAGACTAGAAGTGGTTGTGTTAATATCTGAGATCACCTTATCCAGTTCTTTTAGTGTTACAATATGAAATGTATCCCATATGTGTTCAGGCTTTGGGCTGGAGTAAATTAGTGGAATTGGAGGGTCTGATAGTGGAGAGAGCTTAGTTATGTAATAGTCAGCAAGAGTTTGTGGGTTAATAGGGGTGACATCTGTATTAGGAGGGTTTGATACTTTTTTAACTATTTCAGGGGGGCGCTGGTGAGCCCGACAGCAATGGCCGCACTTTAGTGCTTCTCTACAGCCTCGCTCCCCTTGTTAATGCCTACCTCAGTCTGATTCCCATAGCGAATTTCCGGTATAGTACCGATCGCTTACTAGTGACCCAGGGAGACGAAAAATGTAATTAGTACCGTCTGGGGCAGTCCAGCTGTGGCAGAGAATGCAGTCCTGGCGAGTTCTGGCCCGGGGACGGCTGCGGTGAGGTTCAGCGGTGTGTGCGTGGTGCCTGAAGCCCTGTGCTGCAAGGGTTCAACGAGGGCCTCATCTGTGACGGGCTGAAGCCTTCTCCCTTCGCATTAGTGCCCTGTGAGATGACTGGGTCTGGCTGTTGATGGGAGTTGGAGGATAGCTCCGTGTATCAACCCCACAAATCTACATTATTATATCCCAAAAAAAGAAAGCAACTGACGACAGAATGCTCGCCGAAGGAGGTTTCTGCTCGCTCGAACAGCGCCACGGTGAAGCTTCCACGGAGCGATTCCAGCAGTGAAGAGTCTGTGTAAGCTGTGAGTGGTCTGTCGGGGTAGCAATGAATGCTATGCGTTGAAGTGTAGCCATCTTGGAACGCAAAGGTACTTACTGGAACGCAGGACTGTGTTCATGCTGTGGCGGGAAAGCAGGGTGATACGCAGTTCTGTGTACTCTGTCCCACGTAGAAGCCCTGCCTCAGCTGGATGCTGGAACGCACATGTGCTGCTTTCATCATGGCCGCTGGTGCTGGGGAACGTCAGTGACACGCATGCCCCGCCCCCCTCCTTAAAGGGCCAGGCAGCTTGAGTAATCCTGGATCCGGTCATCACAGGTAGAGGAGAGATTCTTTTCTTCATCAGCACAGCGATCGAGTTCTGAAGCCTGTTAAATTGTGCTGCTCTGCTGCGCTGAGCCTGATAGGGGAACTGGCAGCTTGCAGGGCTGGATTTATAATTCTGGCCGCTTTTGTTCTTCTTTCATGAAGAGACTCTCTGGATATTTGAGCTGGGAGCTGCATCTGCTGACCGTACATGGTATTGCAGGGACTCTACATACAGGCTGCAGCTCTTCACTTCTTTTGTCGCTCTGAAGCATCTCTAATCTCCGGAAGTGCAGCTCAACGTGCGGGAGCTGTCGCATGATTGGTCGGGAAGTGTCTCTTTGCATCGCAGCATCGGAGTTCGCAGGCCCCTACGGCTCATTCCAACAGTGGTGGGGGGGTTTCAGTACAGCCTCTGACCTCAACGGCTGCTCAGGATGGCTAAGGCGAAGAATTATGGCTCTGCACTATCCAAATTCTCAAGATCCGGAGATGACCCTCCTAAAATCTTGCCCGAAGCAGATCAGCAGGGATCGCCCAGAGTAATTGAAGAAGCGGTGCTCTCTACGCTAGCAAAGAAGCAGGATCTGGCAGAGATTTTGCAAGAGCTCAAACTCTTCCGTACTGATTTCTCTAAAGTGATTGCTGGTGTGCGTGAAGATATTAAAGTCCTTGATGACTGGATCTCTCATGCCGAGCTCCTGCTCGGAGAGAAAATGGATTCTACGTTAGCAATGGAGACCAAATTGCGGAAGTTGGATCAATTGTCTACTGAGCTGCTGGATCGTCAGGAGGACTTTCAGAACCGGCAGCGTCGCTGCAATGTGCGCATTCTCGGAGTCCCAGAAAGCTCGGGTGGAAAGGACAATTCGCTAGACATAGTGGAGGAGCTTTTTGCATTTTGTGTCCCCTCTGCAGAAAATCCTGTGAAGTTGGAGCGGGCACATCGTACCTTGGGGCCCAGGAATGCGAATAATGCCCGTCCCCGTCCTATAGTAGCCTGCTTCTCCTTCTTTGAATATAAAATGGCCCTCCTCCGCAGTACACGGGGGCAGCGGTCCTTTACTTTCAAAGGGTATGAGGTGCAGATTTTTCAGGACCTTGCTCAGCGCACTCTAGAGCATAGGAAAAGCTTTCGCCCTTTAACACAGGAGCTGCAGAAGCGGGCTATCCAATATCGTTGAATGGGAAGGGGCCCAGAAGAGGATTTCGGAGCTTGCAGAGTGTCTACGCTTTCTGAACTCTTTGCACGGCGGAGAGCAGGCTCCTTCGCACCGCAAGCCCAATGGGGACTGGGGGTCTCTGTTCCTAAGAGGCGAAAAGTACCACGATCTCGAAGTTCCTCTGAGGCAGATGCTGAGGGAGGTGGAACTGCTTGAATGGATACTGTTGCCCCTCCTTGAGCGACGGACTGCACTTCACTGCTGATACATTGTTATTTTGTTTATTCCCTGCTGGGTGGGTAAGGGGTATGTACTGTGTTTGAGGGTTGCCTTCTGTTAGGTCGGAGGTTGGGTCTTTGGATGGGGCGGGTGTTTTGAGCTGTTTTTCTTTTCTTCTGTGAGTCCTTACTCTCTCCTAGTACGGGGTGCGGGGGAGGGCTGAGGCCGGCACGGGGTAGGAGAGCATAGTATTCCGGTCTTGATGACCTTCAAGGGGATGCTGGTTTGTTGAGCTTTGCTGTGGGTTTCTGGGGTGGCTGGGGGGAGGAGGGAGGAGAGGCGGGCTGTGAACCAAGTACTTTCGTTCTCAGTGCTTCCTCTTGGTGGGTAGTTGTACTGCCCACATGCTCAGTGCATGAAGGATAAATAACCGAGTTCCCTTTCCGAGCACTGGGTGTGGGATTTGGAGGATGGGGTTCGGGTAGGGTAGTGGGGGGGGGGGTCAGGGTGGGAAGGGGGGATGAGGGGGTGGGAGGGAGGGGAGGGCGTGGGTGGATAGGTTTAAGTCTGGTAGACAGAGGGTACCGAGAGAGCTGTGGTGTTGGAAGAGGAAGACTAGGAGGGGGGGTTGGGGTGTGCTTTGGATAGCAGTGGAGCTGGGTTTTTGGGAGGGGAGCATGATAGGAGCGGTTTCCCGATTGCGACAAACTTGGGTTAATCGATGGATGGATCGTATGATGTTAAGCAGTGCTACCTTGGATAATGGTTCAGATGCTTTTGTGGAATGTGCGGGGGCTGCACCACCCGATTAAGAGACGGAGGGTGATGGCAGAGTTAAACAGGGCGCATGCGGATGTCGTCTTTCTGCAAGTGACTCATCTGGCCATGGGAGTCCACGCCTGTCTTGTGTCCAGGAGATTCCCTACCGTATTCTCCTCGGGTTTCTCATCTCATAAGAGGGGGGTAGCGATCTTGTTTGCTCAAAATTGTCAGTTTAAATTGGCTACCCAAATACAGGATCCATTGGGACGTTTTTTGATACTCTCTGGGGTGCTTAATGGGGCGGCCATCACCTTGATTAATATGTATGCTCCCCCTACGGAAGTGCGCAAGTCACTCGAGTGTCTATTAGAGATTATAGCCACTAAGGTGACGGGTGATCTGATAATAGGCAGGGATTTCAATTGTGTCCTCATGGCAGAGGATAGGTCCTCTGGGCCGCACAAGCCTTCAGGAGCGTCTAGAGCGCTTTCCAAGGTGCTCTCGTCGCTGGCTTTAGAGGATGTGTGGCGTACTCATCATCCGGGGGAGAGAGATTACACCTATTTCTCCACAGTTCATCGCACGTACTCACGGATTGATATGTGGCTTACCTCGCAGTCGATCTCGGGCCAGCTTGCTCAAGTGGAGATAGGCCCAAGGGGTCCCTCGGATCATTTTTACATTGTACTGATCTGGGAGCCAGTTGGTGCTGAATCGCCTCCGCGTGTGTGGTCTTTTCCTCGGCAGTTGCTGCAACAGGAGAGTTTTGTACGGCAGCTGGAGGAGGGTTGGAGGGAGTACCTGTCTCACAATGACACTGATGGAATTTCGTCATCCCTGCTCTGGGAGGCTGGCAAGGCGGTGGTGCGAGGGCAGGTCATTTCCTTGGCAGCGGCCTATAAAAGTAAACAAGAACGGACGAAAGCGGATCTCTGAGCATGAATCGCGGTCTTGGAAGGACAGCACAAGTGGGGGGTTGGGCCCCAGGTATCTCACCAATTGACGGAGTTGTGCGGTAAGCTAGCGGCCCTGGAGACGGCTGACATTTCCTCAGCGATGCTGAGGACTAGGAGACATTTTTTCGAGCATGGTGATAAAGCTCACAAACTGCTCCTGTGGCAACTAAAGCAGCAGCGAGTGCGGCACAGAGTGGGGCCGGTCACGGATGAAAATCGCCAGCTGGTGCTGCGGTCCAAGGAGATAGCGGAGCGATTTGCTAGATTTTATAGGGAATTGTACTCCGCTCAGTTAACTGTGGAGGACTCGGTGATAGATAAATTTTTGTCAGGTCTACCCTTGCCCAAACTGCCGACTGAGGATAGGGATGCTCTGGACAGAGTAATTGGAGTTGCTGAGGTGCGTAGAGCCATACAGCAGTTAAAATCAGCAAAAGCAGCGGGTCCGGACCTACTTCCAGCCGAATTTTACAAATCTTTAGGGGATTTATTGGCACCGGTCCTAACTCGGGTGTTCAATGAGGTCTTGCGGACTTGGGCGCTTCCTGAATCTCAACGCTTAGCCGTAATTACAGTGATCCCTAAGGAGGGTAAAGACGCTTCGCAGGTTAGTAATTATCGCCCTATTTCACTGTTAAATATTGATTACAAAATTCTCACAAAGGTTCTGGCAGCACGCCTTAACTCGAAAATGCCTATGTTGGTGCATCCCGACCAGACGGGGTTCATTGCAGGGCGGCAGGGGTCAGATAATGTTCGGAGGCTTGTCAACATCCTTCATGGAGTGCGGCGGCTAGAAGGCAATTATGGGGTTTTGTCTTTAGACGCTGAAAAGGCGTTCGATAAGGTGGAGTGGCGATACCTTTTTGGTGTATTGCGGCACATGGGACTGGGACCCTCATTTCTTGTGTGGCTGTCTGCTATATACGCGGTCCCGTCGAGTCAGGTGCAAATAAATGGGTTTGTGTCGGCGCCTTTTTCCCTGGAACGAGGGACCAGGCAGGGGTGTCCTCTTTCACCTCTCCTCTTCGCTTTGGCCTTAGAACCCCTAGCGGTGCAATTGCGGCTGCGGGGCCCTAGTTTGGGCATTCACCTGGCAAATCAGTGGCACGTGGTCTCACTGTATGCGGATGACACGTTAATCTTTTTGCGGGAGCCTGCATGCACTCTTCCGAAGGTGATTCAGATCATCACGGATTTCTCTGGTCTGTCTGGTTATACGGTGAATTTTGCGAAGTCGGTTTTCATGCCCTGTGTAACTTTGCGGGGGGTCTGTCCAGTGGGGAGTGATATTGTCTTTTCTCTGGGTACTGGCTTTAAATATCTTGGCATTCAGATTCATCAGAACTTGGAGGAGCTCTATGCCTGTAATTATATGCCGCTTCTGACTTCGCTAGCCTCGGATACGGAGGCTTGGCAGAGGTTTTCGGTTTCCTGGCTTGGAAGGGTGAACACCATCAAGATGCTGCTTTTGCCGAAAATTCTCTTTTTGTTTCAGCAGCTCCCGATTACGGTTCCCAGACGTTTCTTCCTTCGCTTGCAGCGGGTACTTATGCAATTCATCTGGCAGGGCAAACGACCGAGATTGAGCTGGGGCAATATGACAAGACCTAAGACGGGAGGGGGGTGGGTCTCCCCGATTTTGAGCTCTATTATCACTGCGCTTGTTTGAAGGCTATACCCATCTGGCGTTCAGAGGGAGCTCTGAGGTGGGTGGACCTGGAGGCCTCCCATGTTGCACCACTTCCGCTAATATCACTGCCCTTTGTGGGTGCCGGGCAACTTTGTGGGAAGCTCCAGACACACCCTTTCTTAGGTCCGGTTTGGACGGCCTGGCGCAAGATTTGTACCAAAACAGGTCGCTCGTCGATATGGTCCCCTTGCTCTTCATTAGGTACTTTCCCCTTCATACGCAGTTTGCCTCCGAGTCTTCAGCGGGTTTTGTGTTCCCTGCAGCTCGCATCCTTACGTGGACTGCTTCCCAAGTTTTCGAAAGAGGAGATAGAGTCTCGGCTCCTCTGTTCACTTTCCAGCTATCAGTTTTTGCAATGTTGTTCGTGCTTCTCGACCCCACAGTTGCAAGTGGCGGCTGACTCCGTACCAGAACCTTGGGAGAGATGTATATATGTAAATATATGTAAAATGTATATATGTAAAATATATATATATGTAAAATGTATATATGTAAATATCCCTCTCTCCCCCTCCTAACTGTGTGCTGTGAATATCCCATGAATCATGTTGTACTCATTATTGAAATTTTCTGGCTTTGTTCTGACAACCTATCAGACAACCTTGTAAATCACGCTGTAATTCTTGAAATTTGTCATTTGATCTGGCACTCCCTGTTTACTTAATCAAACCGCTCCTGATCGCTGGAAGTAGCGGTATATAAATATATGCTAAATAAAATAAAATAAACTTCTTTTTTTGGCTCGCTATAGTAAAGGGATGCTAGCTAAGTTATACAGGGCGTGTGGGGTGGTGGTAGCTCAAGTTCTTCCAGTCCCTCAGAGGTGCCGGCAGTGGGAGGACCTTGTATCCCCCCCCCCCAGGAGAATTTCTGGGAAGAGGTGTTTCACCACGCCCATAAATGCTCGATCTCCCTCTCACTGGTTAGTACTCAGCTTTGAATTGTCTGGTGGATGTCCGTCGTCCCGGTGGATCTTCATCGGTGGGGGAGGGTGGCTGACCCCTTATGTTGGAGGCTCTGTGGGGAGGTTGGGACTCTTACACATATGTGGTGGGGATGCCCAGAGATCCAGCTCTTCTGGAGCTGCATTTGTGATCTGATTTCTCGGAAACTGGAGATCCCCCTTCCCTGTGCTGTCGAACATTGTCTTTTCGGGTACTTTGGCTTCGACCTGCCGTCTAGGGAGCTCACCCGGCTCGCTCAGTGCCTGTTGCTGGCCGCTCGGTCTGTGGTTAGTCGTTTTTGGAAGAGACAAACTGTTCCTACATCTGAAGAGTGAATGTGTAAAGTCTGGGATATGTACCGTATGGAGAAGCTGACATCTGAGTTACGTGGTAAACGGAGTCGGTTGAATGTACTCTGGAGTAAATTCCTACCCTTGTAGGTGGTTGTGTTGGTGCTCCTCACTTGTGGATGGGTGATAGGTCCACAGATCCAGTGTTGAGGCCACGACTAGGTCCGTCTTGCCGGGGGACGGGTGAGGGGATTCATGTATGGGCTTCGGGAGCCCGGGCTCGGACGAACGGAGCTGGCTGACTGGTGCTGTTCCACGCGGTGCCTTAGTATTGGGTGTCCTCGTTCCTTGTGCTTTTTGCTCCCTGCAGCGTCCTTCTTCCTCTTCCTTTCGGTGCGGTGCCGGTCGGGACATCGCGTTTCTGTGCTGTTCTGCTGTTGAGAGGGGTTGGGAGGGAGGGGGGAGGGGTAGGGCTCTTTAAGAGTGGGGGGAGGGAAGGGTGGGGGGTAGGGGGGAGGGGGGTATGTATGTTTCAGGAAGTCTCTGTTTTTGGGGGGGTGACTTCCGCCCCCTTTTGACCTTTTGATCTTTTGATCTTTTTGCTCTTTCGATCTTTTGATCCTTCGATCTTTCTCTTGAGGTTTGGTTCTCTCCAGGTTTGGGGGGGGGGGTGGGTCTGGCATTTAGTTGGTACTTAAGGGTTAGGTCTCGCCGCTGGTTGTGCCCTTAGGGGGGGGGGGTCTTTCTCTCTCTTTTCTTTTCTTTTCTCTCTCTCTTTCCTTTTCTCTTCTTTTCTTTTCTGCTTTTCGCCCTGTCTTCTCCCCTTCTGGTCTGGGCGGACAGTTCTGGAGTATGTACTTGCAGTACCATTGCCTGTTTTAGCAGTACCAATGTATGTTTCCAATTCCTGTGTGTTCTGCCCGTGCATTGCTACAAGCGTTTCTGTTTAGAGGGTTTTCAGGTGTTCGGGGGAGTTATCCCATGTTTGTTTGTGTTTTGTGATGTGACTTTCAATAAAAACTTTATGCACAAAAAAAAAAATATTTCAAATAATTCTCTGGGACGATTGAGGGAATTTGTTAGTAATTTTGTATGAAAGGCTTTTTTAGATGCATTTATTGTTTTTCTGTAGTAGTCTAGTTTCTCATTGTATAAATTTCTGTCATTATTTGAGTTAGTTTTCCGCCATCTTTTTGCAATCTTTCTAAGTTCCCTCTTTATTTGCCTAATTTCTTGCGAGTGCCAAGGTTGGGAGTCTCTCTGTTTGGATCTGGATTTGTTTGTTTTAGAGCTAGGAAGCATAGCTGCTTTTTTTATAGTCTCGTTCCAGTTAGCAATACTGATATTGATGTCTGTTACTGTTTCAGGAATATGTGGTAATATCTATCCTAAAAATTTTTCCCTGTCAAATTTTCTGAACATTGTAGTTAGTCTTTGTTTCAGCTGTTGGGTTGTGATTCTATTGAAATGTGGGAGATTGAATCTAATTAAATGGTGGTCGGACCATGGAATGGGAATAGCCTGGGGTTGTGAAACATTGAGATTATAATCTGGAGATCTTTGAAGAAAGATTAGGTCAAGGGTGTTTCCTTTTATGTGAGTCAGAAAATCTATGATTTGCTCAAAGTCAAGTTCAGACATGGTTTCAATGAATGCTTTTGAGTGTGATGGTGTAGTTGAGGGGAGGTTTAAGTCTCCAATGATTACTAGCAGTTTTTTTCTTGTGTTGAGGGAACATATCATATCTAATATGGAGGATAAAGATTTTGTATCTGTGGATGGAGGTCTGTATATGAGACCAAATGAATGTGAAGTTGTTTCAAACATAAGAACATCCATGTTCTCAATATTGTTAATGGAAATGAGGGAAGCTTTAAGGTTATTATTTATAATAGCGATGACACCCCCACCCCTTTTTAAAGCCCTAGAGCAGTGAAGT